>VXAY01003224.1:0-131255 GCA_013399855.1 Oxyruncus cristatus | reverse complement strand
TTTTTTTTTTTTAGGCTGGAATATTGTAAATTTTTATTCCACCATCAAACATTTTAAAATTAAGTAATCAAGGTTCAGAACTCTAAAAGACATGCCTTCTGCATGTATCTAATTACACATGCTATAACACATATTAAAATTTAGGAGACAGAATGGAATGATGCCTGCAACAATAACATTTGGAATAAAAGCAGTTTAATACTAGTCAAATTTCACATCAATGACTTTGTATAAATTCATGGAAAACTGCTAGAGCAAGTAGTTAGTACTGCTATTACAGTGCAACATTAAACAGCAGTCAAGGAAAAGAAGCTTTTGACATGGAACTAGCCTGTATAATATGGGGTGACAGGGTTTCATTCAGCTGCCTGTTCTTCATTATACAAAATAAGATGATATAATGAAATATATCAAAATTGGCTTTAATTTCTTAGCAGGTGGTTAAGGACAAAAAATATTAAAATTGAAATTAATAGTAGACTAAGTCAAATAATGCATACTCTTTAGTGCTTCTGATAGTTTGTCATTCTGAACTAACGGTTGGTTGTGTTCTCTGCAGAAAGTAGATTAATGTGTTTAAAGGATATAGAGGAATAGTGAATTAACTCCTAATTTGTGGGCTGACTTTACCTTTGCTAAGTTTGCACACAGGCATGAAAGGCTATTGATCACACCACATTTCCCAGGCCAGGACTGCTCCAAAAAAATTCAGGGTGAGGTCATAGCAGGAAGGACAGGTATGGAAGCTCCGATCACACCAAAAAAATGGAAAATCTGCTAAAAAGATGGTTCAGCCTTCATCTCTGACCTGAAAAAAAAAAATTCCCTGTAACATTCTCACTGCAAATTGTCCTGCTGATGAGGCCAGAGTGAGCAAGTGTATGTCTGTAATGAATTCAAGGACTCAGGAAGAATGACAGGGGAGCTCCTCAGCTTCATGCCACCACAGTTTGATGGATTCAAGATAAAATTGTTAAACAGATGGGTAAAATTTTGGATGCCTGCATTTGAGGAGGACCACAGCACAACTCATCTTACTGAATGTCTTTAAGCAGGAGAGCGCAAAGGATCAAGAGTGGGGTTGTGTCTGGCAATGCCTCTTGGGAAGGAGCTGTTGCATTTCCTGGATGTCCAGGGTAAGCCAGAGTCTGGGTGAGGAGATGAAGGTCTTGTTCAGGCTGGGGTAGATAACTTTATCTTAGCAATACCAACACTATCACTTGTCATACCTGCAGTGCTTTGCTTTTTCCCATTTGGCTCCCTTCTCTGCCCAGCAATTTTTATTGTCAGAGGTCTCAATCCACGGTTGCCTTATTTATAGCTAAAGTGAAGTTCATGCTCCCAGAGTACAGACACTCCATCACTGTTACTATTTCTTGGAAACACTGGCCTCACCTAACACAATGTTATTGCACATTATAAACCCACAGCTGGGCATCCAGTAGAGTGATCCGAGAACAATTTACTGGTAACATGAGGATAATTCTTCCAGCTAAATCTTGTGTTAATGCTTGTAGGTCACAGTTGTGTGGGTACTCTTTAATGGGCCAGCATTTTGCAACAACAGCATCTGGTTATTCAGAGCTTTCCAGAAAAAAAATTCCATGCTTTTACGAGTCTCCCTTCTTTGCTCCCTTTTGTCTGCTTTTGTGATACGGTGTTTGCAAGTGCCTTGAACAAAGCAAAGAGGATGTAATTGCTGTAACTCTTTTTGATGTTTCAATTTTTCCTTTGTTCATTTCTCTGTTATATAGAACACGTTTTTCAGGTGGCACAGGAGGGTTTGTTAAGCGGGGTTCCAACAGGCAGATCGCCTTTTATGCACATTTTCCTGAAGCATGTAAGCATGTTAGGATGCAAGTTTTGCAAATGCAAGCACTGAAAATGATACATGTATTTTGTGGCCACTTAAGCTACAGCTCTTCTCAAAAATGGGAAAAAAAAAAAGGAGGTGAAAGGATATCTGATTTGCAGTTAAGATACCAAAATCAATTTGAACTAGAGAGCTCCGAGTTTTTATCCCATGTATTCTCTGTCACTATTAAGTAATGAGCCAGAAACTTTTTGCTTGTAATAGGGGCAGGATTAGATTTGAACTCAGTTGTGCAGAGCACTGGGCACTCCTAGGTCCTCACTGCATCCTGCAGGATAGGAGCTAGATTTTCCACAAAATGCCAACATGATATTCACTTGGAAACCATTTAGGCTTAACCTGTAAATCAGTGATGATGTTATCAATGCCTGCTTTGTTCTCAAGAACACATGAACATAAGCTGGCTCTAGTGTGACATAGTCACAAAATGTAAATACAGCAAACATTTTTTTCCAAGCCCTCTCTGAATTTATGCTGTTTTCCAGCAACAAACTAAACACAACTCCACAAAAGAAATATAATACAGTGTAAGAATGGCAGTATTTGTATCTGATATGAACTGAAACAAATTTGAGGTTAACAGAGGAAAGAATTAATCGAAATGGAGTATGACTACATTGCTTCTCCGTTATGCTTTATTTCCCTAGAGTTGAATTTCCATTCAAACTGTGTTAGATATCTCCCTTGAAAAGATTACACTGTGGAGGACAAATAACTAATTTAAGCTAAATGAATCACACCGTGAGGTATGTCTTTAAAGATCTCACTCTAACAAATAAATCTGCTACGATCAGGTCTCTATTTAATTCTTAATATACAGTAGGAAATCCATACTGGAATCAAATATTTGACTCAATTTTACTGCTGCCAGAAAAACTTAATACACCTTCCCACAGACAATTGTTGATAAAAATCAACAGTAAATAAAATTTTACTGTATTTTTTCAACAACATGAAAAAATAGTACATTTTTCTTCATGGGAATCATGAAATGCGAATGTGTGAGCAATATTCTTTGTACTGGTAGCTCATGCCCTATATGCCTGCTTGTTTCTAAATGATATATGTCCAGAAAGGTACTTTCAAAAGCTGGGACCCTGTTTTAGAAGCAGGAAGTTCACATCAATGACAATTCTCATTCAGATATGATTTTGTGTTTCTTGCCGTGTGCAGTTAAGAATAGACAAGCTTGATTTTTACCTTAAGAAAATTAATTGAAAGTGCAGACCCTATCAGCTGTTACTGTGTTATGCAACTACATAAATCCAATAATTAAATACACAAAAAAGAGGAATTGGATAAAAGATGCTGCTTCAGGATTACTACAAGAGGACATTTGAGCAGTAGTATATGTATCACTGTAAAACTTTCAAAATAAGTAGGATCCTTTCAGTGATGTGGCACACCTTGATGATCTGGGTGAAGATAAAGATCCTAATTCATACAAAATCCCCATTTTTCAGTAAGACAGATTGTTTGATTGGTTAATTTTCACCAGGACCCGTCAATCAGGAGGTGGACCAGCATCTCTCAATCCCACTTCTTCAAAGCAGGATGGCTTGCACAAAGCTTTAAACATGTTAGACAATTAATTTTTTTTCCCTTGAACTTTGAAGTATTGGAATTTATCACCTCTAAAGATACCAAGTTTATCATTGCTGATTAGAGAGGAAGAGGAGTTATTTTCCTATAGAGGCAATACACCTTAATATCACAGGATGCTTAAACAATATGAAAATCCTCCCTCCCTTAAACTGATGCTTGTGGTTGTTCAGAAATATGGATTTTGAAAGTGCCAGAAATGCAAAAATTTGATTACAAAATAGAAATAATGTGGATTATTCAGCACTCTGTAGCACGTTACACAAGTCTTTGTTCAAAAACCTAAAATCCTTGACAAAAATGCAGTAGAAACCCTGAGACAAAAATAGTTCCAACAGAAAGGAGGTTGCTCTGGTTTTTCGGCCTTAGAAGGCACAAATGAGCTAAAGGCTCTAGAACATATCTCAATGTGCTAATTGAATTTAAATGTACTTGGAGAAGGGTACAGGATCACACAGAATTCTACACTCCTGGGGTTTTATGAGTAGATTTTGTTTGTTTATTTTCCACATTTCGGTATTCAGTTGTGAATATTGTGAAGTCTTCCTCCCTTTATATAAGGGAGGTGAATATAAATTATATATATAGTCATAAATTACCGTAGTACACAAACTCTTTGGCCATTCCTCCTCTCTGTATTTAATTTACTCTCAAAATGGTGGTATGGGAAAATAGAAAAAAAGAAAAACCCAAACTTTCCTGGACCCACTACTGTCCAGAAGCTAATTTTATGACATCTTTAACAAATTCAGAAATTTGGGGCATGAGAAGGGGGGAAAGCTATGAGGAAGTGAAAGAAATTTCTCTTACATGGGAGCAGAAGTTACCAAAACCCAGAAATCCCCATGAACTATACAATTTTTAAAGGGCAAATCTCCTCAGTTCAGGTGGTTTGCATCAAAACCAGATCAAAGGTTTTATTGATTTATTAAAAGCACATAAATAACTGGCAAAGTGGGACCTGTATGTCCAGGATCAATACCAGCAATACAAAAGATTCATCACAACACCAGACACTTGCAAAATGTTAATATGCACCTGCAGATGCCACCTCCAAGACACTGTTCCCATAGGCACACAAGCCCCCATGCCATCCCCAGATGCCCACCCCCCAAATACACCTTAGTTTGCTTTTCAAGTTGGCTCCTCCTTTTTCCAAAGTCCCGTTATAATGACGAGTTATGTTTAATCCTAAAGCTGATGGTCATTTGCCTCAGTTGCTCCACCAGCTTTTGGCAAAAACATTCTCAGGCAGATTTTGGGAGTTTAATTAGCAGGTTTATGCTCACATTTTTAGCTTTGCATCTGTTGTTGTCTGGGTCATCTAACCAAAATGGGGGATAGTGCAGGGCTCTGACATTCACCCTGTCCTTGAGAACTCTCTTTACAATTGAGTATCCTCCCAGTTGCTGTAATCCAGGACATCTTACCAAGAAGAGGGGCATTTGGGCACCACCAAATGTGGCTTCACTCAGCAGAAACACCTCAGCTTTCTTTGTGTCTGTCAAATTTGTGTCTCTCTGAAACAGGCCAACCTTTTACATTTAGACTCAGAGAAACAATGTGTAATTTGTTCCAGAATGTATCTTCTGTGCAACAGAACAAGTAGCAATCCTGAGAGTTTCAAATATATAACCTGAAAGGCAGCCACAAAAATTTTTATCATGTGCACTGTGGTAACAAAAATATGATCTAAATTGGAGCTGTAATAAAAATAAGTGAGTGCATGACACAAATTATTAGCTTTACAATTAGATTTTGAATTTTCTATTATGCACTATCACTTAAAGATAATGTGTTTTTTAAGTTACTTTGGTGGGGAAGGAAATGTATGCAGTTTGTTTATTAAAAGTTTTTTAACACTAGTCATTCCATACTATAAGAGCGAAAATATGTTATCTAGCTGCATTTCTCACTAAGTATTGTATTTTGGCCAAAACATTTGTATTGTGCTGAAATTTATTATAAAATTTCTCACAATATTCATTGTTTATGTCTCAAAATAACAGTTACCTTTCTAATGGTTCCCAAATTCAAGTTAATTGGGGCAAATTGTGGGTTCATTTTTTAGGATTTAGTTGATTTTATAATATTTTATAAATTTCAGGTTTCATTTTAAGAAAAATTATGTATCTCACTATAAATTTTAATGTAACTAAATGATGGATCTTCTTTAGTAAAAGAAGAAAAATGCTACACACCCTTGTTTCTACCCGCAGTAATACTTATGCATGCACCTCATTTCCCTCACCTGAGTGCAATAAAGAACTTGCACACGCCTTCGCAGAACTGGGGCCGAAATAATTACAGTTTACACAGACTGTGACAGGGAAGTATTTCATTACCACAATTAATCACTTAGAGCATTATGAAATGGGCAATTTCTCAGAAAAAACAGAATATTTGTTGCTAATCAAAGGTAAAGTTCATGTAATAGTGATAGATGACATTTAATACCATAGGAATACATAATATTTTACAGTTCCATAATCCATGATAATTTTTATTTCACTAGTGTTTATTGCAACTGGCAGGAAAAGAATGAGAAAGAATTCCCTTATGCTGTCAGAGACATTTTTGCATTAGGTGGCACTAATTCCCTATTGACTGCTAGTAATGTAATATGCAAGAGCACTTCAATTTCATGGTACTACTGTATAACTTTAGAGCTGTTACATTTTACAAAGCATATAGTACAGTACTAAACACAGCTTGTCTGTACCTTATAGAAGTTATAATAACCTTTCAGATGTTCTTTAGCTACAAGCAAGTCAGATCACATTTTGAGATGCTGGACAATTTCAGAACCCTGAACCAGTCTCAGATAGCCGATACCTGTCAGCTGCCATCATAAGGAATTGGTGTTAAATCAGATAATTAACCAGTCTTCAGGGGGATAAAGAGTAGAAAAGAGTTGCCAAGACAAATTGAACCCTTGCAGGACCAGCTGCTGCATGGGGAGCTCATAAATTATGAAGTTAGTGCTTCCTGGCTTGTGCCTGGAGCAATTCAGCCAAACTCTCCAAGAAAAGCCCAGCCTGGGCGCAGTGGTGAGGGCTCTGTAAAACCAGTAAGCCTGCTGGTTAAGTATGAAATGGAGCATCGAGCTCCAAGCAGTGGAGGTTTTAGCACAAACCTCACTTTATCCGTGTAAAGAATTCTGTAAAATAACCATGATTTAAAAGACCTCTATTTACGTCCGCTGATCGGCACAGTTTTAAGAATCCCAGTCACAGAGAATTGTGTGCGGCTGTTTGCTATTCCCTGTTTAAATATACACACACATATTACATATATACAGGCAGTGCTGGTTTTCCACGGCACCCAGAACACAGGAAGGCAGGAGATGGAGCTTTCTAAACCCATTACTTAAGGGTGTCTTCTGCCAGGGGTTCAAAGGAGTCAGATGTACTAACCATTTTACCATTACATTTCCATTAGCTGCATGGTACAATCCATCACCTCATTGCTCTCAACTCCGTGGAATCTTGTTCCAGTGCACAGTGTTTGCTATGGATAACTGCCAGGTTAATTGCTCAGGAGAGCCACAAGTTCTACTTGCCAGCACCCACACTGGAAAATAATTTTCACAGCAGTGGGGTCTACTTTTCAAAGGAAAACCTTTTTAATGGATTCGTGAATCAGGAGACAGAAATCTCAAGAAGAGAGCAGCAAGTTAACAGTCGATAAAAATCAGAGGAAATGGCTTTTCTGGAAGGTGAAAGTGCATCTTGGAAAATGTGCAAAATTAATAATGAGTTAGGAGTAGAATTATTAAGGAAAGAATATGTGAAATTTTCTTTTTAGCAAAGTCTGTGCTGATATAGTTCTTAAGAGAAATACAGATTTATCTTGATTATTGTTTTCTTTCTTTTTGACATTTAAAAATACATTGAGTTATTTACTGTTGCATTAACTAAAACAGTTTTACAAAGCAAAGTATGGCCCCTGGCCAAAACTATGTCCCGGCTGCATATAGTAGTTAGAAAACACATGCACAGAACGTTCTTTGGTTTGACCTTGTTTTCTATAGGACCAATTTTTCTTTTAAGGCTTTAATAGTTTTAGTATCAGTTACCTGTATAGTTCAAAGGGTGTTTATTTTGCTGATGGGTAGACATTTGACCGGATCTTCTTATAGTACATTATAAACTCTTTAAGAGTTAACCACACTTAGAGTTGTGAATTTTTTATATTTACAGTGTTTTCTACCTCAAATTTCCTGTTACCAGAGAGAGAATTATTTAGCATTATTTCCAAACAACTTCAAAAAAGACCAAGTATATTAGATAGTTTTCCAAGAATTTTCTGGATGGTTTGCCAGAATTTTCTGAGACTTGGTGTAAACTTGGTTGTAGTATCCTATGTCATGGCTAGGCTTCATGAACGAAGATTAGAGAAGGACTCTTACATAAATCGTCTTAAACCCCTCTTCAGGGTGTTACAGAACTCTGTTGATCTATTCAGGTGAGATCTTACTAAGACTGTGAGAATGGGAGGTGCTGAGCGAAACAAACATTTCATCAGGTGAAGCATCACCTTTGGAAAGACTTGGGTACAGTCTCTGTAGCTTTCTGTTTTGTTTAATCTCTAATAAAAAGAAGGAGGAACCACGATTGAGCTGAGCCTCTCTGTAGCTATGATATTAAAAAATGTTTAAAATCAAGTCTGCAGTGTTAAAAAACAGAAAATGTTCAAGAATCAAGGAAAAAAATGAAACAGTGTCCCTTTCAATTTACTTGGGCTCCATTTTTGCTGGAAATCAGAAAAGCAGATTATTGTAATGATTAAGACACTGGCCCTCAAACCACAGAACGCTCAGTTCCTTGTTCCCATGTGCTTTTCTCACCATCTCAGCAGTACGAAAGGGCACAGAAGTGGATGAAAATGTACCAGCAGAGTAATATGAAGGAAAATTAGATTTTTGTACAGTGGGAAAAGCAAGTATGAAAGGAGGCTAGGGGAGCACTTGTAGAGACTGGCCACTTTGCACTCACGGCTGGCTGGATGCCTGCCTGCTCTTCCAGGGTGGAGCAGGGCCCCATTCATAGAATCATTCAGCATTCCTGTATCCACACTTCAGCATTAGGACCCACATGAATGAGGATATTATGGAATAGCTTATATTTATGCTTATCATTTTTGCCCTAAACAAGAAATTCCTACTTTGACATGTACAAAAAGTCACACTGCCAGGCCTTCGGAGTGCCTGGAAGAGCTGTCCTCAAAAAGTGGATAATGGCTGAATATCCACTTCTGTTTTTTTTTTTTCTGTTGTTTTTTTTTTGTTTGTTTGTTTTTTGTTTGTTTGTTTTTTTGTTTGTTTGTTTTTTGGNTTTTTTTTTTTTTTTTTTTTTTTTTTGTTTTTGTTGTTTGTTCGTTCGGTTGGTTGGTTTGTTCTTTGTTTGGGTTTTTTAATTTTTGGTTTTATTTCTTTGTTGGGGGGGGGCTTGGTTTTGTTTTCCTTTTTTTGTTTTAAAGTGAAGTGGATGATCAATGTTGAGAAATGTGAGAGGCAGCAAGAGAGTATGACTGCAGTCCCACCGTCAGTCACAGGCAGAAGTCATTAAGAGCATTTCCATGGATATAAAGTGTATCAAGAAAAATAATTCTTTACATATAACATCCCCAAGACTTAGAGTCTGTAACTGCTCACATTAACACAGTTGACTGCTAACAGTGCAAGGCAACAGGAAAATCAGGAAAAGAAATGCCTGGCCACATTAAAATTCAGTGTCCAGTTTATCTTTACATTTCCAGCAGTGCTAATCTCACAGCAGGATCTGAACTGGCCTTACAAACCAAACCTGAGCACATCAAAGTCCAACAGATCTCAGTCAATACTCCAGTGAAAAGCAAAGAACTAACATATTCCCCTAGTGAGTGTGTTAAAATCTATGTGGGAAGAGCAATTCATTCCTCATCTTCTCCTGTTGTGGACTTCTCCTGTAGAAAGCAGCAGACTCGAATATTGATTGTTTGCAGTGGAACATCATTGAGAAATACAACTTCACCTTATTATTGCTACAGTAAGTGCAGAAAGCCCCGCCTTTCCTCAGGGTTAGCAGTGCCAAATCAATATTCTCCGGCTACAGATCTTAGTGATAGGCTCAGTTACAACGTTTTCTTTGTTATTTCTTCTTTTCAACCTCTCAGAGGGATGGAAATTACATCCATGCAGCAACCTGGACAATATACCCTGAATCAAATCTTTCTGCTCTGTATTCTCATTTGATGTGTGAAGTTTTATTTTTCTGTTTGGAATTTATGTCCCTGTTTCTGGATAGCTCTAGTGAACTAAGCTACAGGTTAAACTTATATTTGAAGTAATAGAAAAGAATAGCTATGAGGATAGCTAAGAGCTGTGGCAGTTAAAAGATATGTTGTGTCCCAGAACAAACAAAATGTTTAGAGTCTGCACCCACTTGTGTTGCGAAGCCAGTCTCATACCTTCCATGTACTGATTTAGGGGGCGATATGGAAAGCTCTGTCCTGAAGGATGTTCTCCAGGTCTCTGGGTCTTATATACTGAGGGCAATGCCCCCATAAAGAGTGCAGTGATTATGCATTGTCATAAACATAAAAAATGCAGGCATATTTATTTTAAAAGTTTGGTGCAGGATGGCGTGTCATGAATAGCTGTTATATCACGAAGGAAACAGGTATATTCATTAGTTCCTAGGGTGTCTGCAAAGGCTATACAAATGTTGGGGTGGTTAAAATTAATATGGTTCAAATACAGATGTATCTGGAGTGGATTCATGTTCGAGAGCAAATACACGCTAAACACTCCATCAGGAAAACGTGTATTAACAGAAGCAGAAGGGAAATAAAAAGCTGTAAAGTAATTAAATCTAAAAAGGTAAAGCGGGCAGGGAAAAATTAATTACCCAGTTTAGAATCTGAGCAGGACACCTGTGATTAATAGAACTCTCTGGTGAAACCTGCTGTGGGAATCATGACCAGAGTTAAGGGCCAGAATCCAGTTGTTGTGTTACCCTCTGGCAGCCCAGAACACTCAAGCTGAATTTTGGGGATAAGGTACAGCACTGATTTGGGCTATGGAGGAGAAGGGAATGACAGCACCAACCACTTATCCAAAAATTCCTCTTCCTACAAATGTGGTGGGTTTCCCTTATCAGTTGTCCTATCAAATTACTGAAAAGGTACAGGCTGACTTATCTTGCAAATCATGATGAGATCATAACTCAAGGAGATGTGAGAGCAGGTTGTCATTTTATGTGTTTATCATTTGGCTCCTTATTGAGTCTGTGCTCGTTGCCAACACAACTACATTAGTTGTTGAAAGAATGAGATAGGATCTCTTTATAAGGTTGGCTACATTTTCATTACACTGTGTTGGCTCTTGAGCTTTGCATATTTATTGCTTCTTAATTAGAAACATAATCTTTAAAACACACCTTGGAAAAACAACCTTGAAATATTACCCTAAAATGAAATTTTTCCTAAAGAAATTAATAGTGTTTGTGTGTCCTCCTTTCTACTCTCTGGTGAGACTATGAACCCCCCTTGAAACGGAGCTGCTTTGAAAGACAAGGAATCTCTCCAAGACTGGATCTGAAAGAGTAGTGCCATATCCTCCTGCTACGGCAGCACAAACTTGTGCAGCTAGAGAACCTAAGAGAAAAAAGCGATAAAGCCCAATATAGGAACACAAAACCTGAGTTCATTTTTCGTGAAGGACATGGGAACATATCTAGTGATGTCATGACAGAAAATTGCTAAAAAATGGGGATACATTGAGACTTTGGTAAGGAGGGCTGGGGAACAATGAAAGACCCTTGTCAGCAGAGTGAATGGGTTGCTATAGGGTCATAGGCTTTTGAAAGTATTGGACTTAAAATAGTACCTCTCCTGTAGAAAAATACAGCCACAAGGATTTTTCAGTGGAAGCTGCTTCTTAGAGGTTAAATTTTGTCTGCCTGAATTTTGTCCCAGAGGAAGTACAGGTGGCCTTACCTAGAACACAGGGCATCAGCTCTCTGGCTTGGGTATTTGCAGGAAAACATACCAAAAAATAGGGAAACAGCTCTGTGGGATGGAACAACAACAAAAAAAAATCAATAAAATAGGCTTTGTGACTAGAAAGATGAAGATGTCTCACCCTGACAAGATAAGTGCTCATCCCTCCACCCATAAGTGAGGGGCAGTGGCTTCAAGGATATGGCTGCAAAGGAGAGATGCCAGGGGAACCCTCAGTCTTGGAAGATAATCTGCTTTCCCAAGGTGTTTCCAGGGAAATGTCATCCCTCTGACATGTGCGCAAAGGACACTTTTGTGTGGTAAGCACAAACTTCTCCAAATTTTCCCTGAGAGCAAGTCAAATGTCTGGTTTCTGTTCAGATTTTCTGTCCACCCATGAGGTCACTCTGCCAGATGCTCTCTGCCAGCATAAAATGATCACTGTAACTGGGCTGCTGACTTAACAAATATATATTATACATATATTCATTTCTATACAAGACAGTTTATCTTATTTGCCCATTACAATTAATCCCTGTTAATAAAAACCATAATAAAGAACTAAGATAAGAATTATAGCCCTTTCAAATTCTGCAATCCAAACCTAAATGGCATGTGTTCCACCAAGCTTGGAGTTTAAGTTTTTAGTCTTTTATTCAGTATACACAGTAATGTCAATATAGAGAGAAATGCAATTTTTTCTTTCCTGTGTTATAGTTCACATTCATCTACAATTCCTGTGGTAAATTATAGCTGGAGGAAATGGAGTAAGAAATGACCTCTCAGTCTCTCTGACATTATAAAACGCATTCAGCAGGAAGACTAGCACACCAGAAAAAGCACACCCTCTTACAGCCAAAAAACCCACCCAAAAGCTATCCACATAATTTTTTTCAAAAATAATATTAAGTTGGAAAAAAATCTGTCAGCAAGGACATATTGAATTAATTGCCTATTCTGGAATGCAGGTTTGGTAAAAAACAAAAAGATAATATGAAATTTGATATATGAATATTTCACAAATTTAGTCAAATTATCTGTTGCATTCATTCATAAATATCTTGTAATAACCTTTTAGGAAAAGAAAAATACAAACTTTCTGAATGTATTCTGAATATATTTCCAAGCAGTATATTAAAAAAAAATTTCACAAGTTGGATTGCCTAAGGAAACAGACTGTGAAAAGAGACTGAAAAAACTTGGGTAGGTTATAACCTCTTGCATATTTGCCTAACATATGGTGATGTGAAAAATTGGAGTGTACTGGTAACTGAAGACTATTCTGCAGTTCATCAGAACCAAGCATTAAAAACCCAGTGTAACAATGAATTTTGTTTAAAAAATCTGGTAAAAAGCCCTTAAAGTCTAAATTTGCTTCTCTTGGAAATAGTTCACCATATAGTCATCCAACTACACTCCTTTTATGTGCAATAAATCATAATGGTTTAATTAATGTGCAGTTCTGTTCGCTGTCTCAGATTAGGTAACCTTTATTTCATTGTCCTCCCCTGCCTTGTGGTATTGCTTTTTGTCTGCATTTTTGTGTCACTGAAATCCCAGCTCTTGCACAAACTGAGGATTTTTGGGAACTGAACCAGGAGATGCAGCAGCAGCACATACTATGAACCCAACTGCAAATGGGTGTTCAGAACACGCAAGGTTGAATTAATAAAAGCAGAACAAGCCTGAAATATGGCATCCTCACTACCATTTCACTCTACAGCTCCATTCTTCTCAGTATGTGCTACTAAATAGCACATCCATTGTGCCCATTTTGGAAATATTCACCACAGATATGAGACTCAGTAACTGCTGGAAGAAAAATTCCTGTTGAGTTCCTGTAGCAAAAATATTCAAACTTGCAAATTTGCCACTTCTAGACCACAGAAAAAAAAGCTATTTCTGAAGGATAGAGGAAAGTAAAATAGTAAGGGATGTATTAAGCTGTACCCATGTGTATTTGGAGGATTAAAGAATAGGAAGTCAGTGTCGGTGTTAAAAATACTTAAATGTGATAGCCATGGATGTCATGAATTTCAACGCCAATTGTCTCCACCTACCACCAGAGCTCTTAGATCAGTTGTCCAGCCAGCCTGACATCTATGCTACTGCCACTTTACTGCTTGTGGTTTTTCCTTTTACGTAGTAATAACCAACACATTGCAATCTCACCTTTCAAACGTTTTCTTGGTACTTCCAGGACAGGAAAGCAGAGACAGTCCAAAAAAAAAAAAAAGGGGGTCAAGAGAGTGGTAGGGGGAATGACACAGAGGTACCTTTCTCTGTGTTTTAATCTTTGAAATGCCAATGTGTCAGTGAGGCACATTTGCATACAGAGAAAGCAAATTCTATTTCACTTGCAAAAATCACCTTATTTTTAACTTCTGACATCCTTTGGAACAGCCTTAGGACCAACACTAACCTTGCTTGCCAGAGATCTTTTATACTTACACAGAGTGGAAAGAGCTGCTTAAACCAGCAGATGCTGTGATGCAGCTTCACCACGTGAATGTTTGCTTTGCCCAGTTTATCTGTGAGTTTGGAAGAATTGCCTATGTTTTGTACTGCAGTAAGGATACACTGGGTTTTACATCAATGGGATGGAAAATATTTGCTCTGAAAACAGCAGTTTTAGAGCTGACACCATTGTGAGGTTAAGGAATAAATATAAATATAAGAATCACAGAAGAAACTGAATTTTTAGTGGACATTAAATTATCAAAAATAGTACTGGCAAACTGGGTAAATTGCATGGTAGTCAGTGGGCAGACACTGTCATCCTTTGAAGTCAGGCGGAGTTTTGCCTTGGCGTTAATTCCTACCATGTTCCTTTAGTATTTTATGTATCAGCTAGCTACACATAAAATAAAAATGAATACAAAATGCCCAAATATCTCAACATCCTTTTTTATTTTTTTAAATATATTATGAATTTAAACGTCTCTGAATATAAAATGCAATTCTCTCCTGCAGAGTTTACAAAATTGCATTCTCAATTTTCAGAAAAGAGACTATTTGCCAACACTGAGGGCAATACACACATAATAGTAATAAAAAATGCTTTGCTTTCTGAAGATTGAATGTACTGGACTGAACAGAGATAATCAGATTGACCCCTGCTTTAAATAAGCCCTGTTAGTAGACAAACTGTGTTGGGAAATATTAAAAGCTGAGGAAGTGCTACTGCCGGAAAGGCGACTCCTCTCAGTGTTCCCCTTATCCCCTCGGGGTTCCCAGTGTCCTCCAGGCTGTGCCTGATGAAAGTCAGCAGCCCCTGAGTGATCCTTGGATCAGCTTCAGCCTCCGTGATCCTCATGACAACCAGAGACATGAGGGAAGCCCTTGGTGGCAGCCCTGAGATGGCATGGAACCCTTTGAAGTGGGAGGATGGGAAACCTGTAAAGCCCCAACCTGGCAAAATTGTGTCTTAAAGTTTCCTCCCCTTCTCTTTCTCCCCCTACACATTGGGTGATAAGCCTGCTTGTTTCTCCGTTTTCTAGGGCTTGCTGCAGACATTTCTTCTCTCTACCTTTCCCCCTTCTCTCTCACTCCAGAAGTCTCAGACCTTTGGTAGTTTTTATTTTGTGCATATGACGCTTGTGCCTAATTTCCAGTGTTGGATCTCAAAAAAGTGCAGTATCATCTTGTACTTTCAAAATAAATGAGTATTTTTACCAGCAGGATACGTTAAAATTCAGGTCTAGAATATTTACTCCTTTTGAACTTAATGATTCGTCGGAGTTGAATATATGAAACTGTTAAAAGCCCATTTAAATGAAACATTGGCAAGAGTCCCAAACTAAAGCCCAGGGATATCAATGAGAGATATTTTCTTGGCTTTAGTGCTCTGCATGGCTGGCTTTAGAGAAACAGACTTTTTCCCAGTAATATGAAAGCAATTCTGGAGTAGTTACTTAGTTTTCAATAAAATCAGTCCTGCATGTCTGGTTGCTTAGCTCATACAGAGCTCAGTTGAGAGCATGGCCACCTGCATGTTGAAAGAGAAAACAAAGGCCACATGTCAGGCTACTAATCAGTAAAAGTAAAGTGTGTGTCACAATTCATTAAAGATACATTACTTAAATACTCAGAAAAAAAAAAGTAAAACAACTAAATAGTAAAAAGAGAATGTGTCAGAAAATATTTCCAGAGTACACATTACATTAAATATAGCAATTAAAGAAGATGCTTATGTGGACATATTGGAGAAATTACATATTTTCCATTTCGTTTCTTGAATTTGTGCAGCAGCACATTAGGAGATAATGTCAAAACAGACCTGTCTTGAGCATTCTTCAGTTATTCCTGGTCTTCTGCAAATTCATATGATAGAACCATGGAATCATGGCATGCTTGGATTGGAAGGGACCTTAAAGACCATTTAGTTCCAACCCCTTGCCATAGGCAAGGACATCTTCCACCAAGTTGCTCAAAGCACCATCCAACATGGCCTTTGAACACTTGAAGGGATGGGAATCAAGAATCTCTCTGGGAAATGTGTTACAGTGCCTTACCACCCTCTAATTAACAAATTTCTTCCTAATGTCTAATGTAAATCCCTCCACTTTTAGTTTAAAACCATTCCCTCTTGTCCTGTCATTACCTGCCCATGTGAAAAGTCACAGTGAGGTCTCCCCAAGCCATCTCTTCTCCAAGCTGAACCTCAGAAGAGAGGTTCTCCATCCCTCTGATTATCTTTGTGGCTCTCCTCTGGATGTGCTCCAACATTTCCACATCTTTCTTAGTCTGAGGAATCCAGAGGTGGATGTAGCATTCCAGTTGGACTAATACAAGGGCAGAGTAGAGTGGGAGAATCACCTGCCTTGACCTCCTGCCCACTGTGCTTTGGATGCAGGACCCCCTCAGAAGTCATATTAACATTCTGGCTAAAAAAAACCGCAAAACCACAACCCAGGTTTTTGTTAAACATGAGAATGAATCCTAATGTCCTGAAGGATTTTGACTCAAGATGCAGAAAACAACTTTCTTGCGGGCAGGGTTGTTAGAACTGCCATGAACAAATCATCTGGTATGGTCCTGTTTTGCTGATTAATGCAATCCATGTTCATGCACTTTACAGCCTTTTGTGTGTATTTTGATCTGCAGGATAGACTCATTTGCTCAGGAAGATGAAAATCCATCACTTTGATGTGCAATTTGAATTACAGGTACCATCCCTGCACCCTCCCTACCCAACAAGCTTCACAGTAAGGGGTGCCTGTGAAGGTCTGGTACAGTGTATGCACATGGGAGAGTGGCAAATAATGATGGTAATGTTATCATCTGCTTTTATTCATACTGTGTTACTGCTTTCAATACAGCCTACATTGCATGTACAGAAACACGGGAAACGAAAACCCGTTGTTCATTTTACTACAAGCCAAGGAATTTTGCATTCTTCCTCATTGTCCCCCAGTGAGAAGACTGGGATAAGAATGAAAATACAGCTAAAATGGCTGTATTGCCTCAGTGTCAGTTTTTGTTATATGTACTCAGTGTTTCAAACTTATCAGACATGAAGGTGAAAGCCTTTTCACTACAGCACCTGAAAAGATTTGCAGGCAGGTTTAGCCTGCCCTATCATTCTTGACATGTACTTGGAGCAGGTTATCTCTCTTACTGAGATAAGAACATCCATAGGGAATGTGAAGTCCAGAAATATTTGGACTGCTTAATGAATAATTTTAAATATAATTTCACTCGTGTGGTACACTTTACTGTGAAGTCACTTCCTCTGTGTTGGGGAAAAATGTTCAAAGCATTTTTCTAAGTATTTCACCTGTGGCTTTTGGACAGGTGTTTTGTAGATGGAATCCTAGTTATGGCTTTGAATATCTTCTCCTTTCACATGTGTCCAGAGCTGTGGGCAAGGCAGGGTTTCTCACAAAGGCCAAAACTGCCTCCCCACTGATAACACCTTGCCACGTCACTCCATATATCCTGTGACTCAGGAGGAAATAAATTTCTTCTTTTAATGGAAAGATAGTCAAAGACTGACACAGGTTGCCCAGAGGGGTTGTAGGGTCCCCGTGTTCAGTCCTAAGTATTCAACTACAGGTGGCCCTGAAGGGACAGCTCGACAAGATGATCTGCAGAGGTACCTTCAAACCGCAGCCATTCTGTGATCTTGCAATATTGCACGTCTCTAAAAGACCTATTTGAGCTCAACATTTTTCCTCAAGTATCCACAAAGAACCCTTAGGTGCTTTCAGATCATCACGCATGGAAGAGCAAGAAGAGCTCCCATACCAAATCTTGCTGCATATTAAGAGGGTGGGACAGAGGTTCAACAAAATCACACATGGCTATAAAAATACTTTGCATATGAACTGCCTATGAATAAATTAATATTGGAAACTTGATGATCATTGTCACAAAAGGAAGGTGTTCATTTTGCCAGCTGGTTAAGTAAAGAAAAATTCACTGACTCCCTTGGAAATGATGCCCACTGAGCTAATAAAGGGAAATAGACAAATCCTTTGGTTTTAAGGAAAAAGGCAATTTTCACAAACCCAAGAGCTTTTGAGCCCTCTGTTTCTGTTACACAGGTAAGCAGATAAAGGAATATACAAAAAAGTTTTAGAACCATGTGATGACTCAATAATGGCTTTTTAATGGTTTGCTTTCTGTACGAGTTGAAATCTTCATGAGGCTTCAAGCAATCTGTCATTTTCATGTAAATCAATCTTCCACAGAAATGTTAACACTCTCTTTAAATTTGTACATTTTTTTTTCCAGGTAACTCAGGCTCCAAACCTGCAAATTGCTGCTAAGTGTGTTTCTCAGGGTTATTAGTCACAGCCAAATTTGCATGACAAGGCAATAGGTGGCCTCCCAGTGATAGAAGAAATGTAATAAAAACTAAATTACCAATTTCTCTTCAGCAAAGTAAGGGTTTCATTTTTGCTTGATTATTTGATGCCAACGTACATATGATAGATCTTATTTAGAGGACACTTTTGACTTATATATATACACACAGGTATATCTATGCCCTCACATTATATATCTTCGTTAAATGCATTTTATTTGGAAGTCCCTCAAACTACTGCACCTTAAGGAGACGTTCTGCTCTGCAGATTTCACTCCCAAGTGCTATGTGAGAAATTTAAAAACAACTAAAATTGAAGCTTGTGATAAGTATTAGATAGTAAATTAAACAACCAAACCTACTTTTCTGTAAGACCAAGAACAGTAACTTGGCTGAAAAGATAAAGCAGCTTCAGTTGTAGTTACAGAGAGTTTGACTAAAGGCTGAGACACTGTGCCTTGTGTTACCACTTATAGAAATAAGGGATTTAAATCCTGTTGAGTAACCAATTTCTCTCAGCCTCATTTCACCAGAACTCAACAAGATTAAAACATGATGTGTCTACTTTTTTTTAGAAATAATATTTTATTAATAGCTCTTTTTTTTAATAATTCAATCCAATGCACTGTAACGGTAGCAACCGTAATTGTTAAGTAATAACTGCATTCACAAAACCAAGATGAAAGAATGTAGGTGCCTCAGCTGTTGAGTTTGGTATTATATAATAGCTACTTTCCAGTCTTCTGAGTTACGGAATAAAAGAGCCCAAAACAAAGAAAATAATAAAATACTGCGTCCGGTTTTGATACTAAGTCAATTTTCGCACAAAGATACTTCAGCAAAGGCTGACAGACTGATTTGACAGAAAGCTGTGGCTGCAGAGAAATGGTCCTTTTAATGTTTCAGATTTGTGACCCTGAATCAGAGAAGTTAGAAGTTAGAAAGCACAGGGGTGCTCAGAGTCATCTCAGGGCCAGGGTGCATCTGGAACCCACAAAACTCCCTGGACAGGTGTGAGGATAATGCCAGGAAAATCCATGTGCTCTGCTGAGATCCTTGTGCCGAAACAGATTTCAAATACTGTAAATGTAAAAGCAGTGCTAATATTATTTCCTGAGAAATGGTCTCCTTGCCATGCATGAGACCTAAGGAATCTCAGAAAATATTAGGGCATCATTACATAGACGACAACTTTTTATTTTAACTTGCATTTGCCAAACAGATCTGCAAAATTCTCTCCTTGTTACAGCACAGCCAGCTAAACTGGTATTAGTGCTTTGTAATACCCAGATGACAAATAAAAAAGGAAGCCAAATATTTTCATGCAATTAGAAGAGACTACAAAATTCAGGACAGCAAAATTATGTGTTTACAGCAAAAAAGAGGGCAGGTATCATTCTGTCTTATGTCCCAAAGCTTAAAAGAAAGAATCCTAAAATGCTCTATCAATTGAAAAACAGAAAAAAACCTACCAAACTTTCTTTCAATTTCAGCTAAAAATCTTTAAAAAAAAGCTTGCATTTTTAGAACAGAATTAAAAAAAATGATTTTTAAGTTATGGATTGCTAATCTTTGGCACTAACTACAGCAATTATCATCATTTAGAAAAATTATGCTACAAGTAGGTGGTATTGCTAACATAAAGATTTATGAAATATAAGTATGACTCTTGTGATGTACTTTCGATGCCCTTTCCAAAGAAACTTTCTATTCAATATTCTTTGTGATACTATTTCAATATTAAAAAAAAAATAGGTTTAGCACTTTAGTGAAGTTCAAGTTACCCAGAATAATTTGTAGCAGTAGTTCTTAATTGTGAACCTGCTGCAGAAATTGTAAAGACAGAGTTTGATCAGCAGCCAACAACAGTCTCCTCTAAATGAGATACAGTATGCAGAAGGACTTGTTTTAATGCCAAATAATATTTCATTATAGGAAAATATATTTGTGAAACATAAATTTTCTGGAAGGAGTCCAAACTTAAGGCCTTCCTCTGCAGGCTTAGAGGGAGAAAGTTAGATGGGAGCTGAAACACAAGTCAAACCATGAAGTTTGACTTGTTCTGTCCTCCCTTTTGAAGAAACAAACAAAGCTTAAATATTTAATCTGTTTTCTGAATGATTCTTTTTTGTGATATCCAGTCAGAACCATCCATCCTCTCAAAACATACTGAATGCTGAAAAAGAGCTCCAAACGGCAGGTCCCTCCTGTCACCTTTCAGTAGTGTGAGTCCTGACTGACCTTTAAAACCAGGTATCAACTCCTCTCTGCCTTTTGTGCTTCCTCCTTAGGCAGAGCTTTGAACTTCTTCAGCTACTGCTTATCAGCAGCTAACTTAGTGGTGGTTCTCCTTTAGAGAGGCTTTACAATTTGCCTTAGCTTCTGTGTTTCTTTTGACTACACATTTTCAGTTATTACTTGTGTTCATTAGTTTTTCCTTCTGGCATTTCATCCACTTTTAGTTTAACATATGCTGGAGGACTGTGTTATGCAAAGAGCTTAATCTCTGCTTTCCTTCTTATGCATGAGGGAGGCAATATCCCCAGCTCCCACATTAAAAGCACCCCCATATCGGTAATATCTCCTGCTGGAAACACATCCCAATTAAAACATTCTTAGAGAGATAATGCTTGTGAAAAAACCACTTTGCTATTATAAAAATTTGGTATAGTTTACCAACATTTATGAATGCTTTCTTTTTTCTGTGCAGACACAGTTCTTATATCTTTCCCAGAAAGAGAGTGGCGCTGAAGAAAAGCTTTAAAAAATTCTTATTCCTTTGGAAAGAGAGTCCTCCATTTTTCCATCTGTCTTCATCAGACTTCTCGTGGCCAAAACTATGTAAAATAATTTATCCAATAAAGCCCCTTGGGGAAGCCCTGTCTTGGTGTATATTTGCCTTTGAAGCCAGTTTGTTGGTGGCATATAGTGAGCCAAAGTAGCAGATGACACCCTGAGGGAAATTCTGCTTTTTTCCTGAAAGGTCAGCTCAGTAAAGGTAGCAACGTCTTCGTTTGGGCACATGATGGGCACTCAGAGGCGTCACAATGACAACTTCACTGCTGCCATATGCTCCAACCATCTGGATTGATCCTTCCTGATGGATGTGTCACAGCACTTTTTTTCACTTAGGATTGCTAACTAGAACCATGCACCTTTTTTGTAAAGAAATGTTCATTGCTGGAAATATATACATTTAAAATTACAACTTAAGCCCCATCACATTTATGAGAAAAAGGGCTATGAAAGATTTTGTGGTTGTTCATTGGGCATTCAGCAACTTGGGCATAGGAGTATTGTCAAATGCTGGAAGCAGAAGTTAGGGAATGTGCCTCAAATGTTCAGCCATCTATAGGCTGTGATTCTCATTGACTTTTTTAGTTCATTAGTAATCTTTGCTTGCTAATGTAAGCATTTAAAATGTTTCCGTGGAACAGAAATTCAGAAAATCAAAAATTCAACCTCTCACTGGTCCAGGAGTATGGAAAAGGACGCTGATAGTCCAGGTTTGGTCAGAAAACTCTGGGCTTATAGACCTTTGCGGAAGGCTATGACAACCACCGATACCTCAGCATGTTACTACACAGACAGAAATAAAGAATGCAATAAAGTTTGGGTCTCATGCTAAAGAGAGGGGACAAGGTCAGCAGGTTTGTCTTATATATTATCTTTAGTGTGTTTTATAGCTGTAAAAAAGCGTAATTATCCTTTTTTAAAAGGATATGCTATCCACATTTTTAAGAATATCTGTTTCCTACAGATGACAGCTGGAGTTAGGAGAGATTTCAAGTTTAATGAAATAATTGAGAACTTCTTTTAAATACAACTTTGCCATACTTAGTTTAGGCTGTTTTTTTTAAAATAAGCTTTTGCATTCTTGACAGGCTGTTGGTCTATCATTCCAATCTAGATACTACATATATTGGAATCTATGAGTCTCTCATGGGCATTTTTCTCTGCTAGGACTGACAAGGAAAAAAGACACTACCCAAAGCATGAAGATAAGCAAAAATAGAATCCAATATATAGAAATCTAACAGCAAATGGAAATATGAGATTCATAAGACTTAGTTTCTCCATGTCCATCATTTATGCAATAATTCCTCAGTGAGATCTTAGAACATTGTCTCAGGGGACAGTTTTAATATTTTGAAACTCAAAATCATATCTTCATATTTAACTGTCTTTTTTTCCCCCTCTCCATTTTTGTCCATTTTTTTCAGGGATTTACTCATCTGATTTTTTTCTGTACCTTTAAGAGAATGTTTTGGTAATCTAACTGGAAAATCTACAAGAAAATGCATGAACAGAAAAGCCAGGATTTAGATCTTGGCATCATGAATTTATCATTAATAAAGCATGCATGTATCAAGGCCAGAGACAAAATGGAATGTTGTGACCTGGATGAATCAAGTTCACCAACTAAAATGTTTTGAACATAATCAAATAATCTAATTCTTATTTGAAAATAATTCAAAATGCATGCAAATCTATTATTTTCAGAGTTTCTGCAGTTGATGTTTATAGGTTTATAGTGTCACCCAAACCACTGAATGAATGCATGCATTGAAAGAGATCAAGCTCAGCCACAGACGTCACAGAGATGCTTTGCATTTTCAAATTATTGCTTGAGATCCATGCAATTGAGGTTCTGATGAGTAAGGAATAATTATTCACTGTCTCTTACAATAAAACAACCAAGGAGCTTCAAGAGATCCTGCAGAACAACACGTTCAAAACAAAAAAAAAGTCTCTTTTTCATACTCTGCACAATATAACCACTGAATTCCTTGTCAGGGAATGTGCAGAGGCTGAAATGCAACTGAGCAAGATGATGGAAAAAAAAGAATCTATTGAAGGCTGTTGTATATAAAAGGATACTCCAATGTTTTCAGAAGTGCCTGAAACTACTAACTATTGAGACTTCAGAAAATATTTCTGAAAGGAAGCACACTGTTTCCAAGAGGAGAGTAAACTAACACTCACCCTGAGCTTCACAGGCTCCTGCAACACCCAGTTATAGAGAAGGCTTTAGTCTGACCCTGTGCATCTGCTCTTACAGGTCGTCGGTATCCTGATGTTTCATTTCAATCACGCTGTGAGACGGTGCTTCAAAAGCAAGATTATGCATCATAGACTCCTAGACTCAGGTTTACTAAAGCTGAGACTAGATTCCAAGCTGCAAAGGTAAAGCGTGGTTTCACAGCCACCAATTTTAAGTGCCTTTACTTCTCAGTTTCTCAAATATAAAATCATCTGCCCCCCACACCCTGCTCCCCCGAGCCTGCTGTGAAGAACTGAAAGAAGCAAATAAAAGGATGAGCTCTTACTGGACAGATAAAATGTAAACTACAGTTACATTTTCAGATAATCAGAAGCTACTGTTAATTAATTGTAGGCTGCTCTGGAGGACTGCTAGCAGTTGATTTAATATACATGAAGATCTTTGTTATTTCCACATCGACGTCTCTTTCGAAGAACCACTAATGCCACAAGTTGCAATCATTCTTACCTGAAAAATATAAGTTGGCTCAATAAAACATCTAAATGAATCTTTGCATGCCAAATGAATGATTAACCCCAGGGGAAAAAGAAAGTATTATACATTTGCTTAAATACTTCTTTCTTATTAAAAGAACGAAATATATATTGCAGGTTTTTTGAAGGAGGAAAAGAGATTTTCTCAAGTAAATAGTCCCCCATAACTGTGCAATATTAGATCTTTTATGATTGTTGATTTTCAAAATATATCAGAAATAGTATTGTACAATTTGTAAATGTCACAATAATGTAACATTAATGTCACGAGAGTCAATGCTCCTGTGGGACAAATGTATATATATAATATACATATGATTTTATATGAATTTTATTATGATTTTATATATTTAAATACATATAAATTATAACTACAAAGAAGTTTTAAACACAGTGTTTCTCAGAATCACAATTTATGCTTAAATCTGATGACTCAAAAACCCTTTATATTCATAGCTCTCATGATGACTTCTGAGTCCTTACAAGGGAAATGCAGAGCCGTCTATCCTACTATTTTATTTAGGGAGCTGGGGAGTAAAGCAGAAGTCAAAGTATCAGGCAGATCAGCTTCTGACTGTCACCTGGAACCCTCAGAAATCCATAAAAACCTGGAAGCAGGCTATGCCGAAAAGGAGGCAGAATGCTAAAAGCACTGGAAAGTTAATAAAATTAGAACTTGAGAAATAAAAACCAGGAACACCTATTTATTCAAGAGCAGTCATTAAACCGTCATATGTAAATGCTGATACTATGAAATAATATTTTAAATGCTTGAACACACAGTCCTAGGAGGCAATTCCTTATATGTGTTCAGCTGTTTTATTTTTGAAGACCTGAAATAAAGTTGTTATGGGTTTTATGACATGATGGACAACTCAGTACCTTCATAGGGTTTTCCCACATCAGTTTGCATATTGCAATTCCTTTGGCTAAAATGCCGTATCAACTACTAAAGACGTGTTTGAAAGGAGTTGTACTTCATGGCCACTGCCACCAGAAATTTTTCATGGAACTTTACATTGCCTTTATAGACAAAAAATTAAGGATCTGGAATTGGCAATATTATAGGCAACTCCACATGCACACAGTTATGGTGTTTATTAATTGTGCAATCAGCTCTGCCAGCCACAGATTTAAAAAACCTCCAAGTGAAAGGCAGATTCAGGCTTTTGACAGAAATTGTGTTCAGTCTAATTTAGAGGTGCCTTTAATGTGATGCCCATCAATTTGCTCAGCTTTGGATTTCATTTCAAATATGAGTATATCCGTCAAGTGTGTAAACTCTCCCAGACTGCTTTGCACGTGGGAGGCTAAGGGAAGCCTTTCACGATGTGGCAATGGCTCACCTCACCAGTATGTTGGTTCATTCTTCAATCTGATTTGCTGGAGATATAAAAAAAATTTCATTGACCAAAACAACGAGTTTATACAGATTGGGTAGCACCAGGGAAAGGATAATTTCATGAAAAATAAATAAGATATGAACATAATGACAGCTCAAAGTGTTTCATTAAGATGCATTTTAACTAGATGGTTTACCAGAGTGAGTGGTAGATAGGTGGAGAAAGGTTAAAGAGGTAAGACAAAATAAGGGAAATAAAATATTTGGCTGCCTAAATTATAACATGGAAGAAATAACAGAAGCTTTGGAAACGGGATAGGGGACCAGGCTTATTGAACACAGGCAAAATTGGTCCTATCTTCCCTCAAGGAAGCTTTAAAGCTTTCTGGTGAAACACTCTCATAAAATCATACCCTTTGGGAACCATTCCTGATGACACATGCTCAGTGCTTGCTATGCATGTAACATATTTCCTCTGCTGCATAAGCTGTGCTTAGCTATCAGTATTCTCTGCTTCATGCAGTCACCTTGATAATTTGCCTTTTTTACCTCATCGGAAATGCAGCAGCATGATTTCCTAGTTACTGAAAACAACACTACCTGCAATATAAAAAAAAAAATAAAAGATATAAGGCAAAAAATTGAAACCCAGCTGTTCATTTTGGCCTGGAAAGTATCCTGAGTATCTGTTTCATGGTCACTGATATAAGTGCCACAGCACCATGAAATCTGCTAAACCCTGAACCCTAAAATCTGCTTCATACTCAACCAAAATTTTCTACTCCATTTGTTCTGAACAAATGGTTTTCCTGTCACCCAAAAATAAAGATTGTTAGTAAGACTCATGTGGGTTTAATTTCTGAAGGCCATCAGCAGAAACAACCATATTCATAACAGTTATATCCCTTCTCCTCCACTGCTGGTTTATTCAAAAGGAAATACCTGGACTCTAAAACCCAGACATGGTGCTTCTGATAAGAAGCTGGAAGAATGGCAAGTTCACATTCTGTTTGAATATTTGATAGTTAATAGAAAAAGGATAATGCTTTTTCATTTCAGTTCTTCAAACAGAAGAATGTATATCTTGAGTTTTAAAAGAAGTCATTCACTTTTAATTTAGAGACCTATTTTACGTTACTTCACTAATTTATTATCGACCTTAAAGAAAAAGAATGAAATCATAATCTTGCAAATTCTAATACAAGTGCCAAAGCTTATGCCTACAGGTGGTCCCATCAGGATACACATATATCACAAGAAGTATTTGGAAAAAAAAGTTTGTGCAGGAATGACAACTGAGAGAAATACTGATCTTCATTTCTGGTTCTGAATTTGATGCATACAAGATGAATGTGAATACAGATCAAGAGAAGAGCAGAGCTGATATTGAACAGTAAATCTTTTTCATTTATCTTTCTAATCTGAATATTAACTTAGAATAGTCTCCCTCTTTCTTCCCGGACTCCTTGCGTTTCTTCTTGCTTTCCTTCCTTTCCCCTTCTCTTCCCTCACATCCCCTCCCCTCCCTTCTCCCTGTATTTAATCTCTACTTGAATTTGCTTTCATTACATATACATTTTTTACACGTGACCAAAAGCATACACCTAATTACTTAAAACCAGAGATTTTAATAGAGGAGGAGAACAATGCTTTTGGCAAAAAAATAAATGAAAAATCAGATGGGAAAAGCACCCATACTGATCTAGACAGCAACATATTTCTCTGGCTGACTTTTATAGTCCTGATGAGATGAGATGAGACTGCTTACATGATTTAAGCAAGCACCTAAGCAGACAACAGAATTCCAAGTCATGCTCATCTTTTTTTAGTAGTTACATCTTTTAATATGATGCTATTCAATGTCAGAAAAAGAACCGGGCCACTCACCTTGGAGAAATCAGCAGCAGGTGGAAGGATTATTGATTTACTACAGAAGCTGCAAGAGGAGGAATACTGAGGGCTGTAAAGCAATAATGTGTTCAACTCAAGAGACTGAACCGGGACAATTGTCACTCCAATGGTCATTTGATGCTCTCCATTTAAATGTTGCATGCACAGTTTTCGTGTTTTGCTGTTTTTCTTGGTTCTCCATTTACCTTTGCAAGGATAATACCTCACACATCATGTTTTTATGCTTTAAATTGTGTGTTTTTGTACATGGGGAATAATTTAGAAATATTTTCTGAAAATTGTACAGAAATTATCAGTGTTGAGGTTGCATGTAAAAATATTAAAGATTCCCTCTCTTATCTTTAAAGCAGGGCAAGAATTACTGATAAGGACAAGGGTATATTATTTAACAAAAGAGACACAATAGGGGAAAAGCAAAATATGCCATGCACTTAACAGAAGTCCAACATCACAGAGAAGTTTGTATCATGTTGCAAAAGTCATGGATTCTGAAGTTTTACAAACATAATCCTTACCCATCTGAACTCTATTCTCCTTGAGGATAAAAACTGTTATCTCTCTTTTAAAGGTAAACAAATCCAGAGAAAACATCGAGGGAGATTATGTGACCCATGGAAGGCCACAAAACACACCAATGTCTAGATGGTGCCAAAACACTAGGTAGGTGCTGCCGGCCTAACACTGCCCTCTTCCAGAGAGGAAAGAAACACTATCTATTGCAAAATACATCCAGCTCACAGAGTTTCATCTAGTGCTAGTTTAAACTGTTAGCTGCAGCACTGTGATTGCTCTTATTATAAAAACACTGCTGTGCAAAAGCAATCCCAGATATGACATTTGATCAAAGCTGAACGCCACAACAAAGCTCTCTTCATTTTTACACAGCAGAAAGCCATTTAAAACAAGATTTTTTTGGATGGTCAAGTAGACGTTTAACCAAATCATTTCTTTTGAGTCTTCTGTCATGGTTTTTACCCTCAGTATCTCAAATCACTCGAGACAGGGGAAATATGTAAACTAGATCAGTGGAACACCATAGAATAAATGGAAAGGAAAGGTTGCTTGAGAAACTTAGGTGCTCTAGTCTGCAAGAAGAGTCTGTTGATAAAAAAATATAGTAATAAAATCATAAGATTATTCACAGATATTCACAGAACAGTTGCAGCAGAAAATTAACAATGCTATCCTTTAAAGGAAACTGTGTATTATAGGAAGAGAATAAATGCACAGAGCATTTAAATGCTTGTAATTAATCCCAGCCCCTAAACTACCACCAACAAAAGAATTCAGGTTGGTGGAGTCAGCATCCCTGGAGGTCTTCAGGAAACAACTCTGTGCTATGGTTTAGTTGACAAAGTTGGACTCTCATCATAGAGGTCTTTCCCAACCTAAATAATTCTGTGATAATGAAAACGTTTATTCATCATCATGGCCAGGCTTCGTGAACGAAGATTAGAGAAGGACTCTACCCACGCTTGCTACAAGCACGTTGGTGGCTAAAAAGGCCAATGCGAGATAGACAAGTCTGGCTGCAAAAGGCACAGCGGAAAGTCTCCTTGGGTGGTACTGCCAAGACTCGGATCTTTCTGTGTCTTTTCTCCTCAGAAATGATTCTGCGGGTGATCTCAAAAGAGGCAGCAGCATTATAGATGGTGTGTCTCCATGTCTCCCGATTGGAGGCCAGAGTAGACCAATGATGGTGATCAGTATGGCCCAGGCTGAGATGTTGTTTCAGGCAGTCCTTGTATCTCCTCTTCGGGGCTCCTCTCTTGCGGCAGCCAGTGGCGAGTTCGCCGTAGAGCCCAACCTTGGGGAGGCGGTCGTCCTCCACCCTGGAGACGTGCCCTGCCCAACACAGCTGTGTTCTCAGCAGCATGGCCTCAATACTCGTGACCACTGCCTGTTCAAGGACAGGCACATTGGTCACTTTGTCAGTCCAGTTGAGGATTGTACGGAGGCAGCGCTGATGGAAGCGTTCGAAGAGTCTCAAGTGGTGGCGGGAGATGACCCATGATTCGGACCCATACAAAGGAGTAGACAAAACAACGGCTCTGTAAACACTAAACCCAGCGAAAATGGTTATTATTGCACAAGGATACTTCCTGCTCTTTCAGAATAGCCTAAAGCTATTTTTTTACCAGAGCTATTCCTCACAACTTCTAAGACTCCTCCCTCAAAAATATTGCATTAATCTAAATCTGAGCTGGTAACATAACACCTCTAAGTACCCATTATGTGCACACAGTGACCATGCGATGAGAACGGAAGAAAAAAACTTTTCACTTACCAGAAATGAAAGATACAGAAGGGAGAAGAGTGGCTTAATGGATGATCATACATGTTTTGACTAGCAAAGGAAATTGTATATTAAGTTTCTCACCATATGTGTATATTACTATATACATCTGGAAATAACATCGGTAGTTAGAATACATTGTTTTCAAACAGGTTCACGATGTTACTGCTCTTCCTGCTCTGGAGTTTGTGAAACTCAGTTATTCTGCATAATAAGAATTCATAAAGCTGAAAAGAAAAGCTTCAGTGGGACAAATGTTAGCCAAGATCTTGAGCCCAAAATGAGGTATGGAATCTGGTTTGACTGGTTACCAATCCAGACTTATAAATTATGCATTAGACCGTGTCAACAGTAGTGAGAAAATGTACCATGTTTATGTAGGACACAAAGATGAGTTTGTGAATGTTGGTCTTATCTTGTGCCGCAGCTTGAAATGGAGTGTTCTTAGTATCATATAGAAACGAAGCACTGCAGAGGTAGATTGGGGATGGGCAAGTGATCCAAGTGCTTTACACAAAACATTCACATTTAACCCTCTCCAGGACTTCCCAGTCTTCTTCTCGACTGTTGAAGCAGCAGTGGAAAAACATAAAACAAATGCCTTTGAACCAGGCCCAAAACCTAAACAAGCATTTAGGATAACTAGAGGACATACATAAAATCTTGTTCTCATTACGGAGAAATGTGAGATACATTTTTATTCAGCAACATTTTTGTCTTCTATATGTATCTAATAATATCAGCTGATTCATCTTTGCCCAGACATCTAGACCTAATTGTTAATTTTCTACTTTTCCCAGTTAGAATGAGAAGCCCAAAGACCATTCTGCATCCTCTGACCCAAAATGGACAAAGGCTTTCAAAAGAGGACCATTTTAGCTTCAGACGCTGAGCGAAGTTTGGAAATGGAAGAGTCGAAGTCTAAGAGTAATAGGTGGAAAGGATATGTTCCTGTTCTCTTGAGGCAGCATGGGGCATGCCAGTTTTTTCATTTTTACTTTTTCAAAAAGCTGCAGTAAGAGGCAAATGCTGTAAAAAACCTGTTCTATAAAAGGAAAATTTTTTTCCCACATTCAAGCGCAAATTAAACTTTGCTCTGCAGCGGGACTTTTTAGAGAAGGTGTAAGGAATGCCAACAAAGTAGGCAATGGACTGAACATCACCAAGGGCTTTAAATATGTTTCACAAGTCCCATATGGTGAGAAAAGCTCTCCTGGCAATGCAAGTAAGAGCCAGACACTGAAGGAACAAGTACAGATAGGATATCTGATCCTGCAGCTCTCAGTGGGGAAAAATCCCATTGAAGTCCACAGGAATAAGAGCAAGGGTTGCAGCTCCTATCCCTTTTCTGTCATCCTCTCTCACGCCCCTAAATTGAAGGCACAAGTTCCATTTGAGAGGCTAATTCTCATCTTTCATCCTCTCTTTATTCCGTTTTCTGCTTTAGCAGCTATTTTCAGACTAATTCAGTTGCCTATGTGATGTAGCGAGATCATTCTGCACCTGTCACTCAACTATCAAAGGGGAATTTAATCAGAGAGAAATGTTACAATTTAAAGACAGCATTTACGTTTCAAAAGTTAAAAGACCCAGACTGACACTGATCTGAAGAACTGCTCTTGAAATCCTGACAGTCCACACCCCAAAAGATGTGAGAGCAAACTGAGTGCAGGTATCTCATCCTGGGGGCAGATTAGCTGAGATCAGGTGGTCTTCCTAAGGAGATGCCCAACATGTTGCAGATATCAGCAGAGGCCTTGATCCAGGAGAACACATTTTGAGCAAAGACTATTCCAGTGAAAAGTTCTGAGGATCCCTATCTGATAAGCTCCTCTGATAAGAAAGAAAAAGGGACATCAAGTTTATGGACAGTTACAGATTCAGTGATTAACTTAGAATTGAGTTTTCCAGCCTCAACAGGGTTAGTGAGAGCATGGAATTTCTTTTAGGTCGCTATTTTTAGCATATCTGTCCAACAGTGTGTTTTCTGCTGTCTTAGAAACAGCAACATTTAAATGCTGTAGACAGTTGTGCAGAGTCCAGGGTAGGTGGCAGCAAAGCAGAAATTTTGAATGTTATAACTGGAAATTTAGATACCCAATTTCTTTTGTGGATCTACTCTGTCATAAACTAGAGGCCCTCAGGAAACATTATGTTCATTCTACTCTAATTAGTTCATGGAATAAAGGTTATGATCCTCAAGCTTGAACATGGTCTCCGTGTTCATGGGATATTTTTAATCCAAATGCTGACACTGTGTTGATTACATTTAATGAAAGAAAAAAAAAAGCACGCTCCTTATTGAATAAAAAAATGCATGTAAAAATATTTATGCCTGTGTGGAAAGCCATTCCTTCTCTACTGTCAATATCAAAAGAAGTATTGAAAAGCAATACGTGCTCCTTAAGACTAAAATCTGAAAGAAAACCAGATCAGCGTGTCTACCTTCTTTCTTCTACAAAACTAGAGTGCAGGCTTGTGGAGAGGTCTTTTCCTTTTTTATTTTTTTTTGTTTGTTTTATTATAGTTATTGTGGTTGTTAATGTTACTATTACTATCATATTTGTTTATTTATAAGCCATGTTTTTAATCTGGCAAAAAAATAAATAAATTCTCTTTATTTTTTGAGCAATATTTACCCTTCCTTATAAGACTAAAATCATATTAAGCAACACCCCTCTCTGTTGTTTGTAGCCCTTTCTTTTTTCTATGGCGAAAGATGTTTAATCAACTTTGAAAGGAGAAAATGTGTATTGAGTACATTTGCAGCTTTTTCTACTCATATTTAAGATTTATTTCCCATAAAATTTTCCAGATTTATGGGTGGAACTAAACAGGCAGCAAGTGTATTTTGAGCCGTTTGATAAAATGGGGCCTTTTGACTGATATTTTTTAAATTCCCCTTCTAATATAGTTGTATTTTTAAGAAGGGACATAAAATGCGGGGTTTAGATCAAGAAATGCTGCTCCAAATAACCAGGTTGTCTATTGTAGAAAAACACACTTAAAAGAATAAGAAGTAGATTTACCTATTCTGTTAAAATGCCAATCAAACTACTTTTACAGGTTATTGTCATATCATAGAAAATAAATATGAATTGGAATCAGTCTGACATGCAAATTCCTACTGTAAACAAAAAGAAAGGATATCTTTACTCTTTGACTAACGGTGTTAACTTCCTAAAGTTCAGAATGTGCTGGAAAATAAATTTGCTAATATTTGATACAATTTAAATAACATTTCAGTATAAAATACAGACAGTATGAGGACTCAAAAAATCAGTGTCATATTAAAAATTGATATAATTTTCTTTTTCAGTAAAAGAAATTTTTCATTCTTTTCAAACAGATTTTCACTAGTTTTCCATAGCAAGGAGAACCTAGGTCCATGTGCTCATTATTTTAATGAAAATAGTTCAACCTCAAAAAAGTAAACAATGTGAACTAGAAGAGAATGACAAAACAGAGGTATTTTTCTTCTGCTAATTATAAAGCAGTCTCATGGAGAAAGTATTAATAATAATTATAAAATGAATAAATTAAATGCAGTGTGTATCAGTTGGTTGGTCATTTTTAAAGGAATAAACACAAGTCTGTGTAGTTTGTAAAAGACAACTGTATAGACAGGCTTGTTGTGAAGGTGGTTGGTTCATTTATGAACCAGCTTAAAAGCTCTAGTTTCTGATGAAGCCTGCAGCTATTTGGGGTTAATAGTCTTTCCTCATTTCATTACGCTTTTGTGGACTGCAAAATTTTTCAAGGTGAGTAGGCGAAGAATTATCCACAGATGTTCTCGGCTGAAGAATATTTCCTCATCTCTTTCCTTGCCACTCTTCTGCAGTGAATAAAAAAAGGACTAGAATTAATCTCTGCCGTTTTCAGTTGTTTTCACACTGATCTTCTGACTGTCAAAGAAAATGTAGTTGTTATAAGTTTTCCCATTAATTTAATACATAGACTAGAACAAATTATTTTTCAAGATTAATAGTAAAAATTCACATAAACTGTAAAACCTGTGGTAATATTCTCATCTGATTTTATTTGCTGTTACTATGCATTACCAGTAGTTAATTCATCCATTTGAAAATTTATGTGCTTTTAAACCTATTTGATCCTTTTAGTAAATTATTTGAATTTTTATGCTACTTTTTTTTTTTTTCATTTGCAACAGTGAAAAATGAAACACTTTTGTATCAGAAAAGCAAACTAAAAAGTGAATAGAGTGAAGTAGGGAGAATTAAACAAAATTAATGAATGAGGCGGCTTCAACATTTCTTAGCAGTCCATGTTCAACTTCCCTCCCTGAGGTAAAAATAGCAGCAGAATTTTAGATGTCTAGTTCAACTCTCCTCTTTTTTGGACAAAAATAATTTGATATATTTTTGACCAACTGAAAAAAAATCACTGTCTTTTTAGTAAATAAAGTGTGAATAATTATATTTAAATCATCAATTTTTGTTCTATGTAGGTACTAAAGGGCCGCTGACCAAGCACTGTGTAAATGTGAACTGTTTTTTCGATCTTATAAAGAATTTCTTTATTATTCTAAGGAAAGAATAAAGGACTGCTCCTTCTCTGTACATTAGAAACAAAAATCAGCTTATTCTTTTTTTTTTTTTTGAGCCAGAGAGCGCAATATCCAGTAGAATGTGTGAATTTTCCCTGTCATACTACCTTACTTTCAAGTTTTCTTTTGTATTTGTTTCATTGTTACATGGCTTTTTTTTTCATTTTTACATGCCTTTTCTTATGTTTTCTGGAAGGAGAATTCTGTTTCTTTAATTTCTTCCCGCTGTGACTTAATGGTGATCAGTTATCAGGCTAAAAAACAGGAAGTCCAAATGGACAGTTCATTTGGTTTAGAAAAATAACAGATGGAATACCTCATGTAATTTTCTAGGGAAAAAAAAAACAAACAAAGAAAATTAAAACTAAGCACTCCTGACTGAAGAAAGCTCTTCCCAACTCCCAGGTTAAATATTACCTACACATACCATATGAAAAATACTCTATTTGAATAAATTATTTGAAATACTTTTGTTAATGCTCTAAAATATTGAAAACATCAAATTTCAGTTTAGAAATAGAAATATTTTTGTTTGGTTATGGGTTGTGGTTTTTGTTTGGGGTTTTTTTGTAGCTATATGAATCTTATTGCAGCATGGGCTACACTTTTTTTTTTTCCTCAAAAATGCTGGCAAAATTTGTTTCTAGCCTCGTTATGAAAGTCAACTGAGTTTCTGGTTACGCTGAACACTTCATTGCAAAGTTTATCACGGCTGGAGGAAACCCAGAGTTATCTGACAAAGTTTTCTAGTTGGGTTTTGTTGTTTTTTCCTGATAAGAGAAATGAAGTGTTATAGCTCTCCTCTGGTCTTGTGGAGCCGTGGAAACTCTTCAGCCTATATCGAAAAGACTTTCCAGCACTAAACTTTTCTGCTCTGGAATTACCTAGTGTTCCATTTCTTGCTATTTTCAGAAAAAAAAAATTTGCCCTTTCCATTCATATTTTTATGCTCATCTTGAGGCTACACAATACTTACTCTTTTTTGGCCAGGCATAAAATTTACAGCCAGCCTTAATGAGACCTGTTTGTATTCCAGAGAATCTGTTACGTTTCAGTCATATATCTTTTGAGTTCTGCAATTGGTTGACATGTAATTTGTCAACATATAATTTGTTCTGGGCTCGGGTGAGGTCCTGGGAGAAATATGAGGACTGAAATATATAATAGGCTATGTCAAAATGTTGTTCTGTGCCCTCTTGCAGTGAAAATGCATTTCAAGTGCACAGCTCACCTCCTTTTGTCCACATGTTCCCCTGTGCAGAAATAGAGGTGTGATGGCCCTTCCTATATTCCTGGGCCGTTACAATGATGCCCTTCTGCTAATTCTGTATTTTTTGTCATTGTATTTATTAGGGTCTGTCTGATGGTGCATGAATGTGGCATTCCCAGCATCTGAAGGGAGGTAAGATTTACTCACTACCATTTTTATTTATCTCTTTTTATTCTGTTTTATTAAAGCAGCCATTTTATTATGCCATTTGTTGTCAGGTCCTTCTTGCTGAGATGTGGGAAGAACCCTGAACCTTCTGTCAACCTCTCATTCCCCATCTCTCAGTGCAGAACAGAAGCCAAATTTAAGGCTAGGGTTTGGGGAAAGGAGTTGACTTTTTTCCTCCTTTCTATTCCTTTCACTGAAGAAAGAAACCCACCGTTAGCATTCAAATTGTTACGCTAAAAATTTTTACGCTGACTGTAGCAAAACAGCTGCATGTGGACAACTGCTCTCATTTCCTCCTGTCTTAATCCACTATTGCAAAACTTCAGGGGCTTCACTTCTCTGTGCAATGCTTTCAAACTGACTTTTTACTAAGTAGTTCTCTCTGTTCTCAACAAAAATGCTGGGATTATTGGCAGCACAGTGCTTCCTACTCACCACAGCATTGTGCTAATTAAACTTTACAGCCTGGTCATCTAATTGACTTGAAGTCCATGACACAGTTGTTGCCTAAGTTCTTCATTGAAATCCTCAAAAAGCTTTACAAAAGTTAGGTGAGCATTAAATGATCCACTTCCATAACATTTTTCCAAGTAATGAAACTGATTTACATCACAACTATGGCATCTCAAAAAAAATTGATTGCAGGCCTAACTGATATAATTTTTCCTATTAGGGAAGATTTGTGATAATACCATCCCAAAATATCTTAAAATCTTGGTTGCTTTGAACATCTGAATCACTGGTTACTTTGAACATCTGAATTTAAATTATTTAATTAAGCCTAATATAAAAAGAGCCTGCCAAATTAATACATATTTGGGTGCCAAAATTGAACGTTTTATGAATAATTTTTTAAATACAAATGATTATGCTTAAAACAATCTCACAGTTCATTGTAAAGATCTTTAAATCATTCCATTCTTGAAGCTAATTTTAAACTTCAAAGCATTCCCTTCCAACCAGAATATTCTGTGATTCTTCGATGTTTAAAGCGCATTGAAGTGCTTAATGCAATACCTATGGGATAGTAATGTTTATAACTTCCCCTGGGCTCAGCTGAAAACAAGTGGGATTTTGCAATTTGTGCCCATAAGAACAGTACTTTCTCCTGATAACTGAGAACCAAACAATCTCGGAGGACTGCTATTATTTTTGTTAAAGCACTTCTGAAACTCATAAGCTTCTAAAAGAAATCAGTCTCACTCTGATACCACATTTCCCTATCAGTATTTATATAAAACACACCAGCATTCATCCAATGATTTTAAGAACTTAAAAGGAAATGACAAAAGCCAAAAAAGAATCAGCTAGACCAGCCTTTAAGAGGTTGCCTATGCACATCCTTGTTCTCAAGATTCACAGAAACCTTATCAAAAACTATTCCACAGCCATAATATCACACTTTTCCAAGACGGCTGTTTATTTTCAGCTGTTATTTCATGTTTAATCCCTGTGATTAGAAGGGATGAGTATTTGATAACAAGAAAGCCTTCAGCCCTAAAACATTAAGGCTGACAACCAACTGTACTAAGGTTTTGTTCATGTTTCTGTTTAGAGATAGCTCATTCAGTGATCACCATGTGCAAATTTCAAACAGATATAAATTTTCACCCTCCTGTCACTTCTTAAAAGTATCTGTGATCACAGCTGTAAATGAAATAATCAAAAATAACTGACTGATCCATTGATCAATACGTTCAACTATATGATATTACTGACCATCACCAAGGTAGGATTTTTTAACAGAGCCAAGCAAGCTCTTGCTGTCACTGTGGCATGGGCACTACCCTAAAACACCTGCTGCAACCCAGCCCTTGCTATAGGAAGGAAGATGTACAGCAGCCCAGACAGCACCTGTGGCCACCCTTTCTTTTCATTCCATGCACTACATTCCTTGAGTAGATGTTTACTCTTGTTATAGTTACAGAACAGGGCTGCTTTCTAAATTGTTCCTTGCTCTATGCAAGAAAGCAAGAAAAAGAGGCAGGAAAGAGCTTGGATTAGTTAAGAGAAGTTGCAATTGTCCTGTTCGTCTCAAACTAAGCACATAAATGGCCATGGGGAGAGATAACAGGCTGCCTGAGCACTTTCATCTATCCCAACCTCTTTGTTCCTTCCAGGAGGCTGTGGACTGGTGGAGAAAATAGTTGTATATCAAATCTCGTTTCTTGTTCTACTTTTGCAGCAAACTGAGTTACTGCAAAGACCGTAGATAATACAATGACAATGTATCTATGCCTCTTTTCAATAGGGCCTGTCTTTGGTAGTTCTTTGCACAGTAAAGCAGCTCTCAATATTCTTTCTCAGTCTGTCCCTGTATTGGAGTATCACCAATGTGAGAATGAGGGAGCAACCTACAGATTTTTAGCCTTTTTAACATTGAAATGGAAATGGAAAGAACTAGGTTAACAAAAGAGCGTTAGACAAAGCCTTCTAGTAGTGTTAATTTCCTGATATTTGTTATATGCATCTGCATAAAGTGTTTAGGCTTAATTTTACTTTTGAAATAGCACTCTTTTAGATAACTAAATTAAAAAATATGTTCCCAAATCCTTAAAGTACACCTAGAATCTAAACATTTACTGTCGGGAGCAACAGAGAGACTTTTGAACAGTTTGAGTTGTGGAAGAAAACCGTTTATTCTAATCAAAATATATGAAGACCCGAGTGACGGAGAAAAGGAGAAGAAGAAAGTTCTACAACCAGTTCCAAGTTTTATTATTAGTTAAAACATTGTTAATGCATGCTTTTTATGTATTGTACCCCCAGTTTTAAAAATCTTTTTCCCTCATAATTCCCTTAAGTTTATTCCTAATTTCTCATTGGCTAGATGTAACTGCAATGCAGCATTTCCCTTATTTAGTTACTCTCCTCCCCTGTTTTCATATAAGGTGTTGTCTCCTCCCTTACTTTCCAAGTTTGTATATCTCTCCTCCCTTAAATTCCCTTATTTGTCAAACTCCTCCCCGGTTCCAGAACCTTCCCTTATCGACCTTATAAAAATCCAACCCTCCTTCCCCTTGGGGACACACCTCATGAGCTCAGGGACCTCCTTGCTTCTGCACCAGAACATTGTGCCCACTTCAATAAATCGGAGGACTTCCATCACTCCCTTGCTCCAGAACCCTGGTGTGTCGCGTGCTTCCTACCTGCGCGTGACAACTTACCTGTAATTACAAAAATTACGGACTGCACAGTGTTGTAAAACAAAATGGTTCAGATCTGGACCTAATATGTAACCTGAAGTTTTCTTCATTCTTGTCATGTTTCCTGTGGACATGAATTACTCCTGTTTCTCTTGCATCTTTCTATTTACTATAACAGTAACATCTAGAAGCAATCCTTAGTGCTTTGCCTGCCCTTAAATTACCTGCCCTTACGCTGACCACTTGGGAGCTCTTTGTCCAGCGCGAGCTGGGGGGTTCCCCGACGTCGTAATAAATACCTTCTGTTTAAAGGCATAAAATCTGTCTCTAAGCAGTTTATATATCGGCCTTTTTGGGCTTCACTGCCCATTGCTGGACCTCTGTGCAGGACATTGATGAGTGAAGGTTCAGCCACTCTCTTTTTTGATTTAGCCCTTCTGCGACAAAAACTGGAATTTAGGCTGAAGAAGTCCTTCCTAGGACTCACCATCTGTTACATGCAGTTTGACCATTAAGCGTGCCACTTTTTAGTATCAATAATGTAATGTGTAAATGACCAAAATATTAAGCAGAGCTAACTCCATAATCCAGATTTATTTATCGTGACTGCTGTCCTAACCTAGAAAATCTACTTACTCTTGCTGGGTTCTGTCTTGTTTTCCCAACATTTCTTTAGTTTCTTTTGGAAATATCCCTCTTTACAAAGTTATCCAGTGATGTCATACTTTTGTACCAAGTTTTCTGAAATATTTATCATTAGAAAGGTATTACTTAGCAATGGGACCTAAAGAGTTTGTTCAATTGCAATTTGAAAATGTAAAAAGTTACCTTTTTTTTTTTTGTTACAGACTAAAATAACTGAATTACTTGTTAAGTTTTTCCCAGACTTTCAAGGCAATGCATTACTATTAATATATTACTAAAAGTGCAATACTTCATTACAATGAAGTTAAAAAGAAATGTTTAGTTAAGCCCTGCCTCGCAGTGATGTGGTTTCCTACTGACGTAGATCTGTTACCTACATTAATTCTGCAGAATCTGTCACAACAAACCCCTCTTTTCTGACCTTGTGTGTGTCTTAAACTCTGCAGAGAATGTTAATAATCATTTAACACAGCTCATGGAACCACAAGTTTTTCACCACAGAAATGAAGAATTTGTCTTTTGAAAAGCTGTGTGCTCTTAAGAAAATCCACTCTGATGAACGCTGGTGGAAAAATGGCTTTCTGTAAGTTTGCTCTGAGTGAGCCACAGCCTACATAAAGCACTCTGGTTATAAATTATTAATGCAATAAACCAGAAGGCTTAAGAAGAAAAGCCCTGAGCTCCCCCTTTCAGGAGAAGGAAAGAGGCAGTGTGGGAAGGCTTCATTTACATAAATTATTATCCAGCACCAGTGCATTTTTCACTCAGCATTTTGCTGCAGTAAGCCTCTATTCTGAGCCTGAATAAGTCTGTACACTGAGGAGTGCTGAGTGGAGCTTATGAAGATGCAAAGGGAGGGAAAGCTTGGGGAAGACAGAGCCTGAGGAAAGTTGTTGCCCTGAGCAAACCCTGAGGTAGGGAAATCAAAGGCAATGAGCAGATTATCTGATGGACTCCTTCCAGGGGTCCTGTTTTGTTCAGAGATGTCCAACACTCCACAAAGCCGATGCTGCAGGACACGATGAGCAGTGGCAGCTTTGAATGGAATCTGGTGGCAGAGACTTGTCTGAAAGCGAGCGGGGCCAAGGAGCAAAACCAGCCCTGAGACGATCTTGACTGCTTGAATCTGCGGAAAACAATTTAAGAAAGTGGTGTTGAGAATCTCAGGAATGAGGAGCTGTATATCAGAAAGTCAAACAACTTGTAATTGGAGAAATGTAACATCAACCATATCTCTGTCAAATTCTTTGAACTCTAGTTATCTTCATTCAAATAAAAATTAGACCTTTTTCCACTAGCATGAGATGGGTTGCAAGTACCCATTCACAAGGATTACTGAGAGACTGCCAGTTGCTAGGAAGAGGACAAACAGAGGAATCAAAACCTAGATTTCAAAAAATGTATTAACTTTCCAACTTGAAATGGAGCTGCGATTGCATCTTTATCTCATACTATGTCTTCCTTGCTCTGTTTCTGAAAGCAATCCAGCATACTCACATCAACACCTGGCAGCAGAAAGGCCACATGTTAACCTGCATTTATTCAGGCAGTTCGAGACATACAATGAATGAGAAGACGTTACTACAGTTCTAACATAGTTTTCCCTTTCTTTCAGTGTCCTAGAGTTTTTGGTGACTTCTGATTGTGAATGATTTCTTCTTTGCTAAGCCATTCCTGGGTGCTCCCAAAATTGTGCTTTGTGCTTATTCCATATTTTATCAGAGTCAGAAATGAGACTGTCATCCTCTGTATAAATCTGAGTCTTTCCTAACGCTCAAATGTATACATGGCATTGTCAGCTCTGTGGCAAAGATTACATTACAGTTTTTTAGATTTTTTTTTTTTTAAGTCAACATTTCTTTGCATGAAAGAGACTAGTTTTAAAATTTTCCAGTTGTTTGTTTCCAGTACGTAAATCTGAGTATTTGCAGAATTCATTACACTTACCTGTAGGTTTTGCAAAAGTTAAACTAGCATTATTCAATTATGTAAAGCAGCAGGAAAGCTTTTCTTCTTTGCGTCTTGATATACATAATAATATAAGTCAATATTCTGCTAATATTAATAGGAAAATGAATACAATTTTATTATTGTTGTCAAAAATAGTAAATATAAAGCTCTGATTAAATAGATAGACAACACTACAGTTTCTCCACTTCACAAGATTATTTTCAGTATTTGTACTGCAACTAGCCATGGGTCAAAACCAACCGTGCCAGGCCACCTGTATTTAAAAGCTGGGCTAACATTTGTTCTCCTCTTACCCCATGATAATGTACAGTGTGTTCCTCTTCATGTGCAGAACTCCACTTGCACTTAAAAGAACCTGTCCTTCCCATGCCTCAGTGGCTTTTATGATAGACATCCTAACTGACAATAAAATATATGACTTTATCCAAGATATTTCCTGGAGGCTTGAGGCTTTCTCTTTCTGCTAATTATATTCCAAAAGAACACGCTCATATCACTCAGACTCTTGCCCAAATTAGACTTAGTCAAAGGGAATATGAATGCAAGCATAAATCTGACACCAAGGAAACATCACAGATAAAATTTAGGCTATTGGAGGCTAAGCTAACTACCTTCTAACTCATTAAAATTAGTTTTAATTATGTAAGTTTAGAGAAGTAGTAAATGATGAATAGACATATCCACAGCTCTCTCCATACTGATTTTAAGCATAAGCATGTTCTGTTTAATCCTCAAATCATAAAATGTAAGCTAGGGATTAGTGGCTCTACACTAAGGAGCTGAGGGCTTGCCTTGCCATTACCCTGACAGAATTTCACTGACCTGTGTGATGTTCCTGATTTTCATTATTAAAAGCAGAACTCAAGACCAAGGAAAGAGATGAAAATTACACCTTGGAAAAGAGCGTTAAATCGTGATATCTTGCTTCTTGATATGGATCTTCATTTTTAGTCTTCCTTTTTTTTTTTTTAATAACAGAATTCATAGGGACTATAAAAAAACCATAAATGAGATAAAAGCAGATTTACTTCATATTGCTGCAATTTTGTGGTTACAACAAAGGATTATTCAGAAAGCAGTTCCCTCAAAACAAAACACTATGAAATACAGCAGTGTGCGTCTTTTTCTCTTTCTTTCCTTTGATATTTGCTGCATATGTATGTTAATTTTGCCTGTTATCTTGGTGATTTCAAATTTCAGCATGACAGGTACACCTTTAATATTTCTCATAAGAAGGGCCAAAATAGATGTAGATGGAATATTTTACATCAAATACAGCTGGATATTGTAAAAACTTTTGTGCTAAATAACTTAGTGGCTGGTCACATAAAAGTTGTCTGTGATAAGTAATACAGACCTAATAAAGAACAGTAGCAAAGAATGGTAATACAGAATAGGAAATACAGACCCAATGCAGACCTAATAAGGAATGATATCAGCAGTGGGCATGGTGAGATTTGAGAAATTTTCCTTCTCTTAAGCTCTGATACTGAGATCTGTGTGCTCTCGGAAAGCTCTTTTCAGTACTGGTGGTTTTGCTTTTTTTCCCACTTTCTGATCATTTCTTCTGTATAAAACACATTGTCCTGTTGGACCGCCCCTCTGCATGCAATGACAGAGCACTTGATACTGGTGTCTGATCTCTCAGAACCATAAAATATTATTTTAGTACCAGGGGTTTCGGTTTTGTTTGGGTTTGAGAGACGTGGGTTTTTTTGTTTTGTTTTTCTCCCTATTTGTTGAACTGAAAATGACGAAAATCCTCCAAGGTACTAGAAATTGGTATCCATGATTCCCATGTGTTATTACTTCCCCTCTGGAGGTCACCCACCGGACAAGCAGAATTTTGTAAGACACAGCATGGTTAAGAAAAAACATCTTTTATAAAGATTGAAATCCAGTAGGAGGCTCTGGCAGAAAAAAAATCAACTGATTTTCCCTTCTTTTGTCTGAGCCATGACTACAGAGAAGATGTCTGTCCAGAGTTTGTGAAGGTCTGCAATAATTCACTTCTATATTATCGAAAAGCTCTATGCTAAAGAAATTAAGCATTATTCAGGACTCATCTTTGGATGTACTTGCCTAACTCCAGTTAAGCTCTAACAGCAAAAAATCACACAGGCCCTTTAAATTGAAATTCAAAGCTTACAATACATTTTAATCCAAGGTAGCCAAGATTTAAATGCTTCACTACTGAAGTTGCAAAAGCTCCAGGAAGCTGTTATTCATTAATGGGTATAAGAAAAGTTACCCTCTGTAATTAACAAGCCTCATCCAAGACTGTTTTCTTCATCACCATGGATTGTGAGAGAGCATTGCACAAAAGCAAATGTCAACTCTTTGTGACTCAGAACTCATTAATATTTCTGAAGCCTTTAATAAATCACTCAGATAAAAAAGGAATTTTATCTTTCTTGTTGCTTCCTTAGAAGGAAAGTAAACTAAATAAGAAATCCACGTGGCTTTATCAATTAGTCAGTGAAAGAATTAAACCTTCTTTCGCTGTATCACAAAATGGCAGGGCCTAAATCCATGTCTCAATAAAGTTAAGAAAAACAGCCCCATGTAGATTTCCTTAATATCAATTCGTAGTCATCATAAAGAATGAGTGAAATTAGCAATTTTTTTTCTGGAAATAGCTAAGAGGCTGAATGAGCAGCAGCATTTTTAATGGGAAAGCAAAAGAAAACAAAATTCGAGATAGTGTTCTAATGCCAGCAAGAACCCCACACATGGCACCGGCCCTGTTAGGTATGCAATGCCTCTCCCCACCAAACAATTGACAAAAATAGAATTTCTCTGTAAGAGTCTGATACAACCTTCACTTTACTTCAGGCATTTTGCATTGAAAAGCCACAAACCAAAACATTTTAAGATACAAGGGTCTTGCCTAAGTCCCAGAAAAACTTGTGCTGCAGGAAGAACACAGCTGCATTCCACTGGGAAAGACTAGCTTTGAGCAATATGAACAAAAGCCACTGCACTATCCGACCTGGAGAGAGCAGAAGAGTGGTTAGGGATGAGATATAAAAAGGGGGTTTTATAAAATTATTTTTATATAATTATTTGTATTTATTTTCTGTATTTATTTTATATGTTTTATTACTTTTAAATATCTGCAGTTATTATTTGATGCCTTAAGCCCTAATAGTTTTTTAGTTTTCTACTTTTTGTAAGCTTTATAAGTTTTATAAGTAGTAGAAGTAGTTTTTAAAAGCAGCAGCCCTTGTTCCCTTACCCCGTAGTACATTCCTAATCCTTTTACCCCATTCTATGCTCCCCATATCAAATCTACCCCTGAATTCAGTAGAAGTGTTTAGTCTCTTGTCAAGGCAAGGCCTGGGCTGTTTGGGAACAGCCATATCAGGGCCTGAACAACAAAACGGAGTCAAAGACTAGGTAACCATGTACCCTTTGTGCTCTGAAGAAGATGATGATGATGAAGAGGTGGTCCCAAAACGCGCCCAGACCCAATTCTTGGGGGTGGGTCAGGAGGTGGACCAGAGCAAAGGCTGAGAGAAGGACACATTTAGGATTGGTCAATTAGTATTATAAAAGATATGACACAGCTGTATTCTGGGTGCGCGTCTTGTCACAACTATTGCCTTGGTACAGTAAACCCTTTCCTTATCTCACCCTAATTAACTGCTTCTGAGTTATTTCTTAAGTCCAGGTGCTAGCAGGCATCAGTTTATATAGACATACTCATTCTATTGAGCAAATGTTTGGAGGGAGGTGTGCTCTTTTTGGTTAGGAACTGCTTTTCATGTGCCCCAGGGTAACATGCTGTTGCTTTCACTTCTAAATCAGGGACAACTTTCTGAAGTAAAACATTGCACTAAAACAACCAAAAAGTGTAAATAAGGGATGTGTCAAGGGGAAAAATAACCCCTCACACACTTTTTTATTCAAAGGTACAATGAAATCTGGCCAAACCTTATGGGCAAGTTTAATGGCCTGCAGTCTCCAGAAGGGGTTAATAGAGTCTTAAGGAAGCATATTCTTGTATGGAAAAGGGACCTTGGTTTCCCAGGGAAAACAAGGTCAGAAATATTTCAAAGAAAAGTTTTCAGCTTAGTGCCTTAACTTCCAGAAGCAGAAAGCAAACAAAAGCAGGTCTAAAGATAGCAAAAGGTGGAAGAACATGCCTAAGGTGGATAAACTTAGAAGTCATTACAGATAAGCAAGAAATTATTCTGGGAAACAAAGATGAGGTAACTTAGGAAATGCACACTTTAAACTGGATTAGTCTACCTCTAGACTTTATGTTGAGTCAATCACTTACTACTGTGTGAGTCAAACACCTACAAATCAGTTTTCACACAACAGTTCAAGAGGTTTTCTCCAGCAAACCCACTGCCTCTGGTTGGCACGGATGAATTGTGAATTATTACCTCATCTTCTGGAATTAACCAGACCAGACTTCTGCACTTTTTCAATATTCATCCATTATTGCTTCCACCACGACCCTTTGTAATGGACATATTAAACGGCAGGAAGCTGCTTCTCATTTCAGTTCAAGGAATAATGTGTTCCCACTTCCACACCGACAAGGAAGTTAACAATTGGAAATGAGAGGACTCATAATATGTATTTCTCATGAATCACTGACAAAATATTTTATGACCTCCTGTAAGATAAGACGCAAGACAAAGGGGATATTAGTAGATTTGTTAAAAAACAGGATAGCTTTGGCAGAATATAATTTTCCCTGTATCAGAAGTATCTCTGGAGAAACAGTTTCCCTAGAAAAGAGATGGTGCAATTCAGGCCAGAGTCTTATGCAGTGTAAGGTCATTAATATAGTCATTTAACCCATGAATATAAATATGCTCTTTAGAATGGTACTTTGATATCAGACCTGGCCATTTTATTACACCATTATGATAGATGCTAATTCTGAATGTCTCCAAATTATTTCTTTATGTTTATGTATTTAGCTTTATGTTGCTTTGTACTAACAAAAGCAGAATAGTAAATAGAAACAAAACATTACTTTTGTGTTGGAAACAGGATTTATCAGACTGGAGTGAGGGAGAGGGGCAAAGAGGGGAGGTACTAGTGAGCACAGTGTATATTTTTACCTTTCCAGTTAGAAATTAATTTTTAGCAAAAGCAGATTATTCCTTTCCAGTTAAAAATTAATTTCAGCAAAAGCCAATTATTTTCATGAATACCATTGATCATTCCATTATTATAGAATCCTGTAACTGAAGAAAATTTGTTTAATTTTGATTTCTGAAAATGAGGACGTATTAAGTATTAAAGAAGTATTAAGTATCTTATTTTTACCTCCCTCCTGAATTTTTCATATTTGCAATTAGATATGGAAAATACAGAAAGATCCTTGCCTTGCCTTGCCTTGCCTTGCCTTGCCTTGCCTTGCCTTGCCTTGCCTTCCCTTCCCTGACCTGACCTGACCTGACCTTGCCTAACCTTCCCTTCCCAAAACTTCCAAAACCTTCCCAAACCTTCCCCTTTTGAAAGGTTTCCCTTCCCAAACCTTCCCTTCCATTCCCAGTAGTTCTGAGATTTCATATAAGAAAAATGAAAATAGAATTTTTGGAAACTGGGTGAAAAGGCCTTGACCATGAATTGCTATGAATTGAAAATGGCATTGGCTTGGTTATGATTGCCTTCTCGTACATAGAGATAATCAGCATTGATGATGATGGTGATGCTGATGAGAAGATAAAAATAAAGATGACTTTTTAAAGCAAATTGATCCTCTGTTAAAAAAAAAATGGTTTCTCTTTCCAAGATGTCCAAAATGGCAAAAAAATAAATCTCTCTTTTTAAAAATCTGTTTTAAAGTTTTAAAGGAAAAAGTATTATTGCAAGTATTGCATCTGGCACATGTGTTAGCTGCCTCATAGCACTTACACTGGGAAAAAAATGTTTTGAGATTCCTGTTTAAATAACTTAAAGTTTCTCTGGGCAGTGAATATGCAACAAATTGTTAAAACCCTTAGGCTTTAGGAAAGAAACCTCTTTAGAAGAAGTAGCCAGAAAATGCCCATGTGACACTTGTTCTACAGCTACACCTTGTCTGAAACTGCAGAACTGTGCAGTGTCAAAATTAAACGAAATGTGTAACCACAGGGTACTGCTCAGGCCAACACCCAAGCCTTCACCATTTAGAGACCCAAAGCTGCACCAGGCATAAGTTTTCAAAGTCTTCAAGAATTGGTTCTATATGAAATCTTACAGGTTTTGTAATAACACACAAGGAACTCAAATATTTTTCTCCCCAAAAAATCTAGACTCATTCCAAGCTGTGCTGTGCACTAACCACACAATTCCTCTGCAAACAAAAGGTTCAAATTATGAGCAGAGAGTTCACAGTGTAGTTGAGCAATGTCTTCCTTCACAACCTGCTGATGAATGGCCAGTTTTGTCCCATTCCAATGGTCAATAAAATCTCTTTGGCTGATGAAGCTACATTTTCTAAAAAGTCTGTTATCCATCCTTTGTTCTGGTGTGAGAGAACAGATAAATAAAATCCTCTGAAAAGGCAGGAAAGGAGGACTGAAAGACGGGGTGCTTCTTGTGGGAGATGAATGGACAAAAGCCATTTTCTGAGGTGAGCACTGGGCTGCTGGGGGGTAGGACTTCCAAAATATCCTGTAATCTCAAAAAATTCACTGAGTTTAATCTTTCACATAGCCATAGTCTGATGCAGCTGTCACTGTTCTCTGCCATCTCATTTTCCCATTTGCCCTCATACTCAGTATGACACCGTCAAAACAGACTTTCACCTGTTCTGGCTTAAAAGGTTTTGTTCAGCCTTTTGTTGATCTGCCCTGTGACAGCTCCCTGAAGTAATTGTCACCACACTTGGAGAAATCCAACACAAAGCTGTACACGAAGCACTACACAAAGCTGCAGGGACATCTGACTTGCCACCCATGCCTGGCTAACGCAGCAATGGGGGTTTTGCCAGAAGGAAAGTCATCTGTTACTCAGACTCTCTGCCAGATTACGGGTTTCCTGGATAATATTAGCTGCATTCAGACCAGGGGAATCAGAGCGCTTTTCCCTCACAGCCCTTGCTCTCACTGATTCCTGGCTCCATCCTGGTGCGTGAGTGATTACTCAGGAAGGAAACCTGGGCACATGGTGTCATGAAGGACACCGTGATGGATACAAGTTAGGCCCTTGGTGAACATTTAAAGGACAGACACGGTGTGTTCCTATTTCTCAGTCACCCAGCAGCTGCAACAACCACACAAATCCAGAGGTGGCTCGCTAACCCAGCTTTGAAAACAAACCTGCCCCTGGTTTCTACTGAGGAATACACCCCTAATAAAATATGTTTTTTGTGATCTGTGTTGATCAGAGCACACTCTATTGCTATTCATCTGCTGAGGTGGCCTCTGCCCAGCTACTGTTTTAAGTGAAGGGTCCCATATTTAGCTGTTACCCTCTAACTATTTGGTAAGAGAAAAACTAAAAGCAGTGTGTTGACATTTTTATTATAGGGGAGGCAGTCTAAGGAGAGAGAGATTGGCATAACAAAGAAGAAAAAGAGTTCTGACTGCAGATGGGTGACTTGCCCTGGGGCTAAAGTGAGTGAGCTCACATGGCTCTGCCTCCAGTTGCCACCAGATCATAAGTTCACCTCACATGTTCGATCAAACATCTAGTGGCTGAAGTTTCACCCCATTATGTCATAACATTTATGACTATGTGAAGTGTAGTATGGTTCTACTGCTTTCACACAACAAACCACAACAACACCAAACATTTTAAAAGATCTCTTAAGGAGTCAAAATAAAATTTGCTGCCAAACACAAGTTTTAACATATGAGCTGAAATTTAACTCCCCTTTGTTTGGAGAATAACACCTAAATGAAGTCTTAGACTGAGTTAAGGAAAAAGGAAAACATCGACCTACAGAAATACAGAGGAAAAAGCAGAAGGTGTATTCAGGCCTCTAGCTGTTTCAGACCCTTTTTGTCAGACACATATATGAGAAAGGCTCTGCTTACCAAGTGAGTTCTCAGCCTTGCATATAAAATACTGTGGAGAAGAGCAGAATGAATCGTCTTTCTTTGATATCAGGAGATGAAAGTGTTCCTGCATTGTCATAATGATATTAGGGGACAGCCAGCTTGTGCATGAAGCTGTGCATAATGAGACAATAAGCTTAAAAAGCTACCCCTGCATTTCTCTATTTGACCACAGCTAGTAAGTTGACATTCCTGATGGTACAAAGCTGTGGCTGTCACAGGGGTCAGTTGGTTTTGGTATCTTGGCACTCCTTTCATCACATCATTACAATGGCATTGGGTGAAGCATGGCTCACAGGGGAAAAGTGTGGATAAAAGATTCCCTCTGTCTGACTTCTTGCTGTATTATTGAGCCATCATACTTTAAGCTGCTCACTATTTACCATGTGCACAAAAATACATTAATTGTCCAATTCAACACTAGCACTGTGGCCTCTAACAGACTTTCATTTCTCTAAATGTGTTTTTTTCTTTCTTTAGATTTATGATGTTGCTTAAGAAAATTAATTTTTTTGAATTCCCCCAGAGGTTCAAGGCAACAGATGAAGCTGCAAACAGGAGATCCTCCTTTATCTGTTCAGAGCAGAGCCAGAAATTTTACTAATGCAATGTGAAATCATGAAAAATGTGTGGGAGGAATGATTCCATGGCACATGATCTCTCCTGGTGTAGGGCAGATTCAAATACTGGGCTTTTCAGCAGTACTCTCCCCCAAGGTTATGATAAATACAATGACATAGAGGAAAAATGTGGAGAAAAGCAAGTAAGCAAACAATCAAAACATTTAACACCAAGTGTTTTATCTTCCTACTTCTGTAAGACACAGTACTTTAATGCCAATTTAGTGTATTTTGTTTCCTTTCACTACACCACCGTTGAAAACTTCAGGGTATTTTTGTGTTCTAATATCTCACAAAGGAAGAAAATACAAAGCTGACCACACAAATTTTTAAAATCCACTCAAAACCTCAGTATGTTTTGCATCAGAACCTCTGCAGGAAAAGCTTTCTCTTCTCAGCATTTAAACTAGATACCCCTGAACTTTCACCACATTTAGAATCCTAAAGAAATTAATTTTTCAATTACATCTTCAATGCAGAAGTAACTGCCTGAGAATACCTGCCCATCTGTTTGTTGATGCAAATGCAAGTAATTAGGGCTGACTCTCATGTCCAGCTTCTATGAAAATAAGTTTTTGGAGTTTTAAGCCTCATTTGCATTATTCAGGAGTTTCTTGATATATTCATACATCACATTTGAATAGACCAGAGTTATTTATTGAAATAATCAAACAAATATTTTCTTTAAAATGTAGTCTTTCTCTTGATGTATTGTACTCATGAAATGCTGTCTGCCTTCCAGGGACAGCAGCAAAATCAACACACACCAGTATTATATTTTGGGAGTGTGTGTTCATGTATGTGTTGAATCTGACCACTGCTGATGAGACTGAAGGTGAATAAGCTAATTCTTGCTGATATATGATCTTATATATGCTTTTGATGTTGTCTACCTGCCTAGATAGAAGAGGATGTTATATTAATTCATTTATTCTGACTAAAGTATAATATCTCACAAGGCTGCTCAGACTGCTTGACATAAAATAGGAGAATAAAAATTTCTTTGTCTTTTTTAACCTTGACTTGACTGTATCCTATTAGCTACACGTGCAGACTCAAAAACATGCTGAAGCCTCTTCCAGGTAGAATAGTGTTTAACTTAAAAAATACTAAAGAAACTCACTGAAATATGAATGTTACCCTACTTTTTTTTACAGCAACCAATATATATGCTCAACCACTGTGGCTGTTTGTTGATCCTATCTGAGTCTTATGGTTAAAGGAGAATTCATTATAGCACAGGAGGTTTAAATACTGATAAGAAATCAGAGAGTTTCTGTCCTCAGAAAACGTAAGTTTTGAAATCAAATTTAAGGTGAGTAATGAGAAATAAATCTTCACAAGATACTGAATTTATGGTTGTCTTGAACTGTTTTAAATGAGTAACAAATGATGAATCACTGTGATAAATTTCTTTCTTCATTATTTTTCAGTTATGCATCTACAGATGGATATGTTTTTAGAAGAGAGAATATGGGTAAAATTCAGGATTTCTTAGCATTTTCCATAAATTTTTAATTGTTACTTCTGGATGCAAAACTTAGCTCCAAAGCAAATACACATCTCGACAGAAACCTTGATAATCTCTCTGTTTTCCACGTGAATGGTTGTTCAGTGAAGCCAAGGCACAGATTTTTTGGCAGATCTGCTTTTGGCAGATTCTAGTCTGTTCAATGTCCACTAATTAATCCTAATCTCTATTCCTACTCCTCACCTTTGCATTATAAATTGAGTTACCTTTTTGCTGAAGGCACCTGGGTTTTGCCACTGCTCACATCCATGCTGCCTGTGTTCTATATGGCCATATGCTCATGATGACAACAGAAACGCCTAGGATTGGCTTTACTGCTTTCTGTGACACCTGCCCAAATTTCCTAAGGAATGAACCTGAAGGAAGTCAGAGCCACAGAACTTGGGAGACTCTACGGGTTGGCTGCAGGTACCAGTAAAATGCACGGGAGAGCTCAGTGCCGATAAAAATGCTGAGCAAAGGTCTTTGATGCGAAAAGAGGATGCTTCAATCTCAGAAAAGCTGCAGTCAAAGTTCTAGCTAAATCAAATATCTCATATGCAGGAAAGAAACCTAAACAAAAAAGAAAAATAGCAAGTGAAAGGGGAAACCATACCTGAGCTCATTCTTTTCTTTACAGGAAAGAAAAATCCCTTAAGCTTGGCATACAAATGGTCTATGCAGGGCAAAGTATAAATAAGACACAATATTTCTTTAGAGTTACTACATGTGTCTTTCACTTCTGAAGAAATTGTGTTAAAGCTTATTGGCATCTTTAATCACATCAATACTCATTTTCACCTTTTCATATAGTAACTCTAAAAGATTTTGCAGAAAAAATAAAAAGGCTCTTTGATAATGAAGCAAAACCCCAAAAGCACGCTGGGGACTGAAAAGGGTAAAAGCCTGTCTCTAATGGATTGTGAACTGATGACAAAGTGAAAACTGGAAGATTTGTTTGAACCAGATGTTTGTTCTAGAGCTGTTCAACCATCAAAAAAAGAATGTCTACTGAATATTTACTAAATGAGGATTGATGAAAGATCATTAAAGCTGCACTAAACTTTTTACCTCCTCTGCTAAATAAGAGTCCAGGAGCTTCCAGGACCTCCATTTCAGCCAAAGATTCATTTTTTGATCACAGGCGTGGGCATACACATCGAGGAAGAGCAGTGCATGATCTGGGAAAATCAGGCTTCACAGCTATCATGGCTTTCACAGGGCAAAGGTTTAGAAAGGAACTAAATTATAATTCAAGTAGTGGAACAAAAAATGTGTACCAGAAACACAATCCAAACAGTGATCTTCTGGGGTGGCATTCAGAAAAGCATCAAATACCTCTGAACTCTTACCAATGATATGATCCTTTTAAGTCACTAAAAACACCTGTCAACTCTGCAGGGAGAAGCTGTGTTTCAGTTTCATGAAAGGAAAGGTTTAGAGGGGTGAAATGCTTTCATTCTATAGTTAATGCACAGAGAGGTTTGGGGGATGTGTAAGACAGTCTTTGAAACAGAAAACAAAAGCAAACTGGGACATAACTTCTAAGAAATCCCCAGATAGGCCTGATTCAAAAGCCAGTTGCAATAAATAGACTATTCAGCATCAAACTTAGAAGCAGGTGTATGGAAAACTAAGGTTGGCAACACATGCTAGTAACTAAAACAAAGAGAAAAGTTCGAAGTCTATACATTTCTGAGTCTATACATTCTTAACTCTACATTTTAATGCTGTTATGGGGTGCTGTTATGCATAACATGTCAGTAACAGAAATATCCAGGTTATAAAAATTTCATTTTAAAACCCTGTTAACCTAATTTACCCTAAATCTATGCTGTTGCACAGAAAAGTAAGGATACATTTCCTTTTTCAGAAGAAATGTCCCAAAGGTATTAAAAGGAAAAAAAAAAAAAAAAAAAGAAAAGAAACAAAAACCTACAAAATTATGATTCTGGATTGAGACCCACTTGGCAAGATGAGGGGAACCCCATCAATGACCACAAAGACTTCACTCCTTGCCTTCACACTGTTCTTCTCATGAGCTCTGCTGGAAGGATAGCACCACTACTGGTCCTGCACCGGAATATTTTCTGATAAATTAAGACAACTCAAAAATCCACTGACCGGATTTTCTTAGAGAGTCACAAAGAAATAATCTTAATAAATGTTTCATGACAGATGCTCAGCCTATTTATCTGCTGTTTTAATTATTAATGGCATAAGGCAAACTCTGTCTTAATGTCTGGTAATAGTTGGTGTTATGCTTGAGAGAAAAACAAACATTGCTGAGGAGGCCAAAATTCTGGAAGTGTTATTACTTCCAATAAAAACTTAAACCAGTCTGATGCCTTAAGCCCTAATAGTTTTTTTTAGTTTTCTAATTTTTTGTAAGCTTTATAAGTTTTATAAGTAGTAGAAATAGATTTTAAAAGCAGCAGCCCTTGTTCTCTTACCCTGTAGTACAAGTAGTTATACATTCCTCAACCTTCTTACTCCGTTCTATGCTCTCCATATCAAATCTACCCCTGAATTCAGTAGAAGTGTTTAGTCTCTTGTCAAGGCAAGGCCTGGGCTGTTTGGGAACAGCCATATCAGGGCCTGAACAACAAAACGGAGTCAAAAACTAGGTAACCATGTACCCTTTGTGCTCTGAAGATGGTGATGGTGATGAAGAGGTGGTCCCAAAACGCCCCCAGACTCAGTTCTCAGGGGGTGGGTCAGGAGGTGGACCAGAGCAAAGGCTACGAGGCGGACACACTTAGGATTGGACGGATAGTACTATAAAAGATGTGATACCACTGTATTCAAGCGTGCGCGTCTTGTAACAACTATTGCCTTGGCACAGTAAACCCTTTTCTTATCTCACCCTTATTAACTGCTTCTGAGTTATTTCTTAAGTCCAGGTGCTAGCAGGCATCAGTCTCTATGGTGAAATGATTTCCTGAAGATTGGCGAGGAATGGCTGACTACTTCTTGTTCTGAAATAAAGCCCATTCTTCCAGCTCCTGGACAGAATCTATGACCACTTTCCAGTAACTTAAAACAAGGACAGTCTTGCCAGTAACTGCAGTTCTGAGGGACCTGCAGAAGTGCTTCACTGGACAGCGATGAAAGGCACAGTCCAATCACTGCAGCAGTCAAGACAAGAGTCACATTTCAGGGAGTGTAGCCTTCCAAGTACACACAGACATATATTACAGTTCAGAACTTAGTGTAACTAAATGGGTTTCACTTGGATGCAAATGAACTTCTGCATGTAATCTTAAAATGGTGTCTTTGGTATACATTTGAAAGTCAAACACAGCCTAAGCACATTATTCATTAGCAATCAAAATTTCTTTTGCTTCACTATCTTTTCTTTTTATTAAATTCTTTACCAAGTATAATGCATTACATTGCAAACTTGAACTGGCAATGGGATTCTCCTTCAAGAATTCTACTGCTATTGCCAGACACCATTTATTCATATAGCGGCTTCCAAAGTACTTATATAAGGAAGCAACCGTAAGCATTTGACATTCTGGTAAATTCAAGAAATGAGCATTATAAAGTCTGGGTGCATATTGAGAGCATTTGTGATGCCACACAGTATTTATACATTTAGAATGGGGGGCTTGTTTGCTACAGTGAACGTACAAGGTGTTATGCTTTACTGGATAGGTCTAGGAGTTGGTATTAATTTGTTCACTAAAAGGATACAATTCCGTAACACCTGCTGGTGCATTTTTTGAAGTTATATTCCGAATTTTCCTTATGATGAAACATGCCAAGAGGTTCTTTCCATTCAAGGTAAAGAGGGTGGCAACAGTCCACCTTGTCTCAGTTTCTCACCCTAATTGAAAACACAGCTTTTAAGTTAAATTGGTCCTTTCTCTGTTAAAACAGTGTCCAGCAAGCAGTAGTTCACAAAAAAAATGACCCAGTCATCTCAATTCTTTGCTCCTTGCCTGAATACAGTCAGGTTTCAGGTGTGTCCACACAGAGACCCACAGTGACTTGCTAGGAGGGGAACTTTGCAGAATCTCATCATAGCACAAGCTACTAAAGAGCTGTAACTATTCTCTTAACGAAGGCTGTAACACTTCTGTTGGAAGACTTAGACCTGCAGAAAAATAATCAAGATTTATTTTGAGCACCCTGCAAAGGAGGTAGCACTAAAAGTAGCTACTGCAAATCCTTAGTCAATGAAAGAAGAAGACTTGGAGAAACTTAGATACCAGCATAAAAACTGCAGAAGTAAATACTCAAATGGCCTTAAAAATATCTTCAATGTCTTACATCTTGGCTGAAAGTTTCCCGTCTAAATACTTTAATTCCCTGGATTATTTTCCCCATTAAACAGCACATTTTGCTTTGGCATTTATATACAGGAATGGAAAGGATTGGTCAAGCAGACCAGTGGGCCTAGAAAAAGACACAATCTCACATTTTTTTTTTTCCCCATACTAAACACTGCCAGTTTTCTAGTTTTCTTGCTGACTCTACCAAAACTCTGATAGATAAAGAAAGCAGTATAATTGAAGTTAAGGGCTTGCACAGTCCTTTTCCTGAAGGCGTAAGATATAGCCAGGAACATGCTGCTTCGTCGTAATACCTGCTGTGATCTGCAGTGTAGCTGCAGCTTGTCAACAGCATAATCATAAGACAGAGTTGTGTATCTATTTGTGCATGACAGCTGTGAAAAGGAGGTTATAAAACCCCACTTAGCCATCAGCCTTACGGAATGATACAACAAAGATAACACTAAAAAGAGATTTTTGTCACAAGGAAATAGTCCGCAACAACATCATACCTTTGTCTTATTTCTTGCAAGTAAGTATATTACCCCAAAACTTTTCAAAGACTTGACATTTTTATGGTTTCTTGTTCATTGGTCAGATTAAGACTAATCTCTCCCCAGTATATATTTGAAGTGGGATTTGTGTCTTTGGCTGCATGAATCCTATTGAAGTTGATGGGAATCAGTTGTCCAAATCCTCACATGCTATTTTACAGTTTTTCTCCCTGTGTGTTTAAGCCTTCTAAACAAATGAACCTAAGCCTAATAGCTAAATAAACAAAAATCCACTGTGCTATTTTGACTAATGAATTAGGCTTCCAATAACACGTGATAAGATTTACAAGACTGCTAATATCAGTTAAAAAAAACAGTTAAAAAACCCCAAGCTTAATTTTATGACTGTGAGACTACAATGGTTCTTGAGGAATAATAAAGGAATTCCCCTGACCTAAAACCTCATTGCAGATGGTTTGAAAATGTGAAAGTTAGTTTTTCAGGAATATTTTTTGTGTTTTTCCTTAGTATGTTTGGGTTGTTTTTTCTTTTTTTTTTTTTTTTTTTTTTCNGGTTTTTTTTTTTTTTTTTTTTTTTTTTTTTTTTTCCTTCTGTTTCATTGATTGTTTGTGTGTTGAGGTTTTTTTTGTGTGTTTGTGGTTTGGGATTTTGGGTTGGGGTGTGTTTGTTTGGGTTTTTTTTCCACTTAGAAATAGACAGATTTTCTCAAACTTGCATGTTGCTTTTACTTAGAAATAGACAGATTTTCTCAAACTTGCATGTTGCTTTTCTAAGCATATTTCAAATCTGACCAAAAAAATAAAATATATTACTCAGAATGCAATTTCTATAGGAAAAAGATGAATTTTGAAAGCCTCCATTCCCTCCTAAATAAACAGCTAAAATGGCTTTATGATTAGGTGAGATCTCCAAAGTAAAAACAGGTGCTGCGTCTGGGTCAGGGCAAGCCTAGACATGATTCACACACTGAGAGATGAACTCATTGAAAGCAGCCCTGTGCAGAAGGACTTGGGGGTACTCAGAGATGGTCTGGACACTATTTTTAGGATTACAGAAAATCTCGCAACACCTTATAACAAGTCCTAAATGAGTTCACTCTGGAAATCAGGATTCTTTTACAAATGTGACTCTAAAAGATGGACTGACTTATCCTATCACCTCAGTCATTTTGGTAACAGGGAACCAGCTGGAATTGTCTGCAGATCTGGAGCTGTGTGTCATCAAAAATACCTGCTTATATTGGGGGAGAAAAGGTCTACCTACGGCAAGTTGAACACACAGCAGCTCTCTAGGGTTTTGACGTTTATCTGAGTGAGGAGCAGAGGAACATCTCGCTGGAGTATGTGAAAAATTACTGTCTTGGTTAATAGATTCAGTTTTTTCCTCATTATGATAGTTTATTATAATTTCCTGTATGTTATGTATTTCCCATCCTTCTTCACAACATGATGCCCAGGCCATTATGAATAATTTGTGTTGATTTGGTATTAATGTATACTGTATGTGATAACTCCTCTCCCTCAGGAAATAAAGGTGTAAAGTGCTTGTTAACATTCCTTCAAACATTATTCATTGCTTCTTTACTGTGCATAACCTTTGTGACCCCCACAGTAATTTCATTTTAGAATCTGTGTGAAGGGAACAGCTAGAGGTGTGAAATAACTGGAGGAGGATAATGTGACACCTTATTATGAAGTAGCAGTTTGAAAGTTATCAGCTTGGTCCTTGGTTTAAAAAAGAGTACAGCACTATACATTAGCTGCGTTTTGAACAGATGGACCCAGTCATACTTACAACATGAAACCGAGAGGCAACCCCAGATATATTTAATACATATGACCTATGCATTTAATACACTAGACCTATGCATATTATTAGTCTCACCATTGCCATTTTCATTCTGTTACCCTGGCAGACACAAATATTTGCAGCATGGATAAGCAAATACCAGTCCCAAACATAAACTAGATCTTCATCACACAGAACTGATTACAAAACATTCACAGCCTATGAAAGAGAGGAGAAAAACCGAGACAGCTACAGACAAACAAGTACAAAGAAACATAGAGACTATTGATCAGTCTGACCAAACAGCTGGTGGTTGATGTACCCACAGCCTGTGTGTGTGCTCAATTCCCCGTGGACAACTAATAGACTGATGGTAATCAATTGTAGCACAAAACCACATTACAAAGCAATTCTTTTTAGTGGCTGAACACTTCTGAATTAATACCTTGAACTTCCACTGTCAGCACGTGGGGGCCTGCAGGCCATCTAAATAAAGGATCTTTGCCACAGACATTTAGCATAGCCATGTTACTTTTTCATGGGAAGAAGCTGAACGCCACAAGTTACAGGTGAAAATTAGATGTCCCAAAATTTTTTCTTTGGCCAGCAAAGTGGGCAGTTTGACTGAAAACCGCCATTCCACCTCCTTTCTTTTCTTCCTCCTTCTGTCTCTTACAAATTGTCCGCCTCTTTATTTTTCTCCCTCCTCCCACGCGCCTCCATTCTGTTTTATTTTTGTTTCTCTGTGTAGCATACAAGCATTTTCAAGCTCTTTCCCTGTTGAGCACTGTCTACAGCCTTAACTATGATCCACTTGAACTTCACACTCTGAACTACAAAATTGTGGAATCATCAAGGTTGGAAAAGACCTCTAAAATCATCAAGTTCAACAATTGACCCAGCACTGCCAAGACCACCAAGAAGTTATATCTCTAAGCACCACGTCTACCATTTCACCAGCCTCCTAATTTTCCTTTCTTAACCACTAACACCATTTGAAAGAATTGTCTGTCACAACACAGCAGCTCATAATTTTTTTTCTTGCTTAACTTTACGTTGATTTCCATAGTTACAAGAGGAACAAGACGAGCAAGAGATTAGCAGAGAGATAGGATGCACCTCTCACTCCACTCAGAGTATCATTCTGAGCTTTTCTTAACATTGGCTCTGAAAAGTTACAACAGAATTGTAACGTCTATTCCTCAAAAGTGAACCCAGCCCTCACCTTTTACTCCACCTTTTGGAGCAGAGGTACTGTTTTCCAATGGCTGTGCTCATCAGTGCTGCATCACAGCACATTTGACATAGCAATCTGTATTTCTTTTTTAGAGAAATAACATTTGAGAAATTCTGAAAATTAAAGAATTAAACACTTAACTAGAAAATATTGTTGGAGTCTTGGGGGAGGTAAAAAAACCCCCCAAAACCCAATGAAACAAAATCCATGCAACACAAGTACAAATATGGAACAGTAAAAAGGAAGTCTAGAGAGACAGACTGATATATCTGATTAGGACTTCATGAAAACCAACACAGACAGTGAGCTGAATAATAAAGTATTCAGAAAGAAAGAGCTTAAGCAAATTATTTCTATTTATGGAAGCAGGGACGTGCTATGAGATACAAAGACATAAAAATCCGGGCATATATAGAGGAAGCAATTAGATAGTGACAGATTTATTCTTGTCATTCTGAATACAGTGGGTGAGTTACTTCTAAACCCAAGTCATCTGTGTAGCCTCTACTCTTTTCTGAATGATAGATGATACATAAATCATGTTTTAAGCCACCCATCACTGTAGTATATGACTTAAATGGTAACAAATATCTCTCAGTCTGAGGAAGAAAAAGTGAAGAATCAGTGAAATTTAACTAAGCTCCAACAGCTCTGGTGTGCAGCTGGTACAAAATAGATATCTCTCGACTTCACCAGAGCTGCACCAGAAGATGTGACCCCTTCATACCTAGAACTTTAGAATAAGCTGACAGTAAAGAAATTGCCATTTAACATGACCTAAGCTTGAGCTTCCCCTCCAATACACAAAAAGACTGAACAGTGGGAAAGCAGATAGTCTTCCTTCATCTGCCTCAGTTTGCACCACCTGTCTTCAGATATCTCACTGTTCTCTGAAAAAAACCCCAAACTTTCACATTACTTGAACTATGAAGCATTTATTTCCAACACTGGGACAAAAGGAATATTTGAAACTGATGATGCACACACGATTTTAAAACTGATCCTGTTGAGTGGAAAAAGCTATTCATGTTGCATTCATTCATTAAGACATTTATCGAACAGTGGCTGAATATAGATTTTACTTTTTTAATAAAACCCTCTCCTATTTCATAATTAAAATTATGTGCAGGGATGTTTCAGAGATTGATTCATACTAATAACTAACCGTGATAACAGGGTAATCCTGAGGTAGCCACATACTTCTGCTACCTGAAAGATCTATGACTGGGAGAATGCCCAGAATCCCAAAAGCTGAACCAAAAAACCCAAAGCATGCAAGCAGTGCAGAAAGATTCTGATGCCTTGTACTGCTTCCAGTATTACTTCTCAGCTGGGAAACATGAGGTCTGCAGACTTCCCCAGAAAAAAACAGAAATGTTTGGCACTGCCAAGTCATAGCTGCTTTAAGGTGTGCTGAGCAAGTATAACTGTAACCACCTTTCAAAACAAACAACAAAAATACTTCTATTTTTACAAAAATTAAGTCTCTAATGTGGAGAGGTTAAAAAAAAAAAAAAATCAGTTTGGACTTTCCAGTAACAGAAAAAGAGTCCTTTAACTACCAGAGGCACATGGGAATGGTTTATGCTTCTCCCTTGGGCTGCAGAGCCTTGAGATGATGCCCAAGAGCTGCCCTTCTACTGCTGCATTCCCACATCTCATAGAGGGCAAGATTCTGTGGAAAATTCAGTGACAGGACAGCCACATAAACAAGAGGTTAAAAACATAGTGTACAGTTCTGTAGATGGCACTAACCTGCGTCAGGGTAAGAAAAGGTCTTCTCTGCACCTCTTTTCAGTCAAAGTGGGACAGAATGCCAATTTACCCATTGTTCACCTGCTTCATTTCTGTAGACTGTGAGCACCTTGGAGTCATGATTTCATTTTAATTAGCACAGCAGGCTCTGATCTGGGGAGTGTGAACTACTAGAATATCAATTAGCTTTTAATGCTGCTGTTCGGAAAGGCCTCTCTGCTGCAAATATGGAACATCCAGGTGGGGCTGGTCTGGGAAACCAGTGCCTCCAGATAGATGCCTTCAGGGCCTTGATAATTTTTAACACTGACCTGTCTCCTCCCTGTGCTGTCTTCCTCCTGTTGCCACGCTGCCAGCATTTTAGTCCCATAACAAGGAGTGCATTTCCCTTATTAAGATCTCTAAGGAAACAATATGTGCAAACCACTTCTTATAATTTAGCACATCCATCATCTGGTTGTATTTCAGCCCTTTCTTAACCTTACCTTGCAAACACAATCTAAACTACCTGCAGTATTCAGGAAGGTGAAGACAGGAGGTCATGCAAAACAGTCATCTGTTCTGCTTTAAGCACTACCATTTTCAAATGTTTTCAAGAAAGCAAACCCACCAGAATCACTAATTGGCTGAAAACCAAGAGGGATTTTTTTTGGTTGCTTTTCAAAGCAGTATCTCTGTATTTTATTTCAATTTCTTTGCTTTCAGCTCTGCTGAGTAAGAAAGGTGCTTAGTGCATCTGGAGGTTTTTGCAAAACACTATGTCTGACAGCAGAGATGATCCTATTAAAGCTGATGACTTGATATTAGGAAAAAAATAATATTAGAGAAATATAAAAAATCAATACCAATATAGAAAACATGGTGCTATTAGAGAACAAATTATTTTGAAAGCATAGAATGCGGTACTGCTTAAAAACTACAGCAGACTCTTCCCCCCCGAATCCAGAACACACTTGTCTAAACAGCCAAGCAGCCTGAAGCAGGACTCTTTGGGTTTCTTTACTTTCTTCCAATATCCCACCTTAATTAAATCATGGCTGCTGTATATTAATTTTTTAAGTTATGCTCACATTTTTCTTTCAAATTAAATAGCTTTTCTTAATTTTATTTACTTTTTTTGGTGTAAAAAAGCTTTCATCCCTTTACTATGCCATGCTGAACAGGCTGGATTCAGGTGTTCTTTACAATGCAAACTTCCTCTTTCCTATAATCTCGTCATCTTCCTCTTCCCCAGTAACAGCTTCTTGCATACAGTTTAGTACAAGGGAGCAAATTCATACGTGCAACTTATGAGCATCAGTAAAATAATTCCGATTTCTGTCTGTACCCTAACTTCCATTAATTTCAATTAACCCTTGCTCAGGCAGAAATATTCTCGGTTTCTACTTCTTTATGACTTATCCCAGTCATCATTTATTTGAGAAATAGAAAAATATTTTGGCACTAATAACACAATCTTTTTACTAGGAGTATTGAATATTTCTGTGACTTGAACTTTTTTAATGCCATTTTGACAGCTGAAAGTAAGAAGACTCCACAATACCCATTAGAAACAGAAAAATGTTATAGCACCACAAATGCGCTTTCAAACAAACCGAATTTTAGGCTACCAGTAAATTTGTCACTAGTATTTAGAAGACTGAGGAATGAGAATTCTCCCCAGTTGCAGGCACGGACATTCCAGGATAAATACTCAGATCACTGATTGTGGCAGAACTCAAGCAAGCCATTTTTTACCAAAATAAAGCTGTTTTTTTACCAAATAAAGCTGATTTTATGCCATCTTGTGCCATTTTAATAACATGATAAGCCTTTGGAGATACTGATCTTCTGCCAGTAGGGATTATTGTAATATACAATATTAAGGAGTACATAAAAGGCCAGTCACTCTGAAAGGTCCAGTTGGGCACTAAATGTTTTCAGCAGGGAAAGATTTCACTAGTTATCAAAGCAGCATGGCACAGATACAAACCATCTGTGGCAATTCTCTTAGCTTACTATCTTCTTTTAAAGCAAACCCCAACAGATACATATATTTAAAAACTTCTAAAAGGGCTTTTACTGACATAAAAAGTTGTAAAATACAAATTCACTGTAGACATGCCTTTGCATACTTGAAAAACAAAAAAGTACTGGAAAGATGCAAGTAAGGCACCAAAATATTTTCTCTTTCTTTCTTCTACCCCTCTATTATAGTTATTCTTTTTTTACTTATGACATATGTATTTCTAAATCCTAGCATTCCACATGCCTAGACATTGATGTACTTTGAATCATGAATAATGAAACAGGTTCCCTTCAAGCAGCTGTGTTTTGTTTTTCTGGGGCCCCTAACAGAATAGACACTTTTTCAACTGTTGCCACCTTTATCAGCTACCTTGGTAATGATATCTCAAACATCAAAAAATCAATAATTTTATGTTATTAGAAAAACTGGCACTGTGGTTTAGAACAGGATGGGAAACATCTAACCAGGAAGATGAAGTGATACTTGGCACAGCTGAGGAAAAAATATACTGAAAGTAGTAATATATTAGAAAGAAAAATGTACTGTGTTGGTTCTCTCTATCAGGTGCAATATCTTATGTGACACCAATGCTGCAAATATCTTTGTCTTTATCTACACACAAAATGTTAGTGGCTCATTTTGTTTTTCCTGAAAGCTTTTCTGTTTTTTTATTTCAGCTTAAAGAAGAACAAAAGAAAAAAAAAATCAAATTTAATCCTACTGTTTATATTAGTTACTCATTAAAATTTCATTTTCAGACATCTTAGGAAGGTTCACTTGGTATCCAGTTTGATCTCCTATTTCCAAAGAGCACATAATTAAAGCACAATCAGTCTCTGACTAGTGCCTTTTCCAGAAAGGCACTCACCCCTGAAGAAACCCAGTGATGTTACTTTTCAGTGTAAAGACATTTACTCCTTCCAGAAGACCCCTTTGCAACTTTTCTCTGTACTGTCTTCACCTGGCCAACAGACTTCTGAAAAGACACACAAATTTAATTTGTGCTTCCAAACAACATTTTGGCATGACCAAATTGAATGGTCCTGTTAATCCCTCAGGTCTGTACAGATGTTTCCTTATTAGCCCACTCCTGGATGGAGGGAGATTAATAAAGCTTTTCTATTCTCATGCACTTTAAGATCAGCCAATTGACCATTCTCTAGAGATTGTTTTTATTCCCAATGTCAAATTTACGTAAAGTAACTGTACGATGGTTTTTTTCTTAGCCAGATGCACAGTGTAATGAAGAATTAAAATTATACTTATCTCACAAAGCCACATTTTCACAAAGCCACATGAACTAACATGAGGTGAAAATATGCTGAAAGGGAATATTGCCGTTCACTGACAGTCAAATGGAGGCTGGAGAAGAAACTAAAATGCATTCAACAGTGACTGCCTACACACACCAATGCAAAAGGATCAATGTAAAAAACCCCTGCTACTGCACATGGTATTCACATCTGAAGTCAGAACATGAATACACTAAAACCTGACAGTTAGAAGTGCATAATGGCTGGGATTAATTAAACTCAGAACTTAATATGTCCCCTGACATATTCGAAGCTTTGCTGCAGATACTTGAAGAATAATAATATGTGTAAGGGTTCTCATAGAGATTTTGTGGGATGGGTTTTACAGTGTCTTTGACACAATGGCTTGGTGAAGTAGACCGTATAGAGAATTAGCATAATCTTTTTTCATTTCTCAGTGGAGAGCTGCATTTTTCTGTGAGTTTTTACAAAGATGCATATGTATCAGACTACTACATGATGTTAACAATGACTTTTAAAACAATTTCAGAGGAGATAGAACACCGGAAACATATCAATTAAAGCTTCTGAAGACATCCAGCACCACTTATTCTCCTTACATCACTGAATTGCTATGCAATTTTCTTCAGTGGAGTTAGACTTTCAGCATACCACAAAGAAAAGTCTGGTGCTGCTGGTGTAGTTTGCTGGTGTGGAGTATGGTCACAGAATCACAGAAGAATCACAGAATCTCAGAATCAGCTAGGTTGGGGAAAAGACCTCTGAGATCATTGAGTCCAACCTCTGACTCAACAATTATCTTGACACCCAGGCAACAGCTCTCTTCTTAAGTCTGCCCTTCTCTGGACCTGCTCCAGCTCCTCAATATCCTTCCTGAACTGAGGGGCCCAGAACTGGACACAGCACTCCAGGGGTGGCCTCACCAGTGCTGAGTCCAGGGGCAGAATCACTTCCCTGCTCCTGCTGCCACACTGTTCCTGATCCAGGCCAGGATCCATTGGCCTTCTTGTCCCCCTGGGCACACTCTGGCTCATGTTCAGCTTCCTGTCCATCCCAACTCCCAGCTCCCTTCCTGCCTGGCTGCTCTCCAGCCACTCTGTCCCCAGCCTGTAGCGCTGCAGGGGGTTGTTGTGGCCAAAGTGCAGGACCCGGCACTTGGCCTTGTTGAACCTCATCCCGTTGGAATCAGCCCAGCTCTCCAGTCTGTCCAGGTCCCTCTGCAGAGCCCTCCTGCCTTCCAGCTGATCGACACTCCCCCCCAGCTTGGTGTCATCTGCAAAGTTACTAATGGTGGACTCAGTCCCCTTATCCAGATCATCAATAAAGACATTAAACAGGACTGGGCCCAACACTGATCCCTGGGGACACCACTGGTGACCAGATCCCAGCTGGATGCAGCCCCGTTCCCCAGCACTCTCTGGGCCCGGCCATCAGCCAGTTCCTAACCCAGCACAGAGTGCCCCTGGCCAAGCCGAGGGCTGCAGCTTTTCCAGGAGTGTGCTGTGGTCTTTTGTGTGTAATCTGAAAATTAAAACTGCTCTGCTACTCCCCTGCCATGGCCATTACCAACTTGGATGACAGATCCTCATGTTGTCTATGCTAAATGTTAAATTTCAGTAGGTGACATCACTAGTGCATGAGTATTAACAGTAGTAAAGATAGGGACAGCAAGGCACAAAGAATCAGTTTTAAGAAGAATTGCACAAATTTTAAATTCCCTGTCATTCAGAAAAAAAACTAAATATGGAAATCTTCTTCAAAGGGAAATCCCTCAGCTCCATTTGAACAACCTGGTGATTGTCATCAGATTCTAGATCATCCAATTAAATGTTAGGATTTTGACAGGCTGTAAAATTTCAAGCCAAAAAAATACTTATTTGCATACATTTCTTCACTATTTAGGTATATTTATAAGATGCAATTTAGAAGATTTTTTTCTGTGCATTTTTTAAACAACTAGGTATTGAGCAAAACTCTGAGAACAAATAAGTGATGTGATTTTATACTGAGTTTAAGGTGTAAAATTACATAGTAGAAGTATGCAGAGGTTTGCCTTTCAAGCTTAAAATTATGCCTTCTACCATTAAGTGTTTTAACAGATATTAAAAAGCAAAGCATGAAAATATATTTTTAAAATTTTAATTCTGAAAGATCCATTATAAACCATCTTTACTGAAGAATAACTTCAAACAACACTGAAAGCTACTGTGGGCTTTCAAGCTTTGAGGATGATTGTCACATCTATCAATACTCTGTAAGCTGCTTTTCACACTTCCTCAGAGCTCTGTTGGTTAACAGAACACTCTTTCAAAGCATTCTGGACAAAGGTTTAATACATGTATATATATATAAATATATAGATAGATAGATATGTAATGACATAATAAAAAATGCGGACTGTAATCATTTACTGTTAATATGAATACAGTCCAAATTTAGCAGCTCCACACAATATTCTACTAAAATTAACAGAATGGAATTTTATCCTAGTTGTTGAAAATAGGTATGTCTCTCTTCCTTATTTCCTTTGTAGCTCAAATTCTTGTATCTCAGTCTTTAATGAGGAGAAATTTTTTATATAATTTAGAGAACCCTTTCAATCTTGTCAACAAATACAGAAAAATATTTGACCTAGATAGAAAATAACATCCCTTGGTATTACGCTTAAAACAGCTTAAAACAGTCAATTTTTACATTACACAAGTATGCATATGAAAAGTATGTAAAATTCTAGTCCTGATTTAGGCTGATTTAAGTGTTGATCTGGGGGAATTACAGTGAAAAGCATGCTCAATCTTGCCCTGTTGAAATGCAGTGAACGCTATTTTCTGCGGTCCTTCAGTGAACGAGAGAAACAAAGCGTTAACTGAGAAAGGATTGAGGAGGGGGCTCGAGACAAGGGAAAAAACAATTTAGCAGATTTACAGTGTCAGCAATATCAATACCACAATACTAGACAAGTTTTAACTTTTTCTGTAAAAAAATAGAATGTATTCTACTTATATGAGTTTTAAGGTAATTTTATGAGGCATTACGTATCAGGTAGAGAGTATGAAATAAAACTCAGCTTCTAATGGAAAATGGACTCTAAAGCTGGCCAGGAATCTGGCCAGGCTCTCTTGCCTCTATATGAAGTTATAGGCACCCTTTTCCATCTTGTACCAACAAAGGGAATTTGCATTGCAAGATCAATTGGGCTTTGCTTTCATTTGGAAGAAATGATGGGGCAACTTGTTAAAGAAGATACTTCTTTTAGGTTATTTATGAGACCTATACTTCCATAAGATTAAAAATAAATAAAAAAAAGTAATTAAATCATGGTACCAGTTATTCTCTAAATTGGAAAGCAGGGTGGAAGAAAAATCTCAAGGCATGAAAGCAGTGAGGAAAAGGCTTGTGATGTGAAGCAGATTTAAGCACTTCTTAATTGAGCAGTACTGTCTCATCCCTTTCTTCTGCTCCAGAACTGCATCAGAAACAGAGCATTTCAGTACACCCAGATCTAAAAAACTGAAAATGAGAGGGGAAAGGAAACTGCCATATAAGTCTGAGAACACTGGAAATGTATACCAACATGTTTTAGTTTAAGATTACTGATGAAGGCTAAGTTTGAAATTGAAGGACACCAAAACTCCACGTTTACTAATAGTGATAATAAATAATTATTATTTAGTTACTATCAGGAAAAAGTAAGTTATTGGCTTCTGATGCTGGAAGGGCAAATAGCTTCCTTCCTGACTTGACAGTGTTTATTGGCAGCTGTACAAAGGCATCAAGGAGATGATAAAGACAACAGTAGAGAACAAATCACAGAGGATACAGGTCAGGTTGGCAGACTCATGGCTTGCTGCCGCCCAAAGAGGGGATCTTTCTCTCCCTCCACCCCCTACAAGCCCTTTCCTTCCATGACCTCCAGCCAGGAATTCAACTGCTTTCCCCCCTCAGTACTTTCTTCAGGCACTTTGGGATGACCATAAAGAGCCTCTGGAAGAGGAAGCATAAAGTAATGTCTACTGGTAAACCTGCAGAAGAATCCTAATGTCTACTGGTAAACCTAGGGCACAAGCAGCATTAATTACCTATCCTGACAAAACATTAGGATAGTCATGGCTAGTGAGGCAGGCAGCAGTCAGGAAGGGAAAGTCTGATGTGTGATGCTCTCTGGGAAAAGCCTACGAAACTGCTGAGCTGTCATCCCTCACCGTCTCTGCGCTGCCAACCACGCTGATGCCCTGTACTTTCTTCCTGTAAGATTTTATACCTCCCTAGGTTGGAGATTTTGTTCCTGAATCCCTGAATCCCTCAATAATCTTTTCTCAGTACAACACAAGCCTCAGGAAGCAGAAGACTATGGATAAAGTTACATACAGCTGTCCCTTGTATTTGTTCCACTTTTCTGAGGTTGATTTAACTCACTAATATGGTAAAAAGGATGCAGGGCTGCCTTGCTTTCTTAATTTTTCTTTTCTTTCTTCTTTTCTGCTCCCTCTTTGGGTTTCTTTTCACAGTAGTCTGTAGTCCCTGCAAAAATACTGGAATATATCACGCAAGTGATTCATAAGCACCCTGAAGAAAATAAGGCTGGCAACAGCTAACATCAGTTTGTCAAACGATATAAGATCACTTTATTTTCCTTCCCTGAAAGAGCTCATAGAAAACTATCAGATGTCTCTCATGTATCTTCTCTTTAGTAAGGTCTTCCTCACAGAACGTTCTCACAGTCTGAATGCATGTTAGATAAAATCTACAGTAAGAGTGAAGTCACGGTTAGAAATTATCCTTCAATGCCAAAATGAAAGAATGTGTTGTATAGTCATCTTCACCTAGTATTACCCAGCATTTTCCTTAATGGCCCACTGAGAGTATTAAAATCACACAAAACCCAACCAGTACAGGCCATAAATGTGTTACATTCAGGAAGTGAGGGAATGGTCTTGAAAAACTGAAAAAAAAAAATGCTCTGCTAAATACCAAAATAAACATTAATTTCTACATCGAAGCAGAAAAAAATAAGCTGTATATATTCTAAATGAGTAATCACTGACTAGGTAGCAGTCTTGCTGGAAAGATCTGAAGGTTTTAAAGGATTGTGAACTGAACATGAATGAACACTGTTAGCTATTGTGAAAAAGTATAGCAGGAGGTATAAACACGGCTTACAAAATATGCAGCACAATACTTCCACTGCATGAAAGATGTGGGCAAGCTGGACACCAGGGGAGAGCAAGAACAAGAGAAAATGTGATTTGACAGAGAGGTTTTTTTCTGTCTTGAGAGGACAGTGCTACAGCTTTCGAGTGGTAGAAAGCTCCTGCAAAATTCTCCTTGTCCATGGCAATCAGAAAAACAGTGATGAGCTTAAGCTGCATTAAAAGAGATTCAGGTGAGACATGGTGATAAATCTGTTAGTGATGGGATAGATTGCCTAGGGATGCATGGAATGTCTAGTATTAGATGCATTTCTATCAGGACTTGGACAGGTGTTGGGCGAGGATGTCCCCTTGATGTCTTTTCATCCCTGCTCACAGTTGCACTAACAAATCTCATAAGGACCACATTAGGAGCTGGGTATAGTTGTAAATACATTAGGGTACTATTGGTCTTGACTGTTCACTCCAAGACCACAAAGCATTTGATTTCTGATTAAGCAACCTGCAAATTTCTGAGATTCAATAGGAGGAAGGGGGATTAAAGCCTTTGTGCAGTATTTCATCAGCCAGTGAGAGGTAAATTGATCACAGTGCAAATGGGAATTAAAGCACTGAAATTCTTTTTTAGCTAAAAACTGCACCAAAGCAACTGTCTTATGTGTTTATTCAAAGGAATGAATGCTCAGAAAAGTGAATCATGTTTGGAGCAAGAAAAAGGAGCACAACCAGAGAAGTCATTAAAAGCTCTTTTGGTAAAAGCTAGTCATTAATGATATTTGTTCAGTGATTCATGATTTAGCCATTAGTGTTGAAAAATATAGTCTACACTGAGAAATACTTATGTGCCATTAACTCGGAGGCTGATAACAGCAGTAAAAATAAATACTTTAAAATGTATTTTTTGTTTTCAGTATGAGAATTCTGTGACACCAAACCTGATGCTGTAAACTGGTAAATTTGTTCGGTTTTGGAGTAAAATAGATGCATTTCCCCTACACAAATGTGTGACCATTTAAGGTGAAACCAAAGAATTGAATGTGTTGGACAAATCAAAAGCTTTAGAGTGTGTTAAGATCCTATTTTTCCAGTAGAAAAGTACCACGGCAGCAAAGCTGTGTGGTCATTTGCCAATGTTTTTATTATTTAAACTATACAGAGTTTGTCTAACTATTGTTCTACTTCTACAAATGCACAGCACTGAATCTCTGACCACATACAATGAATTACATGTGAATAAGTAGGCACACACAGAAAATAACTAATAGGGAAGAAAGATAAGTTAATGATTTCAAACTACATTTGCAATTATTATTACCTATTTAATTTCTTTTTTTTAAAGAATGCAATTCTTTAAAAAGTATCACATATTCATTATATTTCAGATACCCAAACCCAATCATGCTTAGTGTTCCACCAGTTACCACTGCAACTAAATCTAGCATTGTCACTAGAGATAGAACAAGCTTTCCTTGTAAACAAATGTGCTTCTGAATTTGACCTCTGACTATGTTTTGCAGAATGTTTCACTTCATGATCATCTGCAAACCATTTACTGAAGCTGAATATTTAAAATTCACCGTTTGAACCACTTGACTGTTCACCTAATCCACCTGCCTGTTTTTCTTGGCAAGTTCTGTTCTGTAAAGATAAAATTTTTAGACAGAGCCCTCAATTTTCTCAGTAAGAATGAAGGATTGTTTTAGATGAAGCAGCCATAAGTTTCATTGGGATATGAGAAATTACTTAATGGATTTGGGCATGTGTGTTGTTCCCAGACTTAAAATATTTTGGCTAACATGTCTGCAAGCATTAGATTGGCAATGTGTCCCTTTGCCGTTTCCCAAAACATCACAATGATTTTTCAGTTATTTTACTATCAGCTAGCTGGACTTGGTCTGTAAACCCCTATGAAACTCCCAGTCAATGTACCTGTTACTTCTCTGGGTAAATAAAAGTGTCATATTCCAAGAGAAATACACACTTAACTTCTTTCAGCTTTCCTTTTGGCTGATTCTATCAAAACCATTCCGCTCTCCTCAACCTTGTTGTGACTTTTTGTACCTGATCCAATAAAACATTTCATACTCAGTAAGGTGCTTCCTGACTTTAGCTGAGAGGAGACTTTACTGGACAGGAATAGCCTTCTGCTCTTTTGGGCAAAAAGCCCAAAATATAAAGGTGTTTTATTAAAAGCTGTAAAATAAATGTTTCAATTACAATAATTTATCACTGAACTTCACCGAGTTCCTCACGTTCCTCTTCTGCCTCATGTGGGTTGGACACATGATGATATAACAACTTCCAGAAAGCATCTGCGCCAGGGATTTCAGTGATGTAACACCTTTGCCATTTTTCCAGGTGAGACACACAGGAGTAGAGTCTCATCTGCTTCCTGCCTTTGAGGCAGGGGAGATGCAAACCACATCTTTTAAAGGACACTCCAGCAGCATTTCCAAACAAAAGTATTTAGGATAATTATCTTTTTTTTTTTTTTAATTAGTTATAAAGAAGGGGGAAGGGAGGGAGAGGAGGAGGGGAAAACAAGCAATTCAAAGTACTTTTTTCTGAAATCTCTCAATTCAAGCCCTTTTTGCTATCATGCAAATGTCAATGTATTGTGTAAATACAGCAGGGAAAATAATAGCCATTAAGCCATATTTGAAAAGAAAAGGCACTTGCAGGTCAGGAAATGTTGAACACACACTGATTCAGAGAGAAATCTCTCAAATTGTGTCTCTAGTCCTACATGGCTTTGTGGCTTTTAACCCACTAACTTTGTGGTGAAACTTGCAATTTAAACCCTGAATATTCCTGTAAGAGTAAACATGGAACAGCCTTTACATTCAATTAGTCCCTGATATGAACTTCCCTAATTGAAGGACAAAATGTTTGTTTCTATTCTTTTGGTACCTGGTTTTGCAGGTAGAGGCACAACATGTAGGCTAAAATTATTCAGAAACAACACATTGCACACTTAGTTCAGAACAAAGAAGAATCCAATATGATTATTGTCATGGGTTCACTTGTTCTAAAAAACTAAACACAGAATTTTCCCTTCCCCCTGTCCCACTGTGCGTGGGGGATGTTTGAATGGGCAGGCTGGGTTTGCCTTGGGTATTTGACTGACACAAAAGGACTGGCCAGTAGGTTGCCATTTCAGGCTAATGGCCTCAGGAGGAGCTGGGAGATTCTTTTCTTCTTTTTCCCCTCTCCTGGGGAGGGGGGAAGGAGTCACAGTTCATGGTTGCGGGACGAGGAAAGGTGTGTGTTGCAAAAGCGGGGAGGCTGCTTTGTTCTCAGCCTGGCTGCCTGGCTTGCTGGACCTGCTTGGACTTCATCAGAGAGGAACTATTTGGGAAGAGAGAGAGCCACCTTTGTTTTCCCTCCCCCACTCCTGTGTTTTTGGCTGTGTTTTTTTTGTGCACATCAGCGAAGGAAGGGGAAGTCCCAGGGCCAGNNNAGGGGGAGGGAAGGGCTCCATTTCGGCCCCCCCAGCACACCCGGGGCCTCCACATGGTGACTGCCAGAGCCCAACAGCGCCCCCTATTGCCCAACCCCGAGCACTGCAGGCTCTGCACCTCCAGCGATCCAACAGCGCCCCCTGCTGACTGTGGTTAGAATTGCACCAAAAAGCACAAACTGAACTGTTTGCTTTTCATTGAAAGGGATTTTTGGGTATAGGATTATTGTTCGGTTGGGGTTTTGTTTTGTGTTCTTTTGTTGCTCTGCCAATACACAAATATCCTTTAATAAAGGGATGTTATTTTTCCTTTCTCCACACTTTCTCAGTTGGACCCTCTTAATTTTGGATTTACAATTGCTTAGAGGGAGGAGTTTTGGTCTTCCTTATAACTCATCCTCCTTAGCAAAACACTTCAGTCTCATTAAACTGAGACAGTTATCATCTTACGTTTGCTTTGGTTCTAGAGGCTAAATTTTAGGTTTTGGAGAACTTTTATTAGATGGGACCAAGAAAAGTATTTTGCAAAATAATTCTATAGCTGCTCTTAGTCTTTCTCTTCCAGCTTGCGCTAAACTAACAGAGAAAGCTTTTGAATACCCACCTCCAAGTCTGGACAAGTGGGAAAAAACACAAAGCAGATTAGAATGATTGGGAAAGTAGAGACATTCCTGGAAAAAGAATGAAAGAAAAAGGAAGATATGCTACAGATACTTAAGCACTGTGTGTACTTTTTTGACCTCTGAGAAATGTGAAAGTTCACTTGTTTGCTGAGAGAAAAGTAAGTTTACATCAATTTGTGTCTTACTGCAAGATAATAGCCTCCAAAACAACTATCATCAATTTTTAAAACTGCAAGTCAACTAGCATTGAACTTTGAAGCCAGCATGTTTTAATGTGCCAAAGAATTTGGATTATTAATCTGGCAGCGAAAAAGCAAAACAAACAAACAAAGGAGACTCATAATACCCTGCAAATTTTAATGCCAAATGTAATACTGCAAATTTGAACAACTAGCCAAAACTACTTACTCAGTAGATTTTCTGTTGCATAAAGTGTTTAAATTCAGTGTAATTTAAAAATCCGTATCTTTAGCTTAAAGTGCAAGCTGTGGTCTTGCAGCATAAATTAATTGGATGAGGTACTTAGTAGCTAAAGTAGCTAATGCAGGAAGTCAGATTTAATAATCAGCATGCTAATGCCTGCCCTTAAAATCTGTGAAATGCCAAATAAATACTTTAATGGGAGATTTACTCACAGACAACATTCCCACGAGAAAAATCTGGCCTTTGATTTTATGTGTCTATCAATAGCTTAAGAAGAAAGGTTTTAATACATGGTTTGTGTCAAGCTAAAGCAAATCTCGTATGTATGGAATGTAAAGGTCAAATGACACAATAAAAATTTCAATGCTGGAAAGTGAGGAAATTAACTTTGGTTTATAACTGGCTTCCACCTATCCAAAAGAATAGTTGGATTTTATGTGCTTAAGTGTTTGCCTCAGGAGCTTTGATAGACCACAAACCCTCCCTTTTACTGGGCTGCACACTCCAGTAATGAAAAATCATTGGAGACACAGAATGGTATGTGTTCCGCAGTGAAAAAGATATTTATTTCCAATGTAGCCAACCCTTAAGATCGAGCGCAATTAACCATACTCTAGCATTTAATCAAGGAAGAGGATTTAGATGGATACATAATATATATTTCAAGTGTAAGGGTACTGGAATAACATCAGCTGTGTACTCTGACGTCTCCAGATTCATCTCTCTTTTTAATTCAGCACTCTGTCTTTCTCACAGTTTTGAATAATTGAAAAAAAAACCCAAATCCTTTTTTTCACCATGGTAATTAATTACCCTTCACATGGCTTTAGTCAATAGAGAAGCAGAAGAAAATAAGTGATAGATTTTCTGTGCTGCCAACACCAGAATATGACAACCATGGTATCTTAAAAAATGCCAGCCCCAGCTTTCTCTCTGCCACTGATGACATTAAATGTGGGCTGATGTCACACTCAGACTTACCTGCTTGTAGAATAATAACATCATATGATCTGTGCTCATATATTTACACATCTTTGAAAAAATATAATCACATAATGAATTGCATGTTGAAAATGGTGAAGAGTGAATGTGATTATCAGAGCATCATTGCAGGTAATAGCACTTTGTGAATTTTTGTTTGACTGCAAGCACGGAAAAGTTACTCAAATATTTCTGGAAAAATCTTAAAAGAAGAAAAGGAAGGAAAAAAAAACTTTTTGAAGGCAAATTCAAAAGAGCATAAGGTGCTAGAGGGGAGCCAATTAGAACTACTACACATTTTGAAAACTCATTTTGAGATTAGGAGCATCACCTGCAAGATAAAATAATCTCTAACACCTATAGATACATGAACAGATGAAAGATAACATTTCTCAACTGAATTTTAATGTGAAAATGGAGTACTGAGTACAAAGGAAAGTCTCTGTTTAAACAATGGAACATTTTACAGCTTTCCAGCCTTTTAGTGCTGCCTTCTTTTTTTTCCTATTCCTGCCCCTTTATCTAAATGCAGGAGGTGGTTGCACCTCCTCAGGAACCCTCAGCAATGAACTCAATACAGTTCAGACAACCTGTTCTCTTCCAGCACTTGTACTCAGTTTAGGTAAAGGAGCTGAACAAATTGAACAAACTCAAGAGATATTTAATGAATTCCTGTCCACTTCTTCCTTTCAAACCAAAGTTTCTACCTTTTTGCCTGTTAGCAATTGTATTATAAACATACTGAGGGAACACACTCATAACCCAAAATTTGGCAAATGTTTAAGTACATCAGCCAGAAAAGCACCAGAACACATTTGAAAAGTTCAGTTTGGAGACAGTTCCAGTACTGTTAGAGCAGTCAAACATAGTTTCAAGTAATTCCTATGCCTAGAATAAACACTGAAGCACAGCAGTCCTGGAGGAGAGCAACTTCCTATTTCTCATACAGGTCTATAACTCTCAGTATTTTTCTCCCTCTGGTTTGTTCCAAGGCAACGGAAGAAGTAAACAGGAGCCCATCTGCCTCCACTTGTGAAGGGACTGTTCAATTCTGTACATTTTACACCTATTTCTATTAAGGTTTCTATACTTTTATATATTTCTATATAAACAAACAGCTAGAGCTGGTGACCTATACCTTTCTATCAGCACCCCTAAAGTGAGCAACTAACACTACACATAATTCAGGCAGTTTGCCATAATTTATGAAACAAGAAGAAGCAGTTTGTTTTCAAATGTGACTCTGAGGAAGAAGTGCTGATTGTTGGGAAGAAGGTGTTTCTATATTAATTTGATGTGGAAAGGGGATAGCAAATAACCAGTCAACAAGAAGATGTTATTTTTCAGCATGACTTCACCAAAGTTTTGCAAGACTGAGCTTCCTTTCATCATATTGAGATTAAACCAGGTGAGACGAACCAGTCCCTTCACTGAATAGAACAGAACAGAACAGACAACGTAGTAGCATATTGTCTACTTTCATCTAAGGGTTCTCAAAAAAGAAATGGATTTCATTGTGTGCAGCAGTGTCTTTCAAACTAGACAAAGGCTATTCAGCTTAGTTTTAAGAACACACAGTCCAACTGTGTGTCCTGACAGGATCATTGCTCACACTATGTCTGCATCTCCGTAGGCTGCAGCATCAGTTTCTTGCTCACTGTCTCAGAAACTATTAAAATATAGTATTATTTTCTTTAAGTAATTACAGGCAGATTTCATTTAGTGTATGATAAAAGACTGGCAAACTTTCATCATCACTGATGTAACAATTTTACACAACCACCCTTTCCCTGGAAAATATATGTTAAGCTACACATATGACTTGAATAATGCTACACCTGCAAAACCTGATATATCCTTTATGCCTAGGAAAAGAGGTTGTAAAATATGTAGTCTCCTCTTTGTTTAATGGCAAGGATTATTTCACGTTCTTTCTGATGCAGTAAGTATTCTTACTTCATAAAGCCTTTAGAACTTTCAAGAAGTGATACCTTTGAATAAATAGGAAGGACTGCCTTTCTATTTCCTTACACAGAAGAGGCCTGTGGCTCATGAGCAGTGTGGGTGCCACCACACCTAGAGCTGCATTTGCTCCTCTTTTTGGCCCAAACCAGCTCCACATTTGAACTGAGGGATCCCTGAGGAGCATGGCAAGTTTTCCAGCAACTCTTTCCTCCCTGTGATGTGCCATCTCTGTGCCATATGCAGCTCATGACCGCATGAAGAATGAGATGCAGCTTGTAAAATCAGGAATATTTTCCCACTTTGGCATTGCAGAGCAAGGATGCAGCAGTCCAAACCAGAAAGCAAGCATGCAATCAGATGTAATTAAGACCTCAGGAGGTTGTCTTTTTCCCAGAGGAACCCCACTAGCTCCCCTCAGTAGGTAGCACAATTAATACAGACCATATTTGATGACACAATCAATGGTGAAATCTATTTTCTTGTGCCAGTGTGACAAATAATGTGAACTCATTCACAAGGACATGTATCTTTCATTGTCTTTTGTGCATAATATGGAGTTAATCATGGAATGGATTTACTGGGGATGAAAGGACATAAATTGGCACCATTATAATTACAAGGAAAGTTATAGACTCTTCCTGATTCTTCCTCAACCCTCATTTATGAATGATAGATTGTTTCTCAGATTCCGTTTAAAGTCATTATTAAAATGCAGTTATTTGTATAATATATGCCATTCAAACTTAGATATCTTCTCCCGCAAAATACTGAATGTGACAAGACTGACCTGAGTCTCGAGATCAAAATAGAGGGAGTCATTACCTTCTCTTACATTTGGCTGATAAGAATGTTCAAGCTGATTGAAGAAGAGTCCTCGATAAAGCCAGCTAAAATTTTCTCCTCAGATGTTTTAAAAAAATGCAATTTTCTTTTACAGTAGTAATCTGTTTAGTCCTTGATTAATCCAGCTTCACTGAGAATTTCATTGTGGCAAATCATCATTTCATGTTTCTGAATCAGTATATAAAGGGACTGACCTCAGGAATTCAAACATGGAGACTATGATTACCAGGAATTGCTGAGACCAGCAAATTCCAAAGGGAGCCACTAGCTCTCTGCAGCATTATGACTGAGTTTGGTTTTGTTTAGGACTTTAAATATTGATTTAGTTGTTTAACTATCAGTGCCTAAATTGCAACCAATAAATAATTTTAAAATGCTGAACCTGGATGTGAAACAACAGACAGTGAGTTCAATGTAGGTGTGTGCACTTTGAGAACAGTCTGTAAAGACCCTAAAAAAATAAGGAAAACCCCAGCACTCTTTATATTCATATTTTACTGCCTTAGGCAGCTAGTTTTTGTTTCAAAACAGTTTTACATGCCTCAAATTCTATTAGCATGATATAGCATTGGAAAATCTACAGATCTGGTTAATTAATCCAGAAATCTGGGTAATTGTATAGGCACCAGTACAATTAACAAGCAATTATTTTGCAGAGATTTAATAGTATTTAACAGATCTGTAAATAAAGCAGCATATAACTATATAGAAACTAGTTTAGGATATTAATATATGATATAAAAATACTGCACAGTCTTGCATTTTATTTCAATAGTGGCATAGACAGGATAATAAATTTCTTATTTTTGACCATCAAGCATTCATGCTACTGTACATTTAATAAATAAAAAAATACTGTCTACTCTATTAGCAGCATTGCTATCTGGCCACGTCCGACACTTCAGAACTGTATAAGCAGAAACACCAATTCAGGAAGAGAGAAATTAGAGTAATAATAAAACACAACTAACATTAAGAGTACAATAAATTGTGAAATGCAGCCTTGATTTAACTTGTGTCCAGCCATCTTTATTCCTGTATTTTATGTCTTCAGATTTGTTGTCTAGAAAATAAAAGCCACTGGGATATAACCTGGTCATCACTGGGCTTTCCCTTTCATGGCCACAAGAAAAGCCAGCTCAGTCTTACCTGTGCTCTGACCAAAAGGGTTCACTGAGTGCTAAAATGATACCCTACAAGCCAAAGTGTGCTGATATTAATAAATTATTAAAATACTGATAAAAATAAACTATCAAATATTGATAAAGTGTGGAGAATTCAGAGGGGCAGACACAAGAGGCAGAGAAGTGATTCTGCTACATGTCCAACATAAAGTAGGACGTGAAAAAAGCCACGAAATAAAACCAGCCTAGGAAGCACGCTGAAACCAAGCTGAACAAAACATAAACAAATTCTTTATGTACAGGAGTATCCCACTGCATACAATTACATTCTCTCTTGCCATTCTCTCTTGTTTTAAAAAACAGTTCCCATTGGAAGTGGATGGTAAGAGAAAGATAATGGCATATGGTCTTAATTACATGGCATATATTCCAGACAAATGGCATTTTTGTTTTTCAAGGAAAATAACCATAATCACTACAGAGACCTCAGAATCTTTAATTGCCTTTGAGTAATTATCCATTCCACTGTGTTCAATTTAATTTGTGCACCAATTAACAGAAATAAAACGTAAAAGTAAAAATAGCCAGGGTTTCTCTTTAATTACTTATCTAAGATTGGGAAGATAAATAATCCCAGATTTTAGAAGCTGTTTTCCTCATACTTCCTGATATTTATTTTCATTTAGTGTTGTTAGTACAGAATCACCTTGTGGGTCCACATATTGAGAAAGACGGTTGTAACCATTTTATTGCTTTTTTAAATTAGTAAGGTAATAAATGCAAAATAGAAATATTCTGCCCATGTATTCTTCATTCATTTTTATGCTGCTGACACCAGGTTAGTTTTTAATTATGATACTATTTTGTGATGCACAGATACCATCACTGTAAAATATAGTAATGAAGTCTTCATAGCATGAGATTTTGCCATGGTGCTGCACAACTAAACACTCTCTGAGAAGCAACACAGAAACTGTGTGTGACAGTGAAAACCTGTATGTTTTAATGTAACGTGGATTAGCTACATTTTGGTGTGCCTTTTTGGTTTTTAAAAAGGAAATGGAGTACATTCAGCAGAGTACTGGAGTACTTCACACAAAATCATCTAGAGCTTTGTGTCTCTCTTTCTCCATAAACAAAACCCATTGTAGATTTGGTTCTGTGGAAAGTCAGTTTTATGAACATGGTTTTGTACTGTCATAAAGTGGAAACTGTATTCAACAGTAGGGGCAGAAACCTTTCAACAGTATATTACAAAGACTTTTAAACAGAATCCTGGGGGTTTTTTTGTTTGTTTTTGTTTGTTTGTTTGTGTTTTGTTTTGTTTGGTTTTTTTTTTCCAGTTCTGGAGGTTCAAACAAGATTGAAATCCTTTCCAGTTACACCTCTTGTTCATTTTGCATGTTTTCTCAAGTTATCATTGCCTCTTATCAATATTCTTTAGGGTCTGTGCGGTGATAGGTGTTTCAAATCAGGCAGATGCTGGTACAGATCTAAGCCAACACAAGACTGTGACATGCTTGCTCACAAAAACAGAGCAGGAGGAAGTCAGACAGCAAGCTGCCCCCCCATCCCTGGACCACCAACAGATATTTTGTGAGGATAGAAGAGGCCCTTCTGAATATACTGATATCTAGGTTTTTTTAACTGTTCTATGAAAGCATCCAATGCCAGAATAGAACTCCAAAACAAAACCCAAAGAGGAGCAAATGATATTTGTAATAGATCATGTAATTATCTTCTCAATAGCACAATGTATGAAACATACAATCTCTATAGAACAAAAAAAAAAAAATCAAGATCCTCTTTCTGTGGAGGAAAGAAATAACCTCTCATCCCTTGTGAATGAAATTACATTCGTCAGTAAACTCATGCAAAATTTCTAGGTATTAAAGACAACCCAGTGAAATGCTGAACTTTTTACTTAATACCAAGTAAAAATACATCCTAATGATGCATCCTGTTAAAATGATTATTTAAGAAAGGTCACACACTGCACAATTGCCATATCTTACGCTAAGGAGGGCCATGGAAGTGGCTCCCGGGAGGAACAGCAGTGGCAGGTGGAGCAGAGGTTTTTGGTGCAGTGTGAGCTTTCATCTGACATGCTAAAGCAACGCCTCATAACCAAAGGTAGAGAAAATGTAGCAATTTTTAATCTGATTCACAAGCTAAGGTAGAAGACTATATCTAGCCCTCCTTGATTCTTTAGTAAAATGACATCATATAGCTATAAAATTAATACAGGCACCACAGAGATCAATTAGCAAAAAATGTCAGAAACCCCTTTAGAAAGTGGCACAAATAAATATGAAAGTCAAGGAATCAAATCCTGAATTTTTATCTGATCTTATCAAGGAAGAAGTCACAGATGGCCCATTGAGGAATCAATTATGGGTGGAAGGTTCATGTTCCAAAAGCTCTGTGCCAGTGAGATGAATCTTCTTAAAGGTATGATAAATGATGATAATGTTAGGAGGGAGATGTAGCACAGGAGAAAAGATACAGGGAAAATGGCCTGTAGGATGGAGTCTCACTCTTTCGCACAAAAAAATTCCCTCCTTGTTCCCCTCCCCATCCCATGTCCCAGCCCCAGTCAGGTCCAGCTTTTACTATGTTCTTAAACTCTCCCTCAAGTAGCTGTAATTTGAATATGCTGTTGAATAACAGCCATCGTGTACTTTCCAGGGAAATTTGGTCAGGCCCAAGCTTGGAACTGAAGAAATGCTATCTGACACAAAATTCCCCTGCATTTTAAAATAACCAGAACTGTAAAAATGTGTGGGTTTTTTTGTTGTGGTTTTTTTTTTTTTTTTGGATATTGACAGCTTAAATTCTTGGTTTGAAAGGTTTTCTCTGCCACCTGACCCTCTGTTTGAGTCACAAGTTAAATGCAGAAGCTCATCCAGACTGCAGAGAGTACTGAGGGAGAAGCTGAATGTGGAGTTATTGCCAGCAAAACTCTGTCTTTCCATAGGTGGGACAGTATTGGGGGTGAGAGCTGTGACACCCCCTTGGGTTAGGGTGTGATAAGATCTATCTTGTATAAAAATCACCGGCAGGTGAAGACAAAATAGGTCTGGTGCACAAAATGGAGGGCTCTCTATTGAAAGGGAAGGGTAGCTTTTTGTCTGGTAGGGCATGGAATGATTGGAATTTGGGAGGATTCAAGGGAGGTACAAGCAGGGATGTATCTATAATTGGGCAAACTGTGATAAAACCCTCCTAGGGAGAGGGAAGACACAAGGTAAGGGACAGCTATAAATCTAAACTACACAGAGCCAATGAGCAAAAAGGTTACATTCAGAGAATAGAAAAACAGCTAACACTGATTTAAACTACAAGATACATATTAAAGCAAGATTTTCTATTAACAACATTGTTAATAAACTGAATAAACATAATACTATTGTAATATGAAAAATAGACTCTGAGGTAAAACGTTGTCATCCAGTAGTCCAGCTGCATTTTCAAAGCTCTCTCCTTCTTCAGTTCTGTTTTTCTTCAGAGGCTTTTTTCCACCAGGAATAAACATCTTGTGGGCAACTTCCAACAAGACACCAATATGTTTGTTTTATTGTTTAATTTAATTATTTACTTTGTTATGCCAGCAGTAATGCAGTATTATCCATCCAGTGAGTAACCAAATGCTTGCTGTATGGGCAGCTGTGTCCCTTCTCTGGGTGGGAAACCTTTTTCTGTAAAATTTATGGGTTCGTGTAACACAGACCATTATTCAAATATCGAGAATGATGGCAACTTATGCAACAGCAATACTTGCATGGCAGCAAAGCCACGATTTTCTTTTTCCGTGATGCAATTTTAAAATGCTAAATTTTTTAAAATTAAAATACATTTGGAAGTAAGTAGAGTTGACAAGGATGAAACATTAGATGTCCGTCTTCTGCAAAATGGAGAAAAGTGACTGTTAAGAATGTTATTATATCCTGATTCATCATGTTTCCTTTGTGTAGTCATAAACTACTACCCAGATATAGCTACAAATTTTCTTTTGAATCAACTTCACCTTTTCCTTTTATAAAACACTCATTCACAACAATCCTATATTTCCACAGACTGGAAAAACAATTTCAGCTCTGCAATTTGAACTTTATTAAAAGGCCTCGTTCCAAGCCTTTATTGCATTTAGTTTCAAACACTATGATAAATAATAGAGAGTTGACTTTTCTGACTAGAACTTTTCTGGGAACATTAACACTGCCTTTGACATAATGGGTTGTTTTTTCCCTATTCAGTAATATCAGTTACCTGACAGTTTCTCCTACTTCAGAGAAAACATTTTAGGGCCTTTTGGTACAAAAAAAACCCCAACAGTATTTACACAAATACTGAGGGCATAGTCCAGGATCACAGAGAAGACTTTCATTCAAATTCTCCTTTCCAAGGCTATCACAAGGTTACAGGGGCTCAACGCACACCTACATAGTCTATGCAAAAAGGAAGAGTATCATCAAGAATCAGGACGATGTCTAAAAGTTCTAATATTATCAGAAAGTAAAAAATGAGAAGCAAGAGAACTCTCACACAGAAAAATTTCTGTTTCCTTGTCCATTAATTTATATAAGTCCAAAGTAAGATTTCAGAAATGCTGATAACACTGCTTATGAAGGATTCCAGCCAGTTTCAGCATTTGCCAATTTTTTTCAGGCATTTTTTACACTTTAGAATTCTTAATTTCCATTCCACCTGAAATTTTAAGCTTTTTGTAAATTTAGCCTGAGCTGATTATCAATTCTGGCAGTTCTAAAATAGCATTTTTCAATAAATAAATTATTTGTTGATTTTTATTTTAATTTGACTGTGCAGTACAAGGCACTCAGCTCTCCTGGTGGTGACTGTGACTTGGGAGTAGTGTGGGAGCAGACAGGACAGAAAATAACAGAAAACAGAATCTTTTTTATGGGAAGCATACTTTCTTATACAATGAAATCTGAGCAGGATTTTCCTCTGGAGAAATTACTTGAATACCATATTGCCATTTTTATCCTCTCTGACAAAGGTGAGCGTGGTTGTTTACACCTTATGAATAGCAACAGCCCAACAGAAAATATTTCAAAGTCTGTGCAACTAATTTCCTTTCAACTAAGAACATGGTGTATTGTAAAGCCCCAACATCAGCTGCCATTCAGCGTGGGGCAGCAACAGATTTTTTCTGCTGCTGCTCAGCAAGAAGAAAAATATATAATTTCTGCAGCCTTGCAACTGCTTTCATAGCCTCGTTTCTTCTACCACAGAAATCCCACCTGTTCTGCAAAATCCCAAAAGTGCTAAAATCTGAGAATACACAGACAGCACTGAACAGGAACCTTCTGCCACTTCTACAAGCCAGAAAACCTTTTAGTGAAAAAGTTTAGGAAGCCTCAGGGGGGCAGAACAGGAAATGAGCCTCTGGAGCTTGCAGGAATCCTGCCGGCTGATGGCTGCATTCAGACACGGTTCCACCTCCTCTTTTGTGCAAAAATTAAAGCGAATGTCTCACGTTCAGCAAGAAGGCTGCTGGAATGCAGCAGGTGCTGAGATATTCGGATAGGAATTACAAACACTATGTGGGAAAGCACTGAGAGAGGTTTAGTTTGCCTACAGCACCTATGCAGAGCAGATGTAGAAAGGAAGATGGAAACCACAGGCTGCAAGGGAGCAGGCAAGACATTCTGCATTTCAAACGTCTCGTTAACTCGCAGCTGCCTTTGAAGCACGAGTTCAGAGGACAAAACAGGAGCAATTTATTGTAAAATATATTACAAGTACTGTGGAGATACGAGCTCTTATATATAAGTTTCTGCCTGAAGCACACATGCTTTTGTCCCCAGTCACACTATGAGGAAGAAAAAAATCCCAAAAATCATAGGGCTCCGCTAAGCATCTTGAATTCAATTTATGGGAACATAATATGAGGCAAGCCCACAGAACTGTGGATGTCATATTTTAACCTAAATGTAAATAAACTTACAAACCCTCTAGACAGTTTCCAGTGTAAGAGTTTAACAATTTAATACAAAAAGTTTTACTCTAGGTCCCCGAATGTTAAAATTAAAATATTCAATGAATATTTGTATAGGATATAATAAGTGGTAGAGGGTTTCTTGCATTGAGTAACACCAGCTGTATTAGAAAAAAAGTTAAAAAACAACAACCCCAAGATATACTTATGTTTTAATCTAATTTTAGTTTCATACTAGTTCTGATTTCATATTATTATGAAAAATGCAAAAAAAAGACATATGGGCCAATTTTTTTAACTGTGTTATTATTGTGTGATTATTTCTATCCCTTGGTATGTGTTTTATTGTAAACTTCACTAAAAGGAGTGTAGAGTTTGCTATGTTTGGTTTTTCTCTTCTTTTCTCTCCACACCCCGACTTCATTGCACATGGCTTTGTTCTTCTCAAGTTCTATCATTACCTGGGAAAAAACCCAAAAACATATACTTCCATTCCTGGAGAGTAATAAGCCAAAAAATACTTAGGCTATTCTTGGAGCTAATTCTGACTCAGAGGCACAAGGCACATCAGGCCAAAAGAAATCACAAGCATAAATTACATAAATGAAGAGTGAGCAAGCAGGGAACCAGGAATAAACCAGGGACTGATGTTTTTGATAGTACAGATGCAGCCTTAAATCTATTATCTTCTCAATTCTGAATATATTCCTGTGGCTCTCTTTGATATTTATAAATAACAGAGTACCTGTAACCTGACTTTTTAAGAGTGCTGCGATATTTGTCTCCTCTCAGCAATGGGGAGCTGAGCATTTGAGAGAGGGTGTCTTTCTCCCTTGCTCATCTCCAGAAAATTCCATTCAACATCATTCTCTCCCACAATGTCTCTCTCAGCCTTTCCAGTATTTTCTGAGTCTCATCTTAAGGGTGCCTCAGTCAGTGACCCTGCCTGAGCATCGCTACCCAAAAAGCAGCAGTAGTTGCCTCTCATAACCTATCATATAGTAGGGCAGCATATATTTCATGAAATAAAAGTGTTATGAATATACTTTTTTCTTTAGGTTTTGTACCAGCCTTATGGCCCTCTATGTTCAGTAATATTCTCTTTAGGGTCATCTCATACTGTTACATCACACTTGTGGCCTGATTTATCCTTCCTAGGTGCCCTACACATGCCACACTCTTTAATAGGTAAATGTAGCCAGAATGGTGGCCATAAATCTTCATAAGTAAGACTTGTAGCCTATACTGAAAATGATGATACAGAGCGAATAGGGGAATGGCTCCATGCACTAGCTACATGAGCTATCAGGAAGCAAGCAAGGCTGTAATTTTACAGCATGTCAGCTACTCTGCTAAAAGCAGTCTCAGTGTGTATTCTTTCTCTGTGGTGTAGGAAGGTTTGCCCACACTAATTTTGTTGAACTCCTTTGCATTTACCCTGTGATAAAAGCACATACACAGAGTACTGTCAAGTATCTATACCTTTATCTATATTATATCAAGTATATATAGCGAGTGAATCCCTGTCCTAACTGAGTAAGCGTGCTGATCTCGGAACCAGCATTACCGTCAAGTTATTTGGAAGTGACTGAGAGAATATCCAAGTTGCAAGAAATGGTGTATAAGGCAAGAATAAATGTACAGGTGTACAGATGAATGCACAGATGAATGAAGCAGTGATAAGGGGACCATAAGTGCTGGGGATGTTCTTCTAGACAAAACAACACTGTACCAATAGTGTTGAGAGGCAGACAACCAGCTCACGTTTAACTTCAGATGGCAGGGCAAATATACATGCCAGATATATTTGCTACCGTGACCTCTTTTCAGTAACGGTAAAATCAAGGTCTGTCTTTCTTGCTATAGTTTTACCTTTTGAAGAACCAACTGAATCCAAGCATTTAATTAATAGTTTTTTTCTTCAGCACTTTTACCACGTTAGTAAAGCTTGAAATGTTCTTCCATTAGTTAAGAGGCATTAAACCAACAAACCAAGCTACTTTGTTATCCATCTTCCAAAGTACTTCCAGGAAACCCTCCATGAATAACTGGGTAAGAACAACAGGAGTATTCATTCAGTAGGTTTTCATTAAGCAAAGGGGCACCAAACACTCTGATAAAATTATTTGATTCACATGCATAGTGCACTACAAAGAGTGCAGATCAGGGACTCAGAGTGACTGAGAACTCACCTGCCAGCACCCAAGCACCCAGCACTTCTGCTTGTGTGAAGGCAGCACAGCCTGGGGCTGAACCAGGTATTTCAGGAGCCTGGCTTACCTGCAGGGTTGCTACATGATTGTCATATGCTGCAGATAAGCTTTCTTATCAATGCCAGTGCAGTACCCAACAAAACCAGAAAATAATCTCCCAGGAAACTCCCTCCAGACAAACTATTCTATTTCAGTGCACACCTGCACAGATGCATTTCAAGTGAGATCAGGCCAGGGGACTGCTTGGCCTTCTGTGCCTGAAAGAGAGCTGAAGATAGAAACTCTTATAAATTCTGCTTCAGAATTGAGAATAGAAACATTTCTTTTCTCACTGAATACTGCTGGCACGGTATCCTATTACTTTTATATATATATAATATCATCTGCGAGAGCAGCTTTGAGTTACAATGCACAAGACACTACACAAAAGAATAGGCCACCCCAATATTTTAAAGACTACATAAGTAATACAGACAAGAGATGGAGCTGCCATGTAAAGGAATGGAGAGCCTTGACTGTGGCAGTCCGGGGTGACCATTATGTCATACCCTGGAGGAAACTGCACTGCCAGATGTATTTCAATTACAGGTTAAAATACACTGGTTGCTTTTTAAACTATACTGAAGGAGCGAGATATCTAAAATTACCCAAGTGATTTTCATGGATTTATTTTTTCCCATGGAAAATCAGCCACATTTATGTTCCTAATCACTTGTGGTTTTATAAAGAACAACAAAGTAAATTCTTCATCCTTCTGCTCACTGACTGTCGGGGATCAAGAAATCGAGCTGAGGACATGGGAAGCTTGGAAAAAGACTGTTTACCCGAAGCAAAATCTCTGAAAAGGTCTACCACCAGAAGAAAAGAAATTCGGACTGCTTGTTGTTCACCATATGTTAGATTATCACTGTTAGTGCATGTTGTTGTATATGTACCCCAGTTTTATAATATTTTTCCCCTCACAATTTTAAAATGTTTATTCCTAATTTCCTATTGGTTGACTTACCACTGCAATGCAGTATTCCCTTATTTAGAAAGTTTCCACCCATTCATTGTAATGTCTCCACCTTTTTATTCCAAGTTTAGAACTGTTCCTTCCCACTTTTTCCATGTATGCTTAGTTCCACCCAGTTTCTAGAACCTTCCCCTCAGAACCTTATAAAAGTCCCTGTCTTTACTCCTCCCACGGATTCGCTTGTCCCCCGGCGTTCTGTTCACATCTCAGATAGTTCGCTATCTGAGGTTGCTACAATAAAAGACTGCGACAAGAGTGAGCAAGAACCCACAAGCGGGTCTGCGTAGTTTTTCCTGCACCGGCCTGCGTCAACTGACCTTTTTTAAGCAGCAAGAAAAACAATGCTCCCAGAAAGAAATTATGGGGAAAAAGTTAACAATACTTATCTAAAATAATATACTTCTCATTAGCAGTTATCATAGTAGTGTCACAATCCCCCTCTTTTTTTCCTTTTCAGTTAAGAAACTGAGAAATGGAGAGAAGATGTGATTTTTAAAAAGCCATAAACTGATAAGCCATCTCAGGGCTATGCCTGATACCTATCCATAGAGACAAAATCACATTGTTCCTTCCTAAAAAGGCTAGAAATGCTTCAGGAAAAGAAAATCAAATTAAACACAGTATCTTAAATATCTTTTGCACTGTAAAGTGCACAAGATACCGAATAAAAATAACTTTTTTTTCCTTCTGCAAACAAGCTTTAAATGATTGTATTATTTATTACAATGAGTGTGAGCATTTTACTGAAAACTTCATAAGTATTTAAATATTCATCTTTTTTCCCCTGGAAGACTTTTAATGAAAAAATGTTGGCAAGAAAGTGGGTACAGATAAAAGCGTATGAGCCATACTCTCATGACAGAAAAATATACTTTAAGTGACTTTTCTCAAGTCTGCTTTTGAGTATGTAACTGGCTTAGATGGAGCAATGAATTAACTTACTTTTTAGAAGTTGAAGGAAAACCATGAGACTACTCAGTCTTCTGTTATGAGTAATAAGGGTTGAAACCAATAAATTAACATATAAAGTAGCTAATTCTCTTTTATAAACCACAAAAGCCACAGGTTTCTCTATAGCCATTTTTATATTTTGCACTATACATTGCACATTTTAAGATTTGCATTAAAGCTTTTATGACATCACTGGGCAGCCAGAAAGACACACAGGAAGTTTACTTCAGGGCTCAAATAGGAGGTTTATGCCTTTTTGCAGATAGAAAACTCTCAGAGAAGAGGTTCTTAGTCTAGGCAAGAGCAGTGTCCTCCTTTTCACCAGCTATAAGGCTCAGTGAAAATGAACATTCACACCAATATGCCAGGAGAAGAAAGTTGTTTGGAGATCTTCTAGAAGAGGGAGGAGATTCAGTAAGCAGAAAAAAGGTTCAAACCCACACTGCGTTCCCAGCTTCATTCTCCTGCGTTCAGGATTGTCCTGGAAGGCTGGAGACTGCTCCAGCACAGCCCAATAATGGACAAGGAAATTGAGAGGTCACCTTTCCCTTGGGTGGCCTCTGGAACACCTTCCAAAGGAAAAGAGCCAGGCTATTAATAAAGGCATTAATGGGGATAGAATAAGGTGTATCTGAGCACAGATTTGAAGTAAGACTTTGAAAAAAAAGCTTTGAACTGTGGATTTTATGCATGTTGGAAGAGAGAAAATCTGTGTCTTGGCAAAGACATTACAAGGCATCGATTTATCTCATTTTGAGTCCTCACTCATCCAATGCCATCAGGAAAGGATACAATCACATGCATGTTTCATCTGTTTTCAGTGCGAAAGCTACAGGTAAGAGAGAAGCATTTGATTTGTTTCTGCTCTCCAGGACAGTTCTGGTGGCGAATAAAACTGACTTTGCTCTCGGTGAGCCTTGAACAGTGACTTTCACTGCTTCCTCACTTAAATCTCTTTCAGGAACTAAAGAAAATATTCTGGAAACAAGGAAAGTGATGTTACTCACTGGCAATCCAAGACATATGCCTTGGGTGTTGGGTATTCTGACTGAACTTTGGCTCTTTTTATGCAACCATTTTATATCAGATCTCTATGTGGGGATAAAAATAAAGCAAGCAGTCCAGTCAATAGCCTCTTAAAGCACCAAGAAAAAGAAGTGAGGTGTGGTATTTAGTCTTTCAAATGCCTGTTTGGGGAACTTTTCTCCATTTCTCCTATGAACGTAGAGACTCTCCTTGCTGTACCATATTTAAAATTTTCAATGCAATTATCCTCATAAGACTCATTAGAGATGGAAAACACAGAAATACTACTGACTGCTTGAAGTGCAGAAGTGCCATTAATCCAAATTTACCAGTGGTGGGCTAAGGTCAAGTGAGGTTAAATAATTTACTTCAAAACATGCAGTAAATTGGTAAAATAGTCACTTCAACAAGTGATTTACAACACTTCAAATTTTGCTTGAAAAAGCTATAAACTTGAAAACTAAATGTTCAAATTCTCAGTGAAAACTTTCACAGGACCCATGAAGATTATCAGCATTTGACAAAATTTGACATAAATAAATGGGCAGCTATAATTTTGAATTTGTCAGTACATGATTTAAATTGTTCAAATTTGATATTGGTGAAGAAAATTATTTACATACTTCTATAACCTTTTAAGCCTATCTTATAACCTTTTAAGCCTATCTTGACACTTTTAATCCTGAAAGATTAACTGATCTCAAAAAATACTGATCTCAAGCCAATTGTTTCAAATAATAGACTTCTTACCCTCTCTCCAAGAGAACTTTTAACCTCTCCAAGATCTGATTTGTACTCTTTTTCACCAAGTGAAAAAGAGACTCACTTGGACTAAAGAGAAGAGTCCAAGGATGCCACATTTCCTTCCCAATCTCTGTTACAAGGGTTGTCAGCATCTAGATGCAGAATTCTAATCCTAATTAGACAGAAGAGGTTTGCAAATGTGTTTAAAAGCAAAATAACTGTATTGGTCTCAGCTGCACACTGTATTAAATTAGCAACATGCTACTGAGAAGGCTTTTTTAATGCAAAATTCTGTTAGAGCTTGAAATAAAGTATATAGGGTAGAAAGTGTTTATGACAATGAATATGAGGGGGAAATCTTAGGAATAACAAGATCTGTCAGATAATAATCTTTGCTAAAGTCCTAGCCTTTTCTAAAATTCTGCCTTAATTTAAAAATACAATTTTTTTTCCTTACAGGATATTAAGACTTTTTAGGCAGCTGAACCATGACACTTTCAATTCAGTAAGATTAAGTGGCTTTCATGGCTGAGCTGGGAGCTGAAATTCCTCAAGTCATTGACTTGTTCAACCTATTTCTATTGTGAAAGTTGGGTACTTGTTTTCCCATCTCTTACTTGCTGGTTGGAATGAAGTAAACATCAATTTATTTCTCTCTTCTCACCAGCAACTATGTCCCAGGTACAGTTCAAGTCTGCCCTGGGACACATGACCAACAAAGCAAATGCCGCCTTATTGTGAGAGAATAAAGAAATACAAACAAGCATTAGAGTCATATTAAGCCCAGAAACATCCCCAGGTTTAATGCCAGTTTGTTTCATTAAGCTTATATTTATGGGCAAAGCCTGCTGCAGCACACAATTTCCCTGTGTTGGCAATCCTGGTTTTATATTCTAAAGATTAATTTAAAGCTTTATCCTTTTCTCTGCTCTTTAGGAAGGCTATTCTATTTTAGCCCATTACTAGAGTAATATATTTGAGTGAGTCTGGCATGGCTCTCTTTGCATATTAGTCATTCTACAAGGAGGATAAAAGATAAATGTCAAAAATGGAAGAGAAATTTAATGATCTCTGGAAATCTAAGTTGGTTTCGCATATTGTTACATTGCTCTTCAAAGGTTTTCTTAAAATACATTCCAGTAAAATACAACATTGTTTATCTCAGAGCAGACTTGATCTCCTCTTCTTAAGGACATTATAGTTCATTTCTTTCAGCAACTCGCGTATCTGTATTAACCTTGTGCTCTACCTAGGCATTTGAATACTACAAAATAAGTATGTTATCCCTCTTCAGGCGTGTACAGAACTCTTGTGGGATAGGAAAGACACCAGTAATTTCTCACGGTTGGATATTCTGGATTTCTTTGCCAGTTGTCATTACTATCCTGGCATTAAAACCAGCAATTTATACACCTATTACGTTTTTTTATATAATAGATGCATGAAAGAGAGAAAGGGAGTGAAGAGGTATTGATTCTGTTTTAGTTCTTTAGCATTTTGTGGAGACTCAGAGACACACAGGGATGCCGAACCATTCCCAAATCCCATGAACCTGAATGAGGATTATTAATGCTTAAACCTCAGAAAAAGGAAGGCATTAGAACCTTAATTTTTGGAAGCTGCCACAGACTCTAAAACATCTCCACAGCTCATCCTAATATCAAGCAGGTTTTCGGATTCTGCGTCTGAAGATTTTTTCTTAATTCTGACTAAAAACTGACACAGCTTTGCTTAGAAATTTCTTTCTGTTAGTCTAACTTCAGAATGCACCACATTAATCGTGGCAATAGGCATCTAAATTGGACCTCCAAAATTTGAGGCAGTCAACATTTTTCGGAATGTGAGCAAAAAGATTTCTACAGTAACAGAAAACCCCCTAACTTCCTAGCTCTGAATAGTTGCATCCTGTAACTTGCATTCTCTAGACACTCCAGGTGATTTTTTGGTAGCCCATTCCAAATAATAAGTAGATTATGCAAACTTCAGAGCACTCAGAAGTGACTGACTCTGAAAACTATGGAAAACAAAAGTTGGAAACATAATACCTTCATTTTAAAAATGAAGCGCTTAGGCTCCTCCATCACAGAGAAAACCATCAGGTTACCTCACTTGAAGGACATTCAATGCCAAATCAGACACATCAATGCTATTAATATTAATTTAAAGCTATTTAATAACACATTATTTGAATCCTTCTCTGGGTTTTCTCCTTGCAATGCACAGGACTTAATAGTGGCAGCAATTCAGAACAGAGAGGCAAAGCAGTTTCTGTGACAACAGAACTACAACTTGATGCATGAGATATAATTAAAAGGTCCAGAACATCTCCCTTGCAGCACAGCTCTCTTCTCATTATAACGCTTCACGTCATAGATCACATGGATGATCAGCCACCTTTGCTCTCCATACTTTTAGCTTTCCCCAGTCATGTTGAAGAGCAGCAAGTAGAAATTGTGTTCTCCTAATTAGGGAGTCCACTCACCTTTCAAATTGCAGCCAAGCTGCTGAGGCAGAATCTGTTGTTCCCGAACTGCCTCTAAAGAGGGAAGGGTGAGAAAAAGCATTAAAAGCCAGAGAGAAGCCGTAATCAAATATTTCCTTAAGTGTCCTGGCTTTCTGGGAATACAGTCTTTGAAGTATTTTTCTTGATTCTAGAGTTTAAAAAAATACGTTGTTTTTTCCATCTGCCTCAGCTGCTTCTCATCTTTACATGAAAAAACCCAGGCTGTGCAAGTTCTGCACAGCTGCAGCGAGCAAGGCTTGATCAGCAACACATCACTTTCAATTCCAAAGTTAAAGAATTTGGCTGGATCCTGACAGCCACAGTACCATCTACACAACATCACACTGCAAGGATGGCAGACTCTGCCACCCAATGGTTTTTTATGCTTTATGGAGCATCTACCACTCTTTCTTAATTGCACAGACTTTTAAATTCATTAAAATTGCAGCCACATTAGCCTATTAAAAAGGACTAATTATTAAAGGCTAAATTCTCAACTTCTTTTCTTCCCCAAGCAACGTAGCTCAAAATAAAAGATGAAAACAAAAAAAAGAAAAAAAAAGGAACGTTACAAACTTCCATTTGGTGCAGAGAAACTTTTCAACTGAGTCAACTGCAGGTTATCCACCATGTGACATTAAAGTGTGTCCAGAGGAGGGCAACTAAGATGGAGAAAGGCCTCAAGGACAAAACTTATAAGGAGCAGCTGAGTCCACTTGGATTGTTCAGCTTGGAGAGAAGTCTGAGGACTGCACTCATCACATCCTACATCCCATTCACCACAGGAGAAGGGATAGTGGCGGGGGAGGTGCTGACCCTCCCTCTGTGGTGACACAAGGAAATGGAATGAAGCTGCATCAGAGGAAGTTCAGATTGGACATCAAGAAAACGTTCTTCACTGAAAGGGTGGTGAGTTTTATGAGGAGCAGCTGAGGGAATTGGGACTGTTTAGCCTGGAGAAAAGGAGGTTCAGGATGGGGGGCCCTTATTGCTCTCTACAGCTCCCTGAAAGAAGGCTGTAGCCACGTGGGGGTTGGGCTCTTCTCCCAGGTAACAAGTGATAGGACAAGAGCAAACAGCCTCAGGCTGTACCAGGAGAGATTAGCTTAAGCTCTAGTCACTGCTGTTTATTTTACATGGTTTTCTTGCTAAATATTTGAGACCTTCTTGATATTGTCATTAAAGACAGTGATTTACTTTTAAAAATATAGACAGGAAGATAAACAAACTTCATCACTAGACTTATATATTAGCTACACTGCTGATGTATATATCTGTTTGGATTTTTTTCTTTGCTCAAGATTTGCCAGATACCACAGCAATATTCAGTAGCATAATTCTACAAACATAGCACAACACTGAAGGAAGTTATTTTTGCTGACTTAAAAAACAAAAGGACGTTGGATTAACTAAAACAGGTCTCTTAAGGAAGGGCATATATTAAAATCAACATAAGAATACGTAAGTAAACTCCATAAATTTGCTATTTCTTAGCATTCTAGTGCTTTACTTTCCAATCTAAACAATGCTTATGACCACAGCTCTTTGCACATATGTTTTTTTTTTTCCTTCCAAAGTAGACTTAAAGAGTCTAAATACCTATTTTACCACAGCTATTCTACTGCTGTGGTTACTGAACTAATTTCAGGGAATGACCAGGCAGGGGAGAGTGGGTGCTTTCACTCCCTGCTGTTTCATAAGTCCAGGAGGTGCAGCATCATCTGCTGCTTTGCAGAAGACAGCAGAAAATGTGCTCTTTCAAAGGTGTCTCCCCAAACTGACTGGATTTTCTCTGTCTAATAGCAAAGGCTTTTCCCAAGCACTGCATGGATTAATATTGTTCAAAGGAAAGGTCACACAAATCCTTTCTAATGGGAGAAGCATTAAGTGATTTAGCTTACCCAGCTGATAAACAGCAGCTCCCATAATATTAGTCAGCAGTGGCTGAGCCTTAGTTATTAACAGTAGTAAAATATTCTGTGGTATTTATACTGGGACTTTACCTGGTGCTAAGCAGGGATACCATGATTCCTTACCAGGGGCTGAGCACAGACCTTTGCCCTTTTAAAGCCTTACTTAGGTTTTAGGGTGGGGATAATATGTGCTGGATCCCCGAACATCTCTTAGTACCAGGTTAGTGGAAAGATGTCATGTTCAGTTTTTAAATAAAAATCTCCTGACTTTCCTACTCAAGCACACTGTAGCTCCAAGTTACATTTGTCCTTTTCTATTCATTACGAAGTTTGTTATTATATTCTCTTCCTTAAAGTGAAGACGACATATATTCCATTCCTGATTTATCCATATCACTTTGTTAGCACAGAAGCATGAAAGTAACCAAGGGCAAAATGTGGATTATTATGTCTTAATTTGTGTCTTGAAAATATGAAAAACTTATCACAACTATCTGTCTATCGACCAGCCTCTTTTGCCCCCACAGATAGCAGAGCACATGTGACAGTGAGGTCTCATTAGTGAGATTTCATTATCTTGACAATAGATTACTAACATAGAATAAAATAATATTATAGCGTATATTGTAAATAAAATATAAAGTATGTTAAAATTATAACTTTTGTAGTAAAGAAACACTGTGGTGCAGTTACTTTGAATTTTCTTTATGCCTGTTCATTCAATTTACAAAATCCAATAAACTGCTGTAAGTGTCCAAGTGCGACTTGGTAAGATGTTAATGTACTACAGTGACAGCACTGTTCACTCTCTAATTAAGAAGTAATCAGGCAGTACTTTAAATATATGGTCAAGCCCACTTACCAGCTCACAGTTGTCTCAGATGGATTTTTATTTCCATGTACAAACCATCCTGCATTAGTGCAATGTAAATCTACCCATTTAATAGCATTTGTAATAATAATGATTTCCATTTTTAATGTCAAGAGAAAAATCACTGGTTGCTTGCTCCAAAGAGCACTTAATGTCCATTATTGCACATGGCACAAATGACTTTGCAGATTTAAACAGACTTTTCAGCAATAGTTATTATCTTCAGTCTATCTGGACAGTGCCGGTGTGTCAAGAGCTGTTGTATTTTTATTCATAGGCATAAAAGCATTTTAAAGCCTTCAAGGTACCAGGAGTCTTTACATTTTAAAGATTGCAGGGCTATTTAAACACATAAAAGTGAAAATCCCTTTTATGTACTCCAACTACCATAAGTTGTGTTGATTTTATATAACTGTTGCCTCCCAATTTAAGGTTGGGAAAAACATTTATATTTTCTGTAGGTTTCTTCTAAAGTCTTTCTTCCTGAAAAGACTTTGTTATATTCTGCTTTCTCATTATTCCCAGCAAATAATGAATTTAATTTAAATTTAACATTTTGGTGTCAATTTTACCTTCCCAAATACCTTTCCACTTGATCTTTACAGCATCCTTAGCAAAGCTGTGCTTCTTCCAGGAGATGAACTTTGGTGTTTTTTACAGCACTATTATGTCCTCCATGCATGAAACATTAAGATTATGACAGGTTGCCAGTCTGGAGGCAACAGACTGGTTTAAATGCCTCAGGGGTGTCATGCCAATCAATTCTCTTGTCTCTTTCTGGTCATAGAAATATATATTAATGAAGGGTGAATAATTAAAGAGAGTGGATGAATTACAAGGGACAACAGAAAGTCACAAAAATGGGAACTCAAAAGGAGTTAAAGAGAAAGACCCAGTCTGCTGAAACTGGGTCTCCAAAACACAGTAACATTCACAGTGTGACACTTGGAACAGCCACATGTTTCCTCCTCACCTGACTCATTTTAAGCTTTGAAGCACCTGGATCTGAAGGTGTCAGGAGCTGATCTGAAGGGCTGCAGAGAGAAGAAAACTACTTATCCACGCAAGTCCTACAATATTCAGGAGAAATTCTGTTTGCTGTTACTGACTTTAGAGCAGAGTAGTCCTCTTAGTTCTTCCAGAAGCATCATACGGGAAAGTACTGTGTGCTCTCCAAATGCTGGACTGAAGTTTCTATAGAATTCACATTTCAAGGCTGCAGGAGGAGTGCCTCCTTCACCAGTTTAAGTTGCTTTAAGAACACTCTTATCTCAAGGAATACCGGAGAGGAAGGAAATGTCAAAGAAGTACTGTCAAGCAGTTTTGGCCTTCANGATGGGCTAAACCATGACACCTACTCATCAGGGTCCCTCTCAACTTGACACATCTGTCTGGATTTGTATTTTGAAATGTGCCTGAATCTGGAGTATACACCTAGAAAGGACAATAATAATTATCTCTCAGGCAGCCAGCAACCTCAGCAAACCTCAATTTAAGTTATTATTCCTTGTTATTATTCCGTTAGTTATTATTCCTTTTAGTTATTATTCCTACACTCCTCTTTCATTAAATATTCTTGATCTCCTTCTCTTTTTATTCTCAGAATTGCACAGTGAAAGGCAAAACAAATTCTGTAACGATTCTCTGCATTTATCACCGTGTTCAGCTCTGGGTTCCTACCTACCACTCTGTCAAGTAATCAACAAAGCAAATCAAACAATTCTCAGAAGAAGTACTAGATTTCATTCTCTTTTTGAACATAGCAACACCTTTGGCAAAGTCCACAGAGGCTCAAACAGAACTGTTGGAATGGTCAGCTTAACACTGTCTTCAAGCAGAGCTCCTTTCCATATTCATGGAGTTGAATTAGGTTCTGTCTTATATGTAGTTCCAAGGTAATGCTGTCTCCAAGAGTAAAGGCAATTATGAATAAAGTCAATGACAGTACAAAATAAAATACAAGGCTAATACAATTACAGATTAGGTTCAGATATCAAAACCAGCCTAATAAACCACGTAGAAACAGCTTGCAGTCCAAACTAAGTCTGTATAAGTTCTGTACACAAAACCTATGATATTTATCACTAGTAACTGTAAAGAGTGAAAAAAAAAAAAAAAAGGAGCTTAATTTGTGTGGAATACTGATTAAAGAAATAATGAAAAGGTTTATCCAGTTGACAGCCAAATTATTTTTTTCCACCTACTATAAAAACACAGCCAGCATGATATTATAACACAGAGCTTAAGAAAAAAGTACATTTCTCAAGGATTTTTTTTTGTGATCACATAGGTTGGGACTTTCTATGTATAATAGTAATATTTATGTTTATACTCTGACACAGTACAGACATTTTATGAACATGGGATACAATGAATGGCGTAGATGAAACACTTAACAACGGATGCCTCTTGCTAGCTGGTGACTGCATCGGTGGATAACGGGAAGTGGGATTCAAAAAAAGATAGAAAAAAATGAAAGTATTTAATGCACTGATTTAAAGTAAGAGTTTAGTTTAGGGCCAACAGAGCTAATATGCTAAGGTATTGTACTCCGGCAGAATGGAAAACAAACTTTACTCATTCTTGAACAAGCTAGTTCTTATTTCCAAGAAGTTTCTAAATTAGAGGCCTTTCTTGTGCCATTTCTCTTGCTAAAAGGGTAACAGTTTTCTCAACTACTATCCCAAGAGAGCAATATTATACAGAAAATCTTACTGTTCTCTGATGTAGATACAAATATTCATCTTTAAACAGCAGTTAGTTGCAGGAATCTGAGATAATGGATTATTTCATTCAAAACCAGGTAGAAGCCAGAAGTCTTTAGTGAATGTTTATTTTGCTATAGATTGTTTTCCAGGATTTGTTTACAATTATACGGCACTGTTAGCAAAGAAATTATAATTTCTGTTGAAACTGAATTTCTCAATAACTGATGAAGTTTAGGGCACTCAAGGGCAGTCAGATGTCAAATGAAATGCTGTTGAACAGCGACCAAAATTCTTCCTTTGTGGTTAAAGTTTAGCTCATCCAAAAAACTTCAGGCTCTGAAAATGACAGAGCAGTAATCTCACTTTGAACCTTAACATATAGCAGCTTGCTTTTGCTTTGATTTCATTGGCATTTGGAGCAGTGGCTCAGTGACCTTTGTTAGATCAGTTACCATACATCCCATTGCAATCTGGAAGGACAAGCAGCAATATCCTGAAACTTGATTGCCAGCACTCTGAATTTATAGTGAGCCTCTTACTGAAGACTTTGCAACCATTCTAAAGTGAAATGTAGGTCCCAGATACTTTGTATTCCTAATCAATATACACAAGAATATGGCCAAATTCTAAGTTAACAAAATATAATTAAGACCATGATAGTAACCTGTAGATCATTCCTATTTTTCTACAAAGTTTTCTCCCTTTCCTTATGTCTTGTTTTGGAGAGTAGGTAAGGCATAACAAGTTTTCTACAACTGGCCACTGTCAGTAGAAATGCATAACAAAAAATGGAGCACAAAGATGAAAATCCTGTTGTAAGTACTACCAGCACTACTAGATTAAACCAGAATTACAGCAGAGTTCTGCAGGAATTACCATACCTGCAGAATGAGGCTGTAATCAGTTTAAAAGGATCATTATTTTTACCTTCCCATTTACCAGGCTTCAGACTACTCTGGAGATACGTGGTAATATTGCCTGAGCAAATGCTGCTCCTGGCTCTACCACCTGAATCGTGATCACCTTCAGCCCTTCCTCCATTCTCCACATAGCTTGTTTTCCTTTTAGTTTCTGAATTTGAAAAACAGAACAACCCACAAAAACAGACAAAACAAAAACCCAACAAAACTTCTTCAAAACCCCCCAGACAAACAAACAAACAAACCCACTACATTTGGTTATAATTACTTTCAAGCTATCCATTTTCTCTCTTCCGATTTTTCTAGTATCCCGCTGTTCATAAATACAAATATCTATATCTATATGCATACACCTTTTTTAACCCCCTCGATGCAGTTTAGCACTAAACTATGAGTTTAACATTCCATTTGTATTGTTCTCGTCAATTTTATGCATATAACTAAGAATATCTGTTTAACTTGCTAATTATTTTCATTAGCTATGGACTACTGGTGTTTAGGGTCTAGCGTCATTTGTAACTCCTCTTCATGCCTGCAGAAAAATAAATGTAAAGTTGACCTATTTGTAAAAGGTTATTATTGAACCGCTTAATTTAACATGGTGATCTAATTCAGTAAAGTTGAATCTGGGGGTAAATGTACTTGAAAAGGGTAGTTTTACTTCCTCAGTGGGGAAAAAAGAAGGGCAGTGATGTGCTAACAGAAATGATGTTCCTATGAGCAGAAAAAATTGAGAGAAGCACCGTGTTTAACAGTTTTCTGATTTTACCATTGGCTCCTAAATACAGAGGAAAAATGTAGCATAAAGTTAATCCCTGTAAGGAGATAATGAAGCTGCTAATGTTTGGCTAAGTATCATTCTTAACTGACACAGTGTTATGCAGGAAAAGGAGAGTAAATGACTTACCTCAGCATCTCACACAACTGAACATTTATTACTGCAGCAAAGGCTAGTGAGAATATCAGTCAAATTACTCTGGTGAGGGTTGCCCTTACACAAGCCGTAGAAGAGCAGAAAACCAAAATACTAGTTCTAATTAACAGCACAGACACTTACCCTAGAACTGGTTTTCTGCCTGCTTGACCTTCTTAACTCTCCTCTTAGCCACTTAAAGCCATTTTCCTTATTTAGGCTTGATTAGTCATTATCTCATGCCCAGCCTTGGTAGGGGAATCAATAAATGTATATATGTTTTGAGGAAGCTCCCTCACAAAATAAACTAGAAGAAAAAGAATGTGGACATCTCAGAGCAAAAATACACCCAGTTGATTCTCCCTTGATTGCTATAAACGGTTACTGCATGTTTTGTAGTGATTACCTTGCAGTATTACAAGACAGCAGGGGGCCTCATAATGTAAGGCATCAGGCAAATGAATTCAAAATGGGTTAGAAAAGGTGGTCACAAAAGAGGAGAGAGTAATACAATTTTTGAGGAGAAAAATGTGAATGACAGTGGTAAGTTACGTTTTAAAAATTAATGTTATCATAATACAAAGTGCCTAGAAAACCAACTTGGAAAGCTTTAAAGTCTGCCAAACATTTAAATTAAATACTAGAGCAAAACGAACTAACAAACACTGTTGTGGAAATATTATTAGATTAGGTGTGACAAGAAAATCTCCCTGCACAGGGAAGAAGGGCATCCCATTCAGGTTTTTTTCCGCAAGTTAGCTCCCTCATTTTGCAACTAAATACGTGTTCATGTCACAGGTAGGTCCAAAGCTACCCCCAGTTATAAATGAGAAATGAGAACTATTTACAAAACTGACAGCTTTCTTAAGGTATTAAGGTGACTCTGAAGTTGGATGGCCTGTAATCAGTGAACACACTCCTGCCATTCCCCCTGTGAAATCAGTTAATGTTGACAGAGTGTCATAGAATGATTTGGGTTGGAAGGGACCTTAAAGGTCATAATCATAATTACCGTGGTTTCCGAGAAGTTATGTATGAGAACCCCTTTGGAATAACAATTCATAATTAAAATTGGAGCCCACTCTGGATTAATAAAGTGTCCTACAAAACCTGTTCACCTCTCAAGTGTGATTTGTTAGTGTAAATGAGGATTCTTAATGAAAAAAAGCATCCTCACGTGTTCAATTCTTCATCCTGTCTCCCTGATTTAACATCAGCTTTTACAAACAATTCAAAACTTGAAAAGAATTACTCCACATCTCTTTACCTGCTTCTCAGAAAGTGATTTTTCTTGATGAAGTCAGCAAAATACACACCTAATACCCAGGAATATGTTGTCCATTTACTTATTTTGGGAAAATAAGTAAGGATATGTAAAAAAAATAAAAAAATACACACTTGCTTGAAAAATAACACTGGCTAAAGAGAGAAGAAGAAATCCCAAACCAAACAACAAAATCTCTTTAGTTTTAATAATTTTAATTAAAATTATATTATTTTAATTAAAATAATTTATGTTTAAATTAATTAAAATTTAAAAATACAAAAATTGATATTTTTAATTAAAAAGTACTGTACAAGGTGGTGGATAAGTCTTTATGAAAAATGGAAGAGAGCTACAGGGAAAAAAATAATTGTTGCCTTACATTAGAGCAACGTAAACCCCATATCTCCTAAGTGACATGAGACATCGGAAGTAGTAATGAATAACTTTTGTCTTTAAAGAAGAAGAATGATATCAGCAGAGACAAAAAGGTTCTACTCCTTTCTACTGCAATTGCAAAAGCAGTCTCTTCTGACCTTGAAAAAAGAAAGTGTTTGGTTTGAAAATGTAATAGATTCTAAACACTTGTTTTCTTTGTAACTATCTTAATAATTTTCTGCTTTATTTTGAAACTTAAAAGAGAACTATTACCATTTTATTTATTTTCCTGCAGGTGCAACAGGTAACCATCTAAATGACAGCTAATACTGCTTACCTAAAAGGTTTTAGAAGTATTTCCCTGTGATATGCTGACTGTCATCATACTTCCATCTGTGGTCAATGTTTTCAACTTCTCAGTTGCAATAAAAAAGTACAACGGGGGTTCAACTTAGAAAGGTCTTTACTCTTTCATTGCATTTCTTAATGAAGTTTGTGAATTGAAACAGAGAATTAGATAACAGAGAATTTTACGATAGTGAAATACAATGTTAAGAGTAGCAAGTAGGGACAGGGAACACCTTCCCTAGGAGTTAAAACTGCCTTCCAGTGCTAGAAAGCAAAAATGTAGCTGAGGGAATGTGGCAGGCTGGGAAGCTCTGAAAGTAAAACTGAAAAAGCCCTGATAAAACTTAACATTAAAACATTTGGTGTTTTAAAAAGACATCAGTTAGTACTGTTTTGATCACCGAAAAGGAACTAGTACTATTTTAAATTTCCACTGGATTGTATGTTTTATATGTATTTAAGCTGATGATTGAAAGAAAACTGGTGTCAGAGGAATCTCATCTGATGGCACTGCATCAGCATCTGTAATTAGAGTCATGTCTGATGACTTTCCTTGTTCTCTGATACAGAAAAAACAACTTTTTTTATTACCATTCTCTGGAGGAGTCGATATGAATGAACTCAATGAATCTCTTTAACTTCTGTAGACTTGGGAAAGAAGAAGCCAAGTGTAAATGCTTCACAAAGGATCTCCTGTTTTTCGGAGGAGTATCACACATTGTGTACACCACACCAACATTTGTAAAAGATTGATGACTGTGATAATACTTTCACATCTGAGAGCACAGTGTTTCAATACCAGCAAGGCACATCAGCCCACAGTGGGCACTCATTTTTCCCAGTACACTCAAAGGTCACAGAGTAATTCTGCAGGAGTAAAATAGTCAGGACTGGATAGATGGACAAATAAAAATGTTCATTCTGCCACAACTACAAAACCAGTCAATATGGGCTGGTCTGAATGACTCAGTGAGACAGTTGCTAAAGAACGGAGATGTTTTACCCCTCATTAGGCATATTTATATGAAGAATAAAATCAATAAAATAAGAAAACCCACATAAACACTACCTGTGGCATGGCAATCCTCTTGCCAAGAGGTTACATTACTAAGACTTACATGTAAGTGATTCACATGAGAAATACCATCTGGTCTGCATTTTGATACAGGCATTGTTTTTCTACCACCACATCAATGGACTTGTAGGATAATAGAAAGTTCAAATATCTGTCAAAAGTAGCTATGAGATCACAGTACTGTGTTTCTTCCCATCCTTGTCTTAGAATAATGTAGAATTAATTTTTAACTGAAATTTTCTCACTTTTGCCAAGTAGCAAGACAACCTTTATTCAAAACAGACAGAGTTTTCTTTGGCATTCATAATGCGAGACTCATGAGCCACATACAGACATTCCAACTCAGGAAATTCCAATGATATTATGATAAAAAAAAAATCACCATGAGTACACACAAACATTGAAACAGATTGTACAACTAAGTTTTCAAGTCTCCTTTTGTGCTGATTTTCAAATTTTAACTTGTCAAACAATCTGACCAAAGTTCAGAGTGACTCAGGCTCTCAGTGGATGTTTGGATCTTCAGAGTTTTTTCCCAATCAAAATTAGTATACAATTCTATTAAACTATCAGAATCTATCAGTGAGGCAACCAAAAATCTATCAGTGATCCTGTTCTTGTGGAGCACAATTCCAATTTCAAATGCCAAATTGCTGAGAAGTCTTTCCTTCCTCTCTGTGAGGAAAGAAGTGGTCCATAATGGCAAGGAAGGAAGATATTCACAAAGAATTAGTTTCTCCATCATTCCTATTGTAAACATTACATATAAAGCCTTGGTTTAGATTGGTCCTTCTACGTGTCCAGGCAGGACAATTTTCCAGCCAGACATCAGTGTTCAAAATCAGTGCCTGCTTCCAACACTGTCTTCCTTATTTCTGAAACCCAGAAACTTTTTACTTGAAATAACAAGCTCCTGGCTCCTACCCAGACTTTATCAAGAAGAAACAAAACATTACCAAGCTTGAGTGTACATAGAGAAATTAAGAAAAAAGATTTGAAACATTCACCTATTTTGGCTGCAAATAAGACAAATACCTAAGAGGATGCCACATAAATAATATTTCTGGAACTGGAATTGATTTTAAACCTATGTATAGCAGGATATGGCCATTTTACAATGGCCTTCAGGCTCATATATCTATAATGTTCCTAAAACATAGCATTTTACTCAAAGCTCCTTGAATACATTTTAAAAATCATTTGTAAATATACTCTAAACAAAAAAAGTATTGCTGTTGGTGGATATAATTCTGAGTTTTGTAATAAATATTTGAATGTGTGTACACTGCTATAAGTATTCATATAGCACTTGAAAATCCAATCATCTCCTCAGAAGATGGCATAAGAGACAGACTTTTTAATTACTAAAAGTGTTTCAGGCATCAAAAGCAACACACAGGTTAGGTCCTTAAACATACAAGGTGCATCAAGAGAGCATGGGATGTAAAACTTCTGTTATGAGCCTACAGTCTAAATGATTTTAATCCAATTAATTAAATGATAGCTAAAACACATTCTAAGGAAACCACAGAAGTGTCTAGAAAGCACTTCTTACACAAAAGAGAGGCTAAAATTACAGAGCTGTTGTTTCTTTGTAAATGGCTCTGCCTTAACTAGTATCCTCATTTCAAGTCATATTTAAGCAAGTGTGCTTACTGCTTAGGTTTTGGGGTGGTCGTTTTTTTAACAAGTATCCAAAATCTGAAAATCTACCCCACTTACTTGTTGAGAAAGTGAAAAACTTCAGAATTTTAAGTTTTCTAAGATTTCCAAAGGGAAGAAATCAAGGTACTTTAGGTACAAAATACAGGTGGATGAGTGGACTGGAATGGAGATAAACCAGAGCAGTGGTGGGGAGAGAGGTGAAAATATGGGCTTTGGGGGCCTGGCATCTTCAGCAATTCCGGTGTCCCCTCAGGGTTGAAATGACCAAAGAATTCTTCTCCATTCTGAGGAATATGCCCACAATCCCACCCTTCTTCTTTCAGGCCACATATAAAGAGGTAACTTGAGACCTTCCCCTGAGACATGATTAGATGGCAAATGTTCGCTTCCTTCTTTTTGTTACGTCTAAAATACAGTGGTGCAAGGAATGCCATGACAATGCCAACAACTTATTCCAAGGTGATGGGTGTATGGTGTCACTGCCACTTCCTCTTTAATTCCACTCTTGGACACCAGCACTGGTTCCCACTCCTGTTATGCCACATTGATAATTATTCTTTCTCTTCAGCTTAGCTGAGCTGCGTGACCTGGCAAGAAACAGCCCTTGCTCTCCTAGCTGGAAAGAAGACTAACATATTTCAAGTGTCAAGATTCCATTTGTTAGTATTGCACCTCTAATGCAAAGGATTTATCCACTGAAACTTTGAAACTTTTAATCAAAGCAAGCAGAGCTTCTGAACATCAGTCTTGGATTGCAAAACCCATCTAATATGGCTTAGATGTAGTAGCAGATTCCATAGCAAAATCTGCTACTTCAATCTTGCATTTGCTAATAAAATTCTAAGGTACAGCAAATAAAAACAAAGCAAGTCAATCAAAGTGACACTGCATATCCAGACTGCAATTTGCACTCAATTGCCCTGTCATGAATTTCAAGGTCTTGTTCTAATATCTTGATATCCCATCATGCCTTGATACCAACTGCCAATAACAGAGGATGTTTGAATGTTGCTTCTTTCTTATTATTGAGTCATTTAAGGTAAAAAAAGCATGTCCATTTGTTTGCTTGAACAAATAAAATAAATAAAACTACCATAAGTGGTAAATAACTTAGAATGAAGTTTAAGGCACATTAATTTTTAATGATTTACCCACAGTTCATTTTATTTGGCTCTATGCATCATTTGCTTTCTTAATTTTTCTGTTTCGTGAATTTATATCCAAACAAATCCTCTTTTATAGGGGAGAGATATTGAATTAGTCCTTCCTTGCATGGAAATCATTGATCATTTATTTACAAGTAGTAGGTAGTGAAAGAAGAATAACACAGAATGCACCCTGTTACATGGAAATACCTGATTATTTTTCGTCTCTGACAACCTCTGCTTGTTGAAGGTAATTACTTTTGTGTCTACTATATCAACCATAATTAACAGCTAATGTGTGGGAACATGCATTTTATTTGTAATTAAATGGTATTTACCAGGTTAAAACTATTAATAGTTAGTGTTTGAAGGAAAAGTTCTCCTATTAAATCTGTTATTTTAAGTTTTCAGTATTAATCTAATATTGCATTGGCTTTCCCAACTGTTTCTTTTCTCAAATTTATGCTAGAGCGAGCAGGTCTGCAGTGGCAGAATAAAAGGTTTTGAGGACAAAACCCCTCATACAATAAATATGAAAATTCCTTAAATGTCCTTTTATTCTCTCTATTACAAAACAAATAAAAATCAAGCTATCAAGAGCATTTATCCAGTTGTACAAGCATGACTTACAGGAGGACTTCTTTCCATTTGAGCCTATTCTTACAAAATTACATATGGCACTCAGCTGCCAGAATTTCTATTTTGGCATCCTGAAAGTACATAATATCCCATTGTTCTCAGTGTGAAAAAGTGTTTTCCAATCAGCACATTTCACTGTTACACCATCCTGTCTGCACTTGCCAGCTCTTTGCAATCCTTGTAGCCCTTTTACTCTCAGACAGCTGTAGAACAATATTAAATGCGTTGGAGAGACTCAGATCTAAGGGTCTCCAAGAGCCAGTAATGTGGTTTGGCTGCACATCAAATGATACCTCGGTGGTCCCTTTAGAGGGCTTTTTGTCAATGTTATTTTTATTAAAAAGTTCCATACCTCAAAACAAAACCTAGATCCTTCATTCTTCTATCTTTTTTGATCCTCTTCCTAAATTCCAAAGTGTAATGGATAATGAAAACAGAAAGATTGTTCAAAACAGTGTTTTGATCTTGTAGCTGACATCCGTCAAACTCCTTGAGAGTCTTGTGTCAGCCTGATTTCCCCTCTCTCACTCGTGAGTCTCTATGAAATAATTTCTTGAAGTCTGGTCTTGATAAAATAAGCCATGTACAACAGAGAATAGCAAAAACATGACAATTACAAGAACCAAAAATAAAACAAAATTCTGTGTCTAATAGGAAAACACTCAGTTCTAAAATGTTCAAATTTTATTACACATTCACTAATTTTATTTCACGTTCATTAAATTCTGAGGAGGTAATTAATTCCTATTTATTTTAAGGCTGCTATAAGTAAGACGAGCAATTTCTATGCTTTTGCATACCTTTTCCTAAATGGAGAACATTTGTTAAAGCTGACCTTTTCTTGAGAAAGGTTTTGATTTTGATGAACTGAGTTTGCGGGTTTTTTTGTTTTCTTTTTTTTTTTTTTTTTAAACAGACAAGTATCTTACAAAAATCTGAACAAGCTGAAAATTATAGTCTGTCACTGGCAGCATCTCTCATGTAGGAGCACACTGGCCCAATGCAGTTCTGTAACCCAGGCACAACATGCTCCTCCACGCAGGACACACAGTCACAGAGGAGCTGCCCCCATCGAACTCTGTTATCACTGGCAAGAGCTGCACGGTGGTTCAGCTCCACTGAACACCTGGGGATTATTTCTAACCTGCAGATTGATTTGTCATGTTCTGCACTGGCACCTTTGAACTCTGAAGACTGAAAGGAAGGGTAAAATGTAATATTCTCATAAATCTTGAAGGTTACTCCTTTCTTAAAATTTTTCCACTGTGTACAGGAAATTCTCTGAATCAAAAGACTGAAGGAGCACAGCACTGAACTTTACTGCTCCAGTCTGCTCTGCATGGATAGTCACACAGCATTCATTAAAGTGAATTCTCTCAGTTTTCTTCAAGCATGTAGTTTGCAGCTTGGTTGTACACTGAAGAATTCACCTAAGCTTGACTTCTGACATTTATCCAAATCCAAGCTCTAAAACCTTTAAGGATTTCTTATTTCGTATTTTAAACTCTAAAAAAAATCCATCTTAAGTTAGTTCCAAAGCCAGGTTTGCTACACAAGTTGGCAGAGCCATTGACAATGTCACTAAGCAAAGTATTTCTAAACTAGACTTTCAAGCCAACAAAAATAATTGTCTTCAGAACAACATAATAAAGATCAAATTCTTGTGCCCCTAGAAGAAAGTGATACATTACTGAAACTTTTCCACAAGTTCTGTACACTTAAAAATTAAGCATATTTGTAACTGCATTCATTAAAATGAAGTAGTTCAGAAAGATCAAGAAATTATTAATGTATTTTTGAGTGATTTTGCACATATATGAGTAAGTTTCATCCAAATGTGTATGAGTGAACATATGGACATACACATTTATAAGCACATGTCTACATGTGACAGATTATCCTGTAGAGCTTAATCAACTTCTCATTCTTCCAGCCCCAGCCTCCTCATACTCCAAGAAACATCTATTATTCCTACATCACACTGTCCAGTGATTTTCACAGAAACAGAGAATTGCAAAACTTGGAAAAGACCTCCAAGATCATCAAGTCCAACTGTTGACCCAGCACTGCCAAGTCCACGATTAAACCAGGTCCCTAAGAGCTGCATTCATGCCTGTTTTGGTTCCACCTCTTCCCTGGACAGCCTGTTCTAATGCCTGACCATCCATTCAGTGAAGAAATATTTTCTTAATATATACCTAAACCTCTTCTGGCACCACCTGAGGCCATTTCCTCTTGTCATGTCACTTGTAACCTGGGAGAAGAGGGTGATCCTCACCGGGTACAGCCTCCTTTCAGGGAGTTGTGGAGAGAAATAAAGTCTCCCCTCAGCCTCCTTTTCTCCAGGTTAAACACCCCCAGCTTCCTCAGTCATCCCTTATAAGACTTGTGCTCCCTTAGAGCCCTAGAAGAAAACTATTCCTGGACAGTGTATTTTGATTGTTTTCATCTATTCCAAAACTGTGTAGGCTTTGGGACCTAAGTGGAAAGCTAAGGTAAAATGCATTATTTCCAGAGCCATCATGTTCACAGCAGAAGGTGCTCTTGATGTAGAGTCAATGGTTTGGTTATTAATATCTGAAAATTAGGTCAGTATAGGAAAACATTTTCTCGTAGCACATTTAAAACCTAAATTTACATTGTATCATACACTGAAAGATATTACAGTTTATAAATGGCTACGAAGTAGCTATTCTAAGTCTTCCATCATTGAGTTCCTAATTAATCTCTCAACTGTAAAGCACAAAATGTGTCAATTAGCTATTAAAAAAAAAAAAAAATCCCAGCATAATTCTCCCAACAAACTTGTGGACTATTTAAGCAGCTTTGTAATGTAACCCTGTAGGATGTCAAGGCAGCCTGCTGAAAGTTACTGAGATGTAACAGAGTTATGAGCCCTGGTGCAATCTGATGTACTTTAGGGGATATTTAAGCTGGATTCAGTCCTGCAGACAGTTTTATGACTTTACTTACTGATCTCTGTACTGTTGCTGAAATCAAAGATCCAAAGAAGGGGTAGACATTGCCCTCTGAGCATCCAGGTTTCCAGAGCAGGGTATGCAAGATGTAATTAAGCACTCTCATGAATTTTTCTTCAGCTTGGATGCTTAAATTTGGCTCCTACATCTATAAAAGTGACCTATTTTTTAAATATGCTGAGTGCCTGCAATTCCCAGTAATTTATGCAATCAATCATCATTAAATTGTATGAAAATACTGATGAAACCCAAGTTGCCCACAGGCATTTATTTCTTCTCTTTGTTACTGTTAAAGCAAATAGCATTTATTCTGAGAAACACTCCTGTGTTTAAGGAACAAAATTGCATTTTTAAGTGTTTAAAAGTTGCATACCATTAACTTTGTTTCAGGAGGGAGGAAATATTCTTGTGATACTTGACTATAGTGTATCAATGAATAAGGAAATGGATCGTATCTCCAAAATTTAAACTAGAGAAAATATATAGGGGAAAATATATAGTAGATTCTTGAAATAAGGTATGACTGTCCTGCTTGGATCAAAAGAGATAGATTTGGAACAGCAAGACAGACTGCCCCTCAGCCTCCTTAAGAATCTACCATAACCTTCTTCTCCCTTTGGTGAAAACCACTAGAGAACAGAGAGAAATGTGGGTCATGGAAAAGCCCCAGGTCTTCAATTGATGGAAAGGAACTGCTTTATACTAACTGGACAGTACTGTTTAGAATAGGGCTGTATTCTGAAACATGACACGTTTAAATAAGAGGTTTTGGCCTGAAAATGCATCTTCTAAAAGGGTGAAGAATACACTTACTTATTCGTATATGGAAGCAAACAATATTGCTTTTAAGTTTTCTAATTTTCATACTGTGCTGGTTTGGGCTGGGGTAGAGTTAATTTTCTTCCCAGCAGCTGGGATGGGGCTATGTTCTGCATTTGCTGGAAACAGTGTGGATAACTGGGGGATGTTTTTGTTATTGCTGAGCAGGGCTTGCACAGCACATCAAAGCCCTTTTCTGCTTCTCACTCCACTTCACCAGCCAGTGGGTTGGGAGAGGGCACAAGAAGCTGGGAGGGGACACAGCCAGGACAGGTGAGTCCAAGTGACCAAAGGGATATCCCACACCATGTGGCATCATGCTGGGCATTTAAAACCAGAGGAAGAAGAGGGAAGGGGGGGACATTCAGAGTGACAGCATTTGTCTTCCTAAGTCACCATTATGGGTGATGGATCCCTGCTGTCCTGGGGATGGCTGAACACCTGCCTGCCCATGGGAATTGGGAAATTAATTCCTTGTTTTGCGTTGCTTAGCACAGCTTTTACTTTGCCTATGAAACTATCTTTGACTCAACCCATGAGCTTTCTCGCTTTCACCCTTCTTTTTCTCTCCCCTTCCCACTGGGGGAGCGTGAGCAAACAGCTGCATGGGGCTTTCTTGCTGGTTGGGGTAAAACCACCAAACCTACAGAAACATTTCAACTATGGAAACAGGAAATTGAAACTGGACTTTTTCAGGTCCCTGGGAAAGCAGTTCTTCAAAACATATCCCTGGTGAAGTGAAACATTGAGATCTCTGAGACAGCCTGAGCAGTCAAGTGAACTAGGAGGGTTAATGAGTGATTCAAATGCTCTCCATTCAGGTGTCTGAATACCAGCACATCTTGGTCCTTGTAGATATACTATGAATACAAAACCAAAGTTAATGACATTTATTTACACCTATGCTGACATTTCTCTGTATGCAGAGGAAAATCATCAACATATTTTCTTAAAGGTCAAAAGCCTTTGCATAATATATTTCACTTCATGGAATGGATATCCTCTGATAGAATTCAGTTACTGTGTTTACCTTGTGTTACACTAAAGATCTGAGTCTTTACCCTTTTTAATAAAATTTTGTATTTTCTGGTTTTTATTTCCCATTTTGGAATCATATTCTTTATTATCTCAGCATATAGCATATGTTTACTGTTCAGTTTGAGTTGAAATATTTTAATTTTTGTGGTTTCCCTATGCAGTTTCTCTATCACCATTTATTACATTGTGATTACATATATTTGTGCCTCATATACCTTCAAAATCAGCAGTATCCTCCTTGCTTCTCCCTGTAAATTTCCTTATACTTTCATATTCTTAGATATTAAAGACACCACCATTTTTTCCTTCATCTGGATGGAAACAGCACTGAGGTTTTTTAATTCATAGAGCATCTTTCTTTAGGGATCCACTAAAGCCACTTCTGTGGCTTTGTTTTTGAAAAAGTAGACTGCAGTGAAATGTTCTCTAGTAAGCAGAACATCAGAGGAAAAGATGTGCCTGGTGTATGAGTACAAGGATAGTATTAGATATTTTTATTTTAATCAGTTATATTGTGCAGGATGATATTTCCAAATCTGCTCTGATGTCTGCTGTTCAACCTCTAAGTCTGTCATAATCAGGCCTTGCATACAAAACAACAGGGACAACCTTGTTCCAGATGGCTCAGAGCCAAAATTTAGCTGAGGTCAGAATTTAACAGAGGGGGGAAGGGAAGAAAAATGTAGTAGAAATTGCACCATTTACAGTATCTGTCACTCTCATCAATTTTAATTTAAATACAGGAGATCAGTTTACAAAACCTTCAAACTTCTTGTTTATCCTTTTGTATTATTAGCTTTTTTTTTTAATGAATTTAGTTTTCAATTTTTTTTTTTTTTTCATTTAACATCCATTATCTCAGGGTTTTTAAACATTTTGGTAAGATATATAATGTAGTATTATTTCATAAGGAGTAAATATTTAATAAAGCTCTTCAAAGCTGTTTTTCCAAAGCACACCGAGAACTTTGTGGCATATACAGCCCATTTCTCTTAAAACCTGAGTACAATCAAGCCACGTTATTCACTAATTCCTTCCTTTCTCAGCATTTGTGTGATAGTTACCATGGCAATTGCTTCGGTATTAAATGACACTGAAAGTACATGCATTAAACTGATACTACTTATAAGAGCCTAAGTTACCTGGGCCTGGATAGTGGTTAAACAAGTGCTTACATTGGGACAATATTTACAGAGACTTGAACGAATAAATGCATGTAGTATATTAAGGGATTTCTCATCTCACTTCTCATCTAATGGTGTTGCTTGATAAGGAACAGCCCTTTGTCAGAGGGGGAGAGAAAAGATTTAAGGGTGCAATAAGACAGTTTTGTTCTGGAACAGAATTTAGAAACCTGCAAACAGTGTGTAATCTCCACCAAGCCTGAATAAGCAGAGGAAGAACAAAGTAATTGAGTTCCTACGTGCCAAGGCGCAGTTAATCTTGCAGACAGAGTAGCAGAAGGAATTTCGTCAGAGGACGTGCATCTTCCCACTCACAGACAAATGACACTTTACACACTTCTGGAATTGAGTTAGGGTTAGGAGACACATGAAAACAATAACACAGATTTTCCTCTTTCAGGCAGAAACAAAAGTAGATCTGGGCTTGAACCACCCTTCAGGTTTCTGGACAGTAGTTTGGGTCAACAGAGACCTTTATATAAGAAGAAGCATCACACGGAGGTGCTACACTCAAAATCTTGCTGTGACCTAAAAGCATACATCATAGTTAAGTCAAGATTTTGCTGCTATTACACCTGAAATGTTAATAGCATACACAATGAACTATTATTGATTCACATCTAATTATTACAGAAACAGAAAATGGTAGAATATGGGGGAAGATTTTATTTTTATTATTATTATTCCTTCATTGCCCCTCTGGATATTGAATTATCACTCTGATGTATGGGATGGGAGGTGTACAGTAACTCCTCAGTATCCTGAGTCCCCTTCTCTGGGAGGAGTCTGATATTGATGATTTCTGTCTCCTCCCCACTCTGGGATGTGCTTGGGGTCATGTTTGGATATTTGTTAACCCATTTTTACACCTTGATCTTTCTTCATTGATATGCAGGCTGACATTACATCCAAATATACTATAAAAGGCATTCTTTACATGTGTTGGATAGTCACCTTTGCTTTCTTTGTTGTCCTAAAACTCACTGTACTCAGTTCCATGTCTATAATTCTATAACTGACCATTACTTACTACAGTGCCACTACATTTCCTTTTCCTAACATCTCATGCCTGGACTCCTCTAAACTGCATCCTATACACCTACTCCAAAAGAATTGGTCGTAATACCAGGACTGCATTCCTGCACACTACATCTTTATGATACAACCATAAACATTTCAGTCTACACAGAATAACTACTTATTGCTACTGTCTGTGTAAAAAGCATGGCTATACCACACTAAGATAAGCAAAGGAAAATGCAAAGACCTGCACCTTGAGAGGAAAAAGCTCAGCCTACAGAAGAGAAGTCTCAGAAAGGGATCTTATCAATGTACATAAATAGCTAATGAGAGGAATAAAGAGTCAGAAACAGAGTCTTCTCAGAGTTATCCAGTGAATGGACAAGAGGCAATGGAAACCAAATGAAATACATGAAATTTAAACCAAAATTTGATTTTACTGTAAGGGTGGTGAAACATTGGAGCAGGTTGCCCAGAGAGGCTGTGGGGTTGCAGTCCTTGGAGATATTGAAAACTTGACTGGACATTGTCTTAAGCAACCTGATCCAGTTGACCCTGCTTGAGCAGGGGGTTGGACTAGACAGTCTCCACAGGCAGCTTCCAAACTTTATGAACTTTGATTCTGTGAGGAGTAAAACAAATTAGTCATATCCTCCTGGCTGGTAAGCCAAAACAACAGTCCAGGCAGTTCAAGACAAGTTAAGGCAAATTAAGCTTCACAAATTCCAGTTTGGAGAGTCTGCAACTTCAGTATATCTGCTTCTAGTTTAGTCTGTAGAGGTGTTCTTTTGCTGTCATTAAAAAAAAAAAAGCAGGTGTGAGTAATATATGAAACTATTCTATTCTATTGAATTTCCTCTGTATTTCTCTTCACTGTAGCTGTAGGATGCTGCACAAAATAACTTTTGCTCCTTTTTAATTAATTTTGTGTCACACGTTTATCCTGTAACTAATTCATTGATCATGAATTATCTGTTTGCATTGAGTAAACTCTCCTTGGAACAGCATTAGAAGCATGAGGGATTTGGATGTTAATATTTTAGGATTTTTTATTTATAGTTGTCATTTAGCATTCAGGCACTCTACTATTCTAAGGCCTTTTACCCACTTAGTCCAAATCAAACAAGTCAGACTTCTGGATAAGGAAGAATATTTGGTAATGGAATGCCTCCTCCAAGATGGATTTTTTTCATTCTGTTTTACAGAAAATTACTTTAAAATTATTTAAAACATAAAATATTGAGCCCAGAGTGCTAAGTTTCACAGTCCCCAAGAATTTCATTGTGGTTTGCATTTCATTTCATTCTGGAAAGTCAGCAATTGTTTTAGTGAATTTAAACTCTGCATCACTATACGTAAAAGCTTAATCCTACAAACATTTTTTAATATCTGCCTTCTAAATAAGAAATGGTCTATTTAATTCTTTAGTCCCAAGTACCCCCATTAAATAGCTTTATGAAATCTTCGTGTATCCCTTAGAAACTTTAGGTAAAAAATCCTGAGATACGTGTAGCAAGTTAACTACAATCTTCTTCTGTGATTAGACGCAAAACAATGTAAAGATGTAATGATATTTACCAGTTTGCCTCTTTTCTCCATCAGACTGAGATAAGGTAGTGTGAAATTGTAGATAATGAAAACACCCTTTGCAATTTGTCATCGTTAATGGAACCAATATTCTAAACACACATTATTAAAATTTGTTATTCCTGCACCAACCTTAATTTCCATTCTTATTATTTTTTCATTTTTCAGTTTAACCTAAGTATCCCCATTAGCTGATGCACACACTGCCCATCTAAAATGTACTTTAGTCTTCCTTCCCTCCCCCGCCCCCTCCTCCCCCACTATTTAATCTACAGACAGGGTAAAAAATGCAGAAGTTAATAGATGTGCACCCACCAAATCTACTTGGGCAAATATGCTGACAGCTCTCTTATAACAATATAAAATTTGTGTTTGCTTTTTGGTTTGTTTTCTTTATTTTCAGGAATACTGTATGCACCTGATAGGCAGTGTATCATAGAAGCTCATTCCTTTTATTCCAATAGGGTGACACTGGGAGCAGAACAGCCTTCATCAAGTCCATATTTCTGACTTAAGTGCAGAGGTTCTGGAGGTCATTGAATATTTTTAAATGTGAACTTGTATCTTCTACAAGGCAATTGAGCACACCTAATATGTACCCTCTCTAAATATTCACAGTCACTTCCTAATTATTTTCAGGATATTTTCTGGCATGACAGATCATGCTAACAGCTTCATTAACTCTACTGTGCACTACCACTGTCTGGATAGTATGCACAGCCTAATCTATACAAGAAAAACTATGCAACTTCCTGACTTTCAAAGAATAACCATTATTCTCTCTCACCGTGTTAATGAGACTGGGAAACTGTTTCATGTGAAGCCATCTAATACAAACTGTACTGGTTCTCCATACAGTTATTTTTAGCAGTTGTGTTTGTGCTGTTTCATTAAAGAAGACAGATAATTATGCCCTTGACAGGGTTCCTTCATTTACAGATCACACAATAACAGAGCTTGGTGATCTCTGTTGGTAACCATAAAAATTTCATTCAATTCATATTTAGCTGTGAAAGATCTAATTTTGTGAATAAAATTTCACCTAAACATTCACTGAAAGATGTTAAAGGCGGTACAGATAAGATAATGAAAAAAAGAGAAACATTATATTTTCTGGGAATCTCTGAAATCTCAAGTAAGATTCTCTGAGATTTCAATTAAGCTCATTCATGTGGTGACACCTTTCCAAAGCTGGAATTTTGTAGCTATGGATTATCACACCAGTAATAGCTGCTGGAAGGAGGCACAGTTATTCTTACATCTAAAAAAGCCGTATCAACTACTGGTAGAAGGTAATGGAAAGACTACTCCCTGTGATGAAGAACAATGGATCCTGGAGCACAGCCAAAAAGAGTTGGAAAATTTATAACAGGCTTGCCAACAGCAATACAGAACAGCAATCCCCAACTCCAAATTCTCACTGCCCTTTTGAAGGCACAAGGAATTCTCAATTTCCTCCAGACCGCCAGAGAAATTTGTACTACGAATAAACACTGAGGATCTTCAGTAAAATCTTCAAAGTGCATTTCCATTCTCTCAGGACATTAAAAAATACTCAATATATACATGGAGTAGAAAAAATGGAAGAAAACCCCCCAAATCCTGAGAAAACCAAAGAGTTGATCCTTCCTGTAAAAGCTTTATCCTTTTTGCCGGGATCCCTTGTGTACCTGTATCTGTTGAAACACAAACGTGTCCTCTTCCCCATGTAATAATGGGGAAGGGACGTCTCCAAGTATCTGTTAATATATCTTTATAAAGAACTTTCGCTTTAGTAATCACTTCCTCTTCTTTGTAACTGAAATGTCTCTGTATTGGGGGGTTTCCCCAATTATCTAATCAATTTAAAAAATTTAAAACATATAAAGCTTTATTCAACTGCTCTTGGGGGAGAGACCCACACGCCCCCTTTTTTGTTTCTTAAGCATGTTTTTTAATGAAAGATGGGCTCTCTCCACAATTCCTTGGCCCGTTGGGTTATGGGGAATACTCGTGGTGTGATTAATGCCCCACTGTTGGAAAAAATACTGTGTTTCTTTTGACACATATGAGGGACCATTGTCTGTTTTGATGTTATGTGGGACCCCCGTATGTGCAAAAGTTGTGAGCAAATGTTTTTTAACATCACGACTCTTTTCCCCAGAGTGCGCGGTGGCCACCATGAGTCCCCAACATGTATCAATAGATACATAGACATATTTTAATTTTCCAAATGAGGGAATATGGGTTACATCCACTTGCCATAACGGTAGAGGTTTGAGACCTCTGGGGTTAATTGCATCAGATTTAACTGGTGTTATTAGCTGACAGTCAGGGCAAGTGGATATAATTTCTTTTGCTTGTTTTTGTTTGAGGCCAAATTGTTTTTGTAGCGATCGTGCTCCCTGGTGAAAAAAGTCGTGGGATATTTTTGCTTGTTCAGTTTTGTTAGGGACAGTAACCACACCTGCGGTCAAATCCGCTTGGCGATTCCCCTCCGCAACAGGTCCAGGAAGAGTGGTATGAGACCTGACACGTACTATGAAAAATGGTTGAAACCTGTTAGAAATAAGAAAAGAAAGCATTTTAAAAAGATTAAACAGTGTCTGATTAGAAATGTATTTTAAATAAGAATTTTCAATTCTTTTGACTATGCCAACAACATAAGAAGAATCTGAAATAATGTTGATGGGTTCATTTTGGAACAAGAACACATGAACAACTGTGGACAATTCTATGATTTGTGGAGAACCCTCCACCTTATGTATGTCCTGATTCCAGCTGTCGCCTTTTTGCCAAACGACAACAGCATTGTTTGTTCTCCCAGATCCATCTGTAAATAGTCCATATTTTTGTATTACTTGTGGCTGCAAAATGACAAGCATGCCAATAAATAGCAGCAATCTATGAGTCTGTGTTGTCATTAGTAGTGTCCATATGTATTAAAGTGTTTTAACCCCAGTGGCGAGTTGTAAATGCTCAACAAAATTAGGAATGTAACAAGATTTAAAACCCCCCAGAGACAAAGAATTTAGACATTGTTTTGATAACCTACTTAAAATACAAAATACCAGGGAAAGAGCAACACAAGACAAAGCTCCCCTTTCCATGAAAAAACACATATAACTGACTTAATATATTTCGTTCATGGAGATTAAATTCCCACACCTTTTAAAAGTTGATATCTGAGCTGATCTTTTATCCAAGGCAGGTTTTTTTGATAGCTGGTGGCAAAGTGCTATGTCAGACTTGATTATCTAGTAAAGTTTACACAACTTTGTCTTGACTCGTTCATTTTGTGTGCAGTCTATGCATTGATTCATTGCATAATCAAACTGGGACCTTTGTGACAACATCAAAGGGGAATCACCTCCTGGCCAAGCCTGAGAGAACTGTCTTCAACTGTCTCCATCTGAAGTCACAAAGCCAAATTCAGCCGTGGCAGAAACGGGCTGCACTGAATCAATAAGATAATCAAAACTTTATAATTAGATCGATGCAAAAACCAGCAGCAAGCCCTGCAAAAATCTGCAGTGGGCTTAGGTCTAGATATATCCAGGGCTGAGTTTGTCCTAGGAATTTCTCATACTTTTGAACAGCTGTACTGGGGCAGAAATTCAGAGCATTTTTCACTGTTACCTGATACTTCAGCCTTCTGTGTTTGATGGGAAGCATAGCAACCATGCAGCCCATTTCAAGCCTGAGGAACTCACTGAGTACAGGATGTACTTTTATTCGCAGAGGTAATAAGTATTCAAAATTCAGTCTATCAAGACATATTCATCAGACAATCCTCAGTGTCTGCAGGTTGGACACCCTTTTAAGGAAATGCTATATAGCTGAGTAATATGTTCTGAATCACAAGTTTTTGTGCAGAAATTCTGAAACCTTTTAAGACATTTCATAAGTTGTTTTATTTTGGTGACTGGAGGACAAAGAAAATACTGACAATACCTGTAGCTTTAGCCCCAGTTTAATTCCCTCTGGGGAAAAAAAAAAATAAAAATGAAGAATGATTTCAGAAAAGTCTCCACTAGAAAAAGTAGGAAATTGTATAAAGAATTGTACATTCTGCATAGTGTATATCTCATATTCTCTTTCTCTGTCAGGAAATATTCTTTGAACTCAAAGACATCTATTCCAGAAACAGTCCCATCATGCTGGCACCTGTGTGTTGACATAAAATTGCACTTTCCTTGATGTGCAGAACTCTGTATGAGCACATTAACTTCCATGGTTATAAAATGACTCAGTGGCCTGTGAATGGATCTGGGGTTCGCCTGCTGCAACCAAATATGAGTGTAAGATGAAAATATCTCCTGTGCCACAGCACAGCAAGTAACCTTGAGGGAGGCTCTACGTTTGTCCTTAAAACAGAAAGCTTTTCTTTTCTGTTTTCCAGGTGTGAAAATGTCAATGCTATTAATGTACTTCTACTCCAATGCCAGGAAGAGACAAAACAGAAAATTAGTCACCTTGAGTAGAAACCTGAATGAGTCCCAGTTATATGATTTTGCTGAGGTACAGCAGAATTTGCAGCTTTCAAGGTATTGGCTAAGAACCGTTGTGTAAAGGAAATTGAGACAAATGGGCTGCTTTGCCAATACCAGTAAGATAAAAGGAGGCTTTTATTAAACAAGAGTGTTCCACGTAGATCAGGCATCCAGTTAAAATTGGTCATCTTAACCTACCTATCTAGAAAAAGGCCACCCTGCTCCTTTTCTCACAAGTGTGGTGATTTGAGCTGTAGCAATTTCTGTACTGCAAATGTTCTGAGCTGATTTGGGCCAGCTGCACTGCAACAGAGGCCAAAAAGCATTAACCATTTCACTGCTGCTTCACCAACCTCTTAGCCTGTGCATAATTCATCCCAAGTGTGCCACCCCTTGTGACAACATACAGATCCCAAGTGTTAATTCTCCAGTGGAAAACTGGCCTAATCAGCTGTTACATACAAACATCAGTAAAAGCCATTAGAAGTAAAGGCTAATAAGCAGAAGGAAAAAAGCAACCCCACGCATTATTTTTCCCCTTTGAACAGAAAAAAAAAAAAAATATTTGCAGCTTCTTCAAAGTGCTTAGTTACACACTGAGACATATCAAGCCAAGCCTTTTAGAAGCCTTTTAATTCCGGATGCCTAGGTGACGATGCTCGAGTCACAGTGAGTGGCAGCAATTCAGTTCCGTGGGGCTCCTCATATGATTAAGAACTAATCAGTATTGGAAGTTGCCCACAAGATGTTTATTCCTGGTGGAGAAAAACCTCTGAAGAAAAGCAGAACTGAAGAAAAAGACAGCTTTGAAATGCAGCTGAACTACTGGACAACAAATAACTTCTTAACTCAGAGACTACTTTTCATATTACAAGAGTATTATGTTTATTCAATTTATTAACAATGTTGTTCGAAGAAAATCTTACTTTATATTTAACCTGCAGTTTAAATCAGTGTTAACTTCTTCTCTATTCACTGAATATAATCCTTTTGTTTATTGGCTCCTTGTAGTTAAAATTTATAGCTTTTCCTCGTTCTGTATTTTTCCTTTCCCTAGTAGGATGAGTTTTGTCCCAAGTTACCCAATTATAGACACTTCCCTGCATGTACCTCCCTTGAATCCTCCCAAATTCCAAGCATTCCATGCCCTACCAGATAAAAGCTAGCCTTCCCCTTCAATAAAGGTCCATTTTGTCCATTTTGTCTTCACCTGTGTGTGATTTTATGCAAAGTGGATCTTTCCACGGTCTATTATTAAGGAGGTATTACAGCTCTCGCCTCCTATAAATCAGCGTGCTCAGCTCTGATCCTTGTTTCATGTTGCAGCCAAAGGGATCAAGAGGGCACGGGATCACTGTGGCACAATGTATTTGTGGAGCCAGATACTGTTCAGAGATCAGCATGACAGGTCACCCATTGTGAGGATTATACTCCCCTGTATGAGGGGGCAGCAACAGCAAGGCAGGGACAGAGAAAATGAGAAAGGAAGAAAGTTTCTTCAACAAACTGAAAGGCCACTATGAGAAACAAGGCTTTTTATTTAGTTGAATAACTTAACATTAAAGGGACAGAGAGTTAAAATTTTTAAGAAGGTCGGTATGTGTCCCATTCTTCAATGAGCAGTGAAATGCCTTCCTGCAATCCTGCCCCACAAAGCCCTCTCTCTGCTGTCATTCCCAGGCATAATAACATCCCAAAATATATCTGGAATATGAAGAGACTCAAATTTTTTTTGCCTTCTGACAAGATCTAAGTTCTTTCTTAAGTGTTATCAGTGGAAAAGGAAACAGGTCGTGTGAAGATTGCCTGAGGAATCTAAAAACTTTTAAGAAGCATCTGGCAAAGGTGTCAGCCAAGGGATTACAACAGATTAACCTCAGAAGATTTCATTCTGCCTAGTTATATCTGTTCATAGTTAGGTATCAGACTGTCTATTAATAGATGTACAGTAAAGGCAGAGAACAGAGCAGTAGTTTTTTTTCAAGATATGTGGTTATCATTAACCAGCTGTCTGTGATGAGAATCAACCCCCTTTTTGTACAAACCTTCCTTTCCCAGGAAGATAAGCTTCCCTTTACCTTTTCTTCACACACTTAAAAAAAAAAAAAAAAAAAAAGGAAAAAGCACACAGCAAAGAGTCTTTTAGCATATCTATACACACAAACACAAACCCACAGGCACACAGACACACACACCTGTTATACTGGATTTCCACGGCATGCATGGAATTCTACAGCCATAACTGCTACATCAACTATTGACTGTATAATTTAATTCTCCTGTAGTTATTATCCCAGACTTCTGGGAGATTGTCCAGCAGAACACACCAGCAGATCTGAAAAAAGCATTTTTAAATCCTTTTTTTTTCATTAGCAGAAATAACTTGGTCAGTTATTTCTACAAATGAACCTTGGCTATACTTACAGATCACATACAATTCATTTTTTTTTTACATATTCAACATTTAAAACCAAACTTGCTTTGGCAAGACACAACATGGAAGCTCCTGGAGACCTGAAATCCTCCCCAGAACCTACAGAATTATATTCCTGAACATGGTGACCCTGACATGCATTTTAACTCATAACCTTAAGTGTTCAGATTCAAATATTTTGCTGCGTGATGACAGAAAAGGAATGCCTTTATTTAAGGAGGTGTTTATGAAATGTGTTCATGAAATTTTCAAAATATTGCCTTGCATTTGTCAGCCGCATGAATGTTCTTGCCAACAAACTCATTCAGTAGTCTACTCCCTTATAAAAGCTGCAAAAACACCAAAGAAGTAAATGTAATTAGAATTTGAAGCAACTGCCTATTATGTTACCTTCAATCACTCTGTAATACACATCCTGCTCTTGCTAATAAGACCATGAAAAACAATCATGGTAAAGGGAAATGAAACAGCCTTATTAAAGGCTCCAAACAGACCTTATCAGACAGAGCAATGCCTGACGTTTCCCACATATGTTGCCATTTCTTATGGTGCATCTACAAAATTCTCTTGTTAAGTTTTACTAGCCAGCAGAATTAAAATCCAAGCCTTTCCTAACAACTGACACAACATCCACATATATTTATTTTAACACACATATTGCATATGCTATAAGAAAAGTGGAAAAAGATAAAAATATTCTTGCCCCCTTCCCCTCAGAGAAGATTGGTTGCCAAAAGAATTTAAAACCCTGTCGAGAGGAATTTATGCATGCAAAAAATACCCCTGCTATGTGCAGTTTAATTAATCACCTACATAAAACTCGAGGCCATCTGTTCAATATATGGTGAGGAAAAAAAGAGGAGATGAGATGAGCTTGCAGAAGGCAATCATTGTGATAGTACTCGAGCATACTTAGTGTGGCAATTGGAATACAAAGGTATTTGGCCAGTACTGCTTTGCAGAGCATTTAAGAGAATATTCTCATACCTAAAAGCCTCACACAGAGCACAAACATTTTTAGGGGAACAAATTCCTAAAGCAATGGTAGGCTCTGCTGCAGCTGCAAATTTCTATTTGAAATGCTGACAAAACTTTGAGCAGGAATTTCAGCTCTGCCAGTGATCACCCAACCACTGAACCTGTGCCTGCATTCCATGACATGAAATGGGTGGGTTTCACTGGAAGCTGTCTCTCGAAACATACCTTTTCTTCCAGTTTGACAAATTCTTTGCAAGTATAAAAGCCAAGACGTTACCAGGTAAGAATCTTCAATCCCACGTGAAGTATCAAACTACACACATTTCACAGAGAAGTAACACTTGGATTATATGGTTGCATCCATTTTTTAAGGCCACTGATACCAGCAGCAAGCAGAGGTATTATCTAACAGATTTTTATTTGTTTGAGGAAAAAAAGCTACAGAAAACATAAGGAAACTGATAATCCAGTCTTATATTCCCTACTTCCAAAATGGTTAATTCATACCTTGAATAATAATTGTCATAATAGACTAATCCATACACCAGGGTTATATTTAGAGACTTCTTACCTAATACAGTTTCCCAAAAATAATTGTATACAGCCAAACTGCTACTCCTATTACATTTTTTGTTGTTGTTGCTTTTTTGGTTGGTTGGTTGGTTTGGGTTTTTTTGTTTGTCTGTTAGTTTGTTTGTTTGCTTTTTAATACCCCACAAATAAATAGAGTGCTCTGCAGCACTTTGCTGGCAAAATTGTGTACCTGTTAATGTTAATGACATGTTGAATTGATACGTGAAACAGCTTATAGCTGGTAGCTTGCCCAGTGAGATTTTTTATTTTTCATATCACACAATGGCTTCTCAGAGAATTTTCTTTGAATGCACACTTTGTTTTGGAAAAACCAAAACTGGAAGGTTTTCAAAGTTTTCCATGTTAATTAATGACATTGATTTACATGTTTACAGTACATTACACGGACACATGTCAGCCTGTGAAGCTGCTGAGTACTTAAAAGCTGTGATTCCTCCATCATTACTATTGGATTTGCACAGACCAGATACCAACAGCAAACATCTCTACCCAACTCAGTGACAGAGGGAAGGCAGGCAACATGACAGACTTTCTACCAAAATATCCCCTGTACATGGCAGGGAATCGGGCAACTTACTGCTTTGACATAATGCCACAAATGCTCCAAGTTTTCTTTTATTCTTTCCAGTTTTCTGAAGTTTTGTTTGTTTGTTTTCAAATCCGTCCTTGTATCTGACCTTTATTCCTTTCTCTTTTCTAAACAAATGGAATAAACTTGAGACTTATCAAACCAACTTGACAGACTTTTTTGCCTTATGACAGTACTCTCCCATCTCACAGCAAATTCATCCCAGAATGGACGAGTCGCAACCCTTTATTCAGTTTACATCAGTAAGATTTTAACACATTTTACCTGAAAATAAAATAGAATGAAAATATGAAATAATGCAGTCATCTTCAAGTTTCTATTTTAGGAATAGCTGTCAGAACTGTGTGGAGTTTGTGCTTTCTTGCTCTTCAATAATGTCAATATATTTTTTTATTGCCTAAGAAGTAGCTTGGGAAAAACAGTGTGAACTGGGTAAACCACCCCTGAAGACTTGCATTTCTTCCACACATCTATCCCTTTTAGGAATGCATTTTCTCATCTGTACTATTAACACTGTCTTACTTAGGTTGCAATTGCTACTGTGGATTATTCACTTTTTAAAAAGAAATAAATATTTTCAAAGAAATCTGAGGAAAACCATGCACTTTAAACATTGCATTTCAAGGAAGAATTTTCCATTCTCACAAATAGAAGTTTCTCTGAGTGCATGCAAACTAAATCTGGTGGGTGAGTCACAAAAAGCTTACAGAAGTGTGGTTTTACAGGTTTATAGTCACAATCAAATTAAACTTGACAGTTTTCTTTAAATTATATTACAAAGTTCAAGATCACAGTATAAATAGTGCTTGATAAAAAATAGCTTTCTTGTTCCTTAGAAATGTTCAGAATTAGGGAAGAGATCTGACTCTTCAGCTGAATGAAATAGGTCAATGTATTTTCCTTACCTTGCATAATTGGTAAGAAAAGGGAAGAAAGAAACCCTACTAAATCATCTCTAGTTTAGATCCAAGGATAAGAAGCAAATTACTGACACAGACTCACATAGCAGGATTTCTCACAATCTCCTCCTAAGTAAACACCTGCACAAACTCCTTGCTTAAAGCAAAATCGAGTTGTGCTTCTCTCTCGAATTAATTACCAATTAATGAGTTCTATGTATTTATAAGATTCATTATTAGTATGATATTCTTCATATCTTTCCTAATAATTGTTTGTGTCTGTCTCCAAGGCTATTAAAACGATACCCACAAGAGTAATTATAAGGACATGCCAGTCCCTTTTACCTCAGAGGAGATAAGAGATTTCCATGAAAGTGTCCTGAAATTCACCATTTCAGAGCTCACAGACTTTCCATTAAAAAAAAAAATAAATTACAGCTCTAGAAGTTTTAGGATTTAAAAAAACATAAACCAGGAGAGAATTAGGTTCCCATGATGACATGAAATACTGGAAGAGACAACACTTTCAAAGCTAAGTATCATGATGACAGGAAAGCTAAAAGCAATGGTAAAATATTTTTTGAGAATAGGATTTGGACTTGCTCCTGTTCAAAGACTGATTAATACTGGAAGCGAGGGAGGAAATGAAACTATTTTCAACAATTCTCCCAGTTCTAAATCACTTGTCTGAAACCTGGAAAGTGTAATGTGTAATTTGGGTGCTGGAAGGCTCCTTTAATTATAAATTGAGGGGAGGATGGACAGCTCTGGATGTGTGATGACTTAACTGATCCTTCCTGTCCTACAGTCCCTGAGGGATCTGTGGTACTGAAATCAGATTCTAATGGCTTCCTTCAGGAGATAAATTCTTTCTGCAAGGGGACTGTTCACAGGATGTAGCGATGAGTGAGTGGTTCCAGTCAATCATCCCTTCCTACTGGTCGTTTGGGGGTGTATTCTGTTCTCAGTTTTTCAGTTAAACCATGGTCTGTCTTCTTAAAATTAGCATTGAAATGGACCCCCCCGACTATGTACTGATTTTTAAAAATCCATCACATTCAGTTTTGTTCCATCAAAAATAATTATACAATTGATGGCATGAAAGTTACATGTAAAAAAGAGCAATAATGAATATTAGACTAATAAGATACTAACATATCATAGTAAAACAGAGGTAAAGGAGTATCTTAATTACTAAAAGCTTTCCAATCAAAAGAGAATGCTGTTCATTGACTATTGACCATATATAATTACAGTGACGTGGCAAGGTGTCACAAGGTCAAAAGATCAAATGCTTCAAATAACTGGTCTTCCCCATATTAACAAATATCGAGAAAATAAAATTTTATATTTTATAGGTTTTATATTCAGGAATATTTCTACTTATACAAGTATTACTAAATAAAAAGAAGGGATGCATAAGAAGACAATAGAAGTTATTGCCAGAACTAATTATATTTCTTACTGTAAATCAATTAGCAAACCTATTACCTAGAAATTAGATAAAGAAACTAGTTGAAATTATAATCACATGGGCTGACTAAAGCATGCATGGCTGCCATACACGGGAGAGGTAAACCTATTCTGCCTGTCTGTATCACCTGTACATGAAAGTCAAGATTACAACATGGAACAACGCTGTAGGATCTTTCTCCTTCACCTTTTAACTTCTTCCTACCAAATAATCTCATCAAAATATTTCTCTGAACAGTCATTTTCTGATAATTTCTGCTTTCATCCACAAATAAAGAACAATACAAATAATGTAGAAAACTTCTTTTTTCCTCCAAAAAAAAAAAAGGAAACAAAAAATGCATGTTATTCCTAAGTAAATATATTCTCTGATTAAAAGCAGAGCAACTCCACCTGCTCCATCTATGTGTAGTTACAACATTCAGATAGAAGATGTGAGAATCCATCAATGCTCAGTAAGAATAGGAGGAATATCATATTATCACAATTTGGCTGAATTTTGTAACTAGGCATCAACAACTTAGTCTAATGCCAATAGGAAAGAAACCATTATACTCTTATGGGGGAGTCTTTTTCAGAATAGAAGCACTCACAAGAGAAAGTGCAGCTGAACAAGAAACTTTGGACTATGTAAACCAGAGCCTGTTCTTCTATTTCAGCAGTTTTGTGTTAAAAAATGTGTCCTTACTAACTGAGAACGTAAGAGGAACAGCTACTCAAGGTCTACTAATCCAGGAGGACAGCTGGGCAAGGACAGTGGAAGATACGATAATCAAACAAAAAGTTGAAATAAAGCAGTAAGAATTCCCACACTAACTGAGTTACTCTCTTTCTCTTGGATTTCAACAGTCTTTTAAATAAGATTATCACAAGGTTGACACATACTTCAAAATTGTATTTCTTCTGAAAAAAAAGGCATGTGAAGGGTCAAGTGGTTGTTTACTTGGCAGTCCTTAAGCCAAGTACTTTTTTACTTAATGGTATCAAAAAAAATATGGCTTGTTCCACGTACAAAACACTTTATCTGTTTGAGCAGGAAGGAGGGAGATGCTCATGGCTACACCTTTCATTACCACAGGGAGCATGAAAAAAACATGTAACAATGAGACATTTGTCCTGGTATTGTCTAGTCTACATTACACATATAAAATTCCTACTAAAAATATAGGAGGGAAACAAAGGAGTTGGATGCAGCAGAAACCACTGTTTGGGATATGACAACAGAAACGCTTAATTCTTGAATGCATGATATAAAATTCTCTACTGGTTGAATGGTTCCATGAAACCTTGCCTGCTCTGAATTTTTTTTATGATCCACTAGGATGATTAATATTACAATTGTTATAAACTTCTTGTTCTTAAGCCATCCTTATTAAAATGAGGCTTAAAATATCAAGTACAATGATTTTAAATAGTTCTCAATATCTAAAGGCCTCTCTTCCTCTATTTGTAAAAATATTTACAGATCATTGTACTTGCCAGTATTGTCACAATGTAGTTTAATATGAATATCCTTCATTCCATATTTCTTTTGATAGGAGATATCTTAAAATAGACTAACAGCCACATTAAACTGCACTAACCTCCATTACACAAAGAAAGAAACCATACTGTTCATCACCAGCCTTCAAGGACAAATCTTAAAGGCTTCTATCTTTCCTGCTTTGAGCCCTCAACTTATCATTCATAATGAACTTTTCTGCCAACAGGCACAACTGTCAACAGGTGACAAATCATTGTATCGAGTGGCAATTTTTCACTTTTGTTGCTCCACTTTCCTTTCTGGCATCCTCTTATAGGATATATATTTGCCACAGAAATGAATGTGTTTATGTATTACCAGCCTTTCATTTCTCCAAATTCGCTTTCCAAATGACAACAATGAACTTTAGATTTTGCTGTTACATGGGCAGACAGAAATAGGACAAGGGGGAATGGTTTTAAACTAAAAAGGAAGCAATTTAGATTAAATGTTTAATTAAAGAAAATCTTTATTCAGAGAGTAGTGAGGCACTGGAACAAGTTGCCCCATCCCTGGGGATGTTCATGTGTCTGCTAATCCTTGTATGTTCCCAATCCATGTTGAATCTGTTGACACATTTCCACTTCAACAGAAAGTAGAGTTACAGAGAGTTTCAGACTTCACAGATATTTTTACAGTGCAACCCTTGCAGGGAATTTCTCCAGTACAACATGAGGCACACCGAGAGAACAACAGATTCTGGGGTATAGGAAGGCAAAGGGACCAGGGTGCTATGTTGCTGGGGTCCTGGGGAAGCAACTAAAGGAAAAATTGAGTGGAAAGCAAAAAAGATGCACACAAGAATCACAATCAAAAAAAGGCTCAGCTACTTTTCTGTTTGTTTGAAGAACACCAGTTTCAAGTAAGAAGTTCCACACTTTATATGGTCCAAAAAAAGCCAAACAAAAGCACTGGGAACCAAGTGCTATCATGGCCAAGCACATATGCAATCATCCTTTAGGGTCAGGGACTTTCTGGGTGTGTGACGTGAGTGTCATTGCCTTTTGAATTATTTTCAGCCGACATTGATCTTGAACAACTGTCATGAACCTTCCCATATAGTTTCTCATTCCCTGAGTTCCATCAGTAGGCCCAAGGGTTACCAGAGAGTTCCAGTGATTTACTCCCAAAGAGCTGTGCTTTATGCTGGGCAGCTGTGCTGTGGTGTCATGGGTTCACTTATTCTAAAAAACTAAACACGGAATTTTCCCTTCCCCCTGCCCCACTGTGTGAGGGGATGTTTGAATGGGCAGGCTGGGTTTGCCTTGGGTATTTGACTGACACAAAAGAACTGGCCAGCAGATTGACATTCCAGGCTAATGGCCTGGGGAGGGGCTGGGAGATTCTTTTTTTTTTTTTTTTTGTCCCTCTCCTGGGAAGGGGGGAAGAAGTCTCAGTTCGTGGTTGCGTGAACAGAGGGGAAGTGTACATTGCAAAAACTGGGAGGCTGCTTTGTTCTCAGCCTGGCTGCCTGGCTTGCTGGCACCCGGTTTTCTGCCCCTGCCCCGTGCGGGTGGACCTACTTGGACTTCATCAGAGAGGAACCATTTGGGAAGAAAGCTACCTTTGTTTTCCCTCCCCTGCTCCTGTGCTTTTGGCAGCGGGGTTTTTTTGTGCACGTCAGTGAAGGAAAGGGAAGTCACAGGGCCAGCAGCAGACGCCGTGAGTCCCCTTTGGGAAGAACCTTTCTTTCTTCTTTTTCCCTTCCTGGTGAGGGAAGGGCTCCATTTTGGCCCCCCCAGCACACCTGGGGCCTCCACATGGTGACTGCCAGAGCCCAACAGCGCCCCCTATTGCCCAACCCCGAGCACTGCAGGCTCTGCACCTCCAGCGATCCAACAGCGCCCCCTGCTGACTGTGGTTAGAATTGCACCAAAAAGCACAAACTGAACTGTTCACTTTTCATTGAAAGGGATTTTTGGGTATAGGATTATTGTTTGGTTGGGGTTTTGTGTTGTGTTCTATTGTTCTGCCAATACATGTATATCCTTTAATAAAGGGCTGTTATTTTTCCTTTCTCCACACTTTCTCAATTGGAGCCCCTTAATTTCAGATTTACAATTGCTTGAGGGAGGAGTTTTGGTCTTCCTTATAACTCATGTTCCTTAGCAAAACACTTCTGTCTCATTAAACTGAGACAGGTGGTTACAGAAGCATTGTCTCAAAATAAATGTTTAAGGGAAAAACATGAGGGTTTTTTTTTGGGATATTATCTGTGATCATCCTGGAAGCCAGACTCAGTGGCCCTTCTGTAAGAAACACCAGCATTACCCTTCTCCTGTCCAACCTCACAGCCTTCTCCAGGATTCATTCTTCTGAAGAAAGCAACTCTATGTCTTTTTTGAGCTCATGAGTTGGCTATTTGTCTACCTGCATAACACATGCCCACTGTATTTGTCTGGTCTGGAAGAAACTGCTTATCTGGGTCTGGGGATAAGATCTAGTTAAGCAACAGAATCACAGAATGGTTTGGATTGGAAGGGATCTTAAAGATCATCTTGTTCCAACCCCCTTGCCATGGCCAGGGACACCTCCCACTAAACCAAGTTGCTCAAAGCGTTGTCCAACCTGGCACATACATACAGCAAGCAAATATCTAAAATGCACATTTTGTCCCCGGAAAGGAACAAAGAAAAGTATACAAGTACCTTTCCATTAAGTACCTTTCATTATATACCGGATTCATCATCATGGCTAGGCCTCGCGAATGAAGATTAGAGAAGG
>VXAY01003223.1:106577-138937 GCA_013399855.1 Oxyruncus cristatus | reverse complement strand
TGTGAAAGAAGTAAGGATTAGAAGCTGCCTGCGAAAAAGAAAAAGGTCCATAATAGGACTAAGCCTGGCAAAAATTACCAAAGCTATCCACTGCCATCATAACTAAGGAGCACAGGAAGAATTTCCAATCTAGAAGAGTGTATAATTTGATCTCCCTGTGGATTTATAACTTCTTTGTCCAAAACATGCCATTGGCATTGAGACAGACCAACATTTGCAAGCAATATTTTTCCTGATCTATCCCTCTAACACTGTATTAGGTAACACTTAGGCTATGAAGGACTTCTTCTCTTTCCTTCTTTTCACTGGGTTTCACATTTGGCTAAGTCTCCATCCAAATTTCAGGAAAATCCAGCAACTGAGCATCTTTGTTGGGAAGCTTGACCATACCTGCCTTTATCTTGGCTATTTTTTTTTTTTTGGTTCCTTTGTTACTTGTTTAATCTACTCTGATCTTTAACTTGTCAATTATTCTTAACAGCAGGAAATGCATCATATAGGGCTGGCTGGTAATCCCCTAGAAGAACAAGATCTCTGACATTTTCTATGCTACTTGCTTCATTCAGCAAGAAGAGTCTCCTGATCTCTTTGCAAAGCTCCCTGCGAAAGACCTGTGTCTCAGTTCCTGTGCTTCTTGTGTTCCTAAGTCCTTGAAGGCAGACATCTAGTTAATATATCCCAGCCAAGTCCCTCCTGTTCTCCTAACAGCCTGTCTGACACCCTTTCTAGAGTCTCCCATGAAGCCCAGAACGCCAGGGTGCATTCCCTGTTCATGGAGAAAACTGATCTCAACTGAAGGCAAGCAGGGTGTTTCTGATGCACGACTCAGAGGTCATCCAGCAAACAGACTGTCTCAGAGCAGCCCTTCAGGTATTTCCATGAGAACTCTGAGAGATGAACAGACTCCTTTGAATTATAGTTGAAAATGGAGCATTTCTGCCACCTCTCCTTCCTTTCTTGGAGAGGACAAATCCCCATCTGAAATTTATATATCCCCCTCTGCTCAATGCTGCTGAAGATTCTACAGACATATTGTAAGGTTTTCTTCAGTGTCTTCCAAAGAATACATTTAAGGTTGTACATCTGCTGCTGCAAACAAATCTCTCAGTTCATGCAGTGATGCTGCAGCAGAAAGCTGGTGGCTTCAGGGACACAGGAAGGAGGAGGATTGGGGAACTGAGGGCAGCTGTACTAGGTATTATCAATGAACAAGCAATGACAGCTTGCATTTCTAGAACACCACGTTCTTTTATCAAGTATTTCAGTCAGCTGTATCAACACTGGACTCAGATAAAGGAAATCCATTTGTCCAGGCTGATGAAAGATCCTGGGAAAGAGAAACCTGGTGAGACCAAGGGCTGACAGAGATAAAGCTTCCTGTCAACATACATCAGAGGAGTTTCTGAGGTTTGTCCTTTTCCATCTCACAGAGCTTGGTGATGGAGGCACCATTGTCTTTCTTCCCCAGTGTCCTCTGCCTGTGAGGTGTTTCTGGAAAGGCACACCTAAGACCTAGGAACACCAGCTCCTCAGTTGCTTGGGGACAGGAGACTGTCTGATAAAGCTCTGTGCATCTTCTAGTCTTTACACCTCTAAGTAATGTTCAGAGAAAGGCTGCTGGCTTACAATGTTCCTTTGCAGGAGTCTTCAAAGTAGGGGGCATGCACCCCTGTGAGTGTGGAAGACGATGTACTGAGGCGTGGGAAGGATGCATTAAAACTTTAGTGTTATACGTATATAATTATCAACTACTAAATATACATATAGAGGTGCTTGTTTAAAAATATTTAACTGATGGGGTGCACAGTGGAACATGTTTGGAGACCACTGTTCTACTACTTTCAACAAATACCTACGGATGCCTTAAATTTGGTTTCTTACATTCTGCATCCAGTGTCCAACAGCGTCTAATTCTGCATAGCCTTCATGTCATTTGTAATTTCTTCACTACACTGCAGGAATTCTGGTTTTTGCTAATTTTTTGGGGTGTGAAGAAGGAAAGTTACAACTTCTTTCAGAGTGTCTAAGCTCACAACTAGGAAAGGGTTCTAGATGGCTGTGGCCAGAGGCACTGAGGGAATAAGAAAGTAAGAACAGAGCATGGTGCTGGGAAGAAGGTAGAAAAATCATAAGAACAGGGGGCCCATATGGAGCCAGATGTGGATATAAAGTATCAGCCTTTGAGGCAGGAAACAGACTGTGTCCCAGGAATCTTCAGCAAATGGTTGGATCAGAATGGAAGGGCCCTCAAAGGACATAGCAGGTAGGGGAGATTAGATTTGAAAGTATTTCTTTAATCCATCTCACCCAGTACATGATCTGTAGGAGAGCAGCATGAAGAACCTTCCCTGAATGGTCTGTGTACCCCAATCTTGTGTGAACTGGGCCACTACTGGGCCATTTTACCATTTCCAAACCTAGAAACTGCCACTTTGCTTTAAGAATTCAGGATGGAACGTTTGGGAAACAAAAAGGAAGGCAAAGAAGGACCAGGAAAAGTATAAAGGTGGTGAGGTGAAAAGTCAGAAGGTCTGAAAAACTTGGGAGGAAGTTTAGAAGTGGTAGCCAGCAAAGCTGGCACAGTGAAATAGAATGGATGAGGAAGAGGAACTTGCACCAAGCAAGCAGACACAGCTGCTTCCACTAGAAATGGAATTAGAATGGATTGGTTGGGGATGAGAGGTGGGAAGGGAGCAGCATGGGTCTGGCTGGGCAAAGGATCTGTGATGACAAGCCTGAAGAGAAGGATTTCTCTCGGAATTGTCTGCAAAGAGTTGGCCCTGAAGAAACTGCCTGTACTGGTGAAAGCTGCTGAAAGAAACTGGCCTGAGATGCCTTAAATCTGCTACAACTAAAGAGACATCTGATGCTCATAGTCACCATTGTCCCGGATACAGTCCTAGTCCTGGCCATAAGCACTGAGCCTAAATGGAGCTCTGAAAACGGGTTGCCAGTGTCCTTCCTTGTATTACAACAGGCATTTTTCTCTATCGTTTGGAACAGCAGAGCCAACCTTTGCTTGATGGTCTATTCCATGACATTAGTTTTCAAATCCAGCACAAATCCCTGCTAAGCCAGTACTTACTGTTTCCAGTTTATATTAAACACCCTTCATTAGGAATCTTTTCCTTGTTCCTTTGGTTCTCTTTCATGCAGGAAGGGTACCTCTGCCCTTTCCTCACTGTCACATCCCTTCTATGGTCTTGTTTTCCATTAAGGAGGAGATGAGGTTCACTGGTAGGCTGGGCTGAATCTGCTGGCCTGAGAGAGACGAGGCTGCCACAGCTCCATGCCCCCTGGCCCAGCCAATAGCAAGGCTGAGAATGTATCCCGAGTAGACACACATATATACAAAGCATACACATGTATACAAACATGTACGGATGAACACATGGATCAACACAGACGCACTCATCCCACCCACAAACAGAAGCAGCACTAATCACCTCATCTTTTGTCCCCCTCTGGCTGGGGTGTATGGTGGGAAATAAGGGTTTTAAGTAAGGATTGAAGAGCAGGAAATAGATGTAAACATATGTACAACATGCAAACTTTCCATGGGTTTCCATACTTGGACATTGAGTCCAGTAGATGCCACTGGATCCCAGTCGCCACATCTGCCAGCACCTGGACTCATGAGCACCCAGGTCCTGCAGCCCCACTCCAGTTGCTGGTATGCACACACATACACACCTCCCACACAGCCCCCTCTCCAGGAGATGCCTGGGACTCCCCTACTCCCTCTGGTTGCCACCTGCCACTGCTCTTACCATTAGAGACATCCATCTGGAAACCAGGTCTCCTCACTTACTTTACAGATTGTCAGGCTTCGTGTTCACTAGTGATCACACACTCACACACTGTCCCTCACCTCTGCTCCCAGCATGACAAACAAATGGTACCTCTTACTGGACGATGTCCCTAATCCAATTTCTGGTGCTTAAATTCACTCACTCCGGTCTCTCCAGTTGCTGGTACCTGTGGTAATAGACAGCCCCACCCTCGAGTAAATACTGAGAAATGGGACTTAATAAGACATGGATACATTGAGGTAAGCAGGTACAAAGCATAGCCAGACAAGCATATTCAGCAGCCTGCTATTTACCTATGCATGACCCCTTTTATAACTATATTCCTCTCTTTTCCTGCATTTATTCTTCCTCAAATACAGTAGTTCTGCATCTTACTTGGAAAGTCTGAACATACCTGCCTTTATCTTGTTACTTTTTGTTTTCCCTCATTTCTTCTTTAATCTTAAAAGAAAATAGACTGAAAGAATTAAACGTTTGGAACTGAAAAAGAAAAGGGCTGTCAATCTTGCTGCTCTTCAGAAAGCAGCAACATGTTAGGCAATTCCAGAGAGACACACTAGAGGTCCTGAGTTGTATCTTCCAGATACTTTCTTCTTTTGGAGAGTCTGCAATAATCTGTTGTTTCCTGAGACAAAAAAAGTTACTCTGAGTAAAAATCTTCATCTTGGAATGAAGAATATATTCTAACATATGTGATTAGAGAACAATCTGTAGCCCAAATGCACTGAAATTATTTTGCCTTGTCTCAGAGCTCTTATATAGCATAATTTTAGAATTAATTCCCATAGTCTCCATAATCTGTTTAATTTCCCATCAGTCTCTGAAATAGTTTCTCCCTCCAGGACTTAAGGTCTGATTGCTACTGAAAAGGTTTTTAACAGGTTTGGCATGACAGACAATAATCAAACTAAAAATCCAGTACTCTCCATGCTCAAGGTATGTAGGGGTCATTAGGACATTTATCAAAGTAGCAGTGTCCCATAGAACTGTCTCAACAGGGCCCATGGAAGTTTCTAAAGGTGTCCCATCCAAGCAGTAAGGTGAAACAGCAAAATGTCAATAAAATCAAATGGAGAACAAGAAATATCAAAACAAGCCTTTCATGAGAGATAAAAAGAAGAATAGGTTGTGAGGAGTAAATGCTAAAAGTATGCATTAAAGGATAATCTGTGTCAAGCACAAAAGAATATGGAAGCATATTAAATTTGTTCAAACTTATCTGCTAACTGATGTACTGAATCTGAAAACAGCACAAACATGCAAAGAAAAATATAAAAGATATGGAAGGTAATTAAAAACAAATCTATATTGTCTACAATTCCTTGAAAAATTACTGAAACTGTAATATATCCAGCAGAGGGCTCAGTCTCACTTGAGCACAGGTAAGGAATAATTTATCCTGGAAAAACCCACAGTGGCAAGGACTGACAGGGACTGAACAGTCTGGTCAAATGTCTACTTCACAGATGCTAAGTGTCCATGATACTGGAGATCATAAAAAACTTTTATACACAACATAAAATGTATTTTCTTTCCTGTCTGTGAAGAAGCTATAGCTTCTTGGATAATTTCTGTTAACCCCTTAAAAAAGCAGGATTAAAAAAAGTGAGACAGGGAACATTCACTATCAAATTTTTGAGATTCACACTGCTCTGAATCCTGGTGTGGTGCTAGGAACTCAGCCTTAGGCCCTGAAAAAGTACAGTACTGCCAGGCTTGCAGACAGAACATGCCTCTTCTACAAATAAATAGAAGTAAAGGGAAGATATAAATCTCTCTAGAGCTTCAGGCAAGTATGGCAGGGGGGTATCAATAAAGTGTGAAGGATTACTAAAGAACATTGGAATTAAATCTGTGTGTAAAACACTGTTTTCTTGTGAAAATGCTAAAGCAAAACTTCAGAGTCACATGAATACTTAGCTTTGCGTTTAATAATTTACCAAAGAAAGAATGAAAGTGGGACAGTCCCTTCTCTCTTCTCTGCCCAATTTTGACAGAAAAATCAGAGCAAGGGGAGGGGCATCAGTCTCTCCTGACTCTTAGCTCGCGATGAGCGGAACACTTTGTCCTGGGACAGCTGAAGGGCCATGCTGACTGTTTTGCTTGCCATGTTACCTGGTAAGGCACAACAGATCCGCCTGCGGCACAGCTCTCATCCAGGCCATGCAGAGCTGGTGTTAGGTGAAGGACCCTCTTAGTTACCATCTGTACTCCTACTCCTCACTGTGTCTTTTTCTCTCTCACTAATGCAGGTGTTGCGATCGGATACATCTTCATTGCACAGTGGCCAGCAGAAATCTCTCAGGGAGTTGGAGACACTGTGAACATCTCCTGCAACCAGAAATACAGTGATCTTGCCTATATGTTCTGGTACCAGCAGCCTCCAAGAAATGGTCTGAAGTTAATAGTCAGTACTACTTCACTGAGGGAGAAATTTTATGAGGACAGTTACAGTGAGGCCAAGTTTGAGATAAGCAGAAAGCATGCTTACACTGTGATGACAATCAAGAACGTGACATCCAAGGATTCAGCCACGTATTTCTGTGCTGCGAGTGATCACACAGTACAGCGAGCAGGTTGAGCACTAAGATAAAATCCCCACCCTGACTGAGAGAGAGATGGAGCCTCTGAAACATGCAAGGCAGTTAGGAGAGGGGCAGAGGAGGAGCAGAAAAAAAGACAAGGAAGATGTTGGAGGAATAAACCCGGAACACCTTGGAGGGGAGACAAAGCAGTGCAGCAGCCTTTAGCTTCAAAGAACAAAAGCCTTCAGAAATACAAACCCATAGATCAACATTAAGAATTGAGGCACCGCTGATGTGGTTAGTGAAAGGCAGCATATATTTCTTAAAATTAGTGCTGCAGTAGCACGCTTATGTTCTGGGCCAACAGTTCCTCACAGATACCACCATAGCACAAGAGAAAGAGTACAAAGGAGATGGAGAATTCAAAGTTCTTCCACATACTAATGATGTACCCAAAACGGAGGTACTCAAGCAGAAATTGATTGGTGTGGGAGGACAGCCGGGCCCCTAATTATGAACATAGGAGGATGTCAGCAGTAACAGCGGGGGAAAATGTACCTAGGGAACCAGGCATACCTCCCACTATGAAGGGACAGCCCTTTGGCATCTTTAAAAGCAACAGTGTGCACTGCACCATTTTACTCACCTGCTTCACACACTGCTTAAGTGCAGGATCCCTCCCTTCCTTGCATACAGTTCTTAGCTGGACCAAGGCATCCCTTCATGGCAAAACCTCATTGGCAAAGAAAAGAAACCACAAAAACTACCATCACGTGGTGCTCCCCTTGAGAGGAAGAGCTGAAGGCAGAAATTTCCTCCCATTGTGCCTCTGTCTCCATTGCTTGCAGAGACAAACTTTTGATGAACTAGTTGCTCTTCTGTAATGGACCTGGGAAAACTGAGGGCAGGGTTTTATTAGGGTTCCCTCACCTGTCACTGCCTGTCCATGCTCCTCTTTTTATTGCATAACCTGGAACTTACCTCTTCTTCAAAGGAAGGGAAATGGCACATGAAAGAGCAAAAGGTATTTTTAAGGAAGTATGGCTATACACTTGTGTACTTTAGGTTTCTGTTTTTAGGCTGTGGCTTTGACATCTGCATACCATTGATGAAAACCCAATTGTCTCATATGCTCATGTGGAGGGCATTGCATATCAAGCATTTAACTAACACAGGTAGCAAATGTACCGTGCTGCTTATTGATGTGGCAAAGCTGGGTATGCTGAAGTGAAACACACTTTGCGATTACAGAAAAAAAAAAAAAAAGAGTGAGAGATGATAGGAAGAGCTGGTGAAAGCAAAGAGCTGGAACCAGCTGTGAGCATGTCCTGTAAAAGATCCTCATGCTCCATTTCACCAGCATTGCTAGGAGACTTTTGTACTGCCCGGTTGGATCTCTCAGCTTCATGCTAGGATCCTAGTCTCCTGATCAACCATGCTACAGAAATGTTACTTTGCTTCCAGGTTCTGCTCTTAAAGAAAGTAAACTGTTCTTGGCTAGGGAAAACCAGACCCATGACAGAAACCCGTGCTCATCGTAGTCTCACCCTGGACACACAGGAGGCTCTGAAGAGGCTAAATGTAGTTGCATACCAGACTTATTCCAGTCTTCCAAAAACATTTCTAAAAGCCTCAGCTTCATATACCATCCCTTGCACACCCTGGTAGCCAATATTCTTCTGACTTCAGGAGGTGCTCAGCAGTAAATGTAGCACATCCTTGCTCTCAGGGAGCACTTGTCTTCTCCTCAGAGCACCCGCAGGTCCATGATCTCCTCACTGTTCATATCAGGCTGCAGACATACAGTAAAGAAGCACTGGGAACACATTGTCTTTCACATAGCAGAGACATACTGAGCTCCTTATCCTCTTGAGACTCTGATCTTTTTGTAGAGATCATCTTTATACAGGTACAAAACACATTCACACTGTTGCTGTCTGAATTATTACTGGTGATTCAAATGCCCAGTGAAAGTTTTTAGGAAAACAGTTCATGCTGGAATCATGAAGGAATATAAACACTATGGTGATGACTTTGGAGTGATTTTTCTTTTAGATCTTTTTTTAAAATACTCTTCTACTAAACTACCAGTTCCTGAAAACCATGTTACAGTCTTAGCTTAGACCTTTTCGTAAGCACTGCAAACCAACTTTTTCAACTCTGGTAACGTAACAAAGAAAGATCCCCTTCTCAACTCTTGAGCACTTTTAGTTTAGCATGGCAAATGCAGTTTTAAGGCCTTGGCATAACAAATTTATCAGTGACCTTCAACATAAGCAGTTTAATGAGCTGGCTATTGACTGGTTACAGATGTGCAATTTCCAGGCAGTAGTAGAAAACCACAGAGATCTCTGTGTTCATTGCTATCATGAAGTTCTGTGGTCACAGTTCCCTCTTCCAGCTCTAAGGTACTGCTCCTATGCAGTACTTCTTTTATCAGCTTGAAGTGGCTCTGCACAAAAACCAGGCATTCTAAGAAGTTTTTCGTTAAACAGCTACTTTCATCCTCATCCCAATCCCTGTAATCATATTTATTCAGATTGTTAATCAGATCCCTTCTTTCACCATCTTATATTCTCAGTGCAGAGACATGCCCTGAAAAAAAGGATGTTGCTTAACTTTAGGGGTTTGTGGTCAAAAGCCCTGACTGTTTATGAAAATCTTCCTAGTGTCTCTAAAAGAAATCTGTAAAGCTCCAGGAGTCTCTCTAGTAGGGCCTGCTTCTTTGTAGCTGCTGCCTCTGTAAACTCTAAAGAATTGAGGACTGGTGTAAGTGATGCAATCACTCTGTTCTTGTGAAATTGTCCCACTAAAATGATACCACTGTTAGAAAAGATGTCCCTAAATGTCTCTTTCTTAAATATTCTTGTCTATCCTTGTCTGAAGCTTTACACAGCATGGCCCATGAGCCTCCTATGAAAGATATGGAAGTAAAAATCAAGTAACTGTCCTTCCTTTCTTCTCTCACTTTCACTCATTAATATACATGGTCTGCAAGGCCTTTGCTTTTGTAAGGTTACAGAGGAACATTAAAGTGGGACAAGACTGGTCTCTGCTGGCATGTCTTGGAAATTGCCTAATAAACATGACCTGAGAAGCTGTTAGCACCACATACTCCTTCAAAACTAATAGACAGGTGATTTCCTTCTTTTTAAATCAGGACACATATGAGAAAGAATCTGTTAGTGACAGTGAGAACACTAATGGAGCTGTAGACTGGAGATGAAGACAGAATAATCTTAAATTAATTTTAATACAATGGTTTTAGACCCTGAATAAATAGTGCTGAGATCAGAGGCAGACTAAGAACAAGGCAGGCAAATAATATCCCACTATTAGTGTTATTATTTAGGCAGTGACAAATACAATCCTACATGTATTTATTAAAAGAATTCAATACAAACAGACAAATACCTTTGTCACTTCCGTAATTAGTGACTTAAGCACCCAGTTACCTGTGATAGAAGAGAGAATAACCTAGAGGCATTCCAATATGACTAGTCCAATACCTTGCCTTCCATAGTCCTGTGTCTTGACCCTAAATGTTCCTTTCCCTGGGACACTAACAACTGTTCCCAGCTGAACAGGCTGTGTCAGAAATTATGGGTTTATCTGTGATATCTGAAAAGAACAGAAAATACTTTATGATTTTCCTAGTAGAATAACCTTGTTTTGAAGGATTGTGTCCTGTAAATAGGCTTTACAGTCTACTTTTTATATCAGAGAGACTCAAGTGAAGCTATTAAAGAGCAATATGAACAACGTTTACTGCAATATGCGTTGATGTTTTGTGTGAGAAGACTGGGTCATTTATGTGTAAGGGAGGGAGATAAAAGTAGCCTGTTAACTGTCACCAACAGTTCCCACATTCTTCAGACAGTCTGCAAAATGAAGGCTCACTCTTACACTCAGATGAAGCCTTTTCAGAGGAAGAATCACAGGCCCTGGGAGAAGCTTGTGCTTCTGCTTTCTGTAAAAGGGCAATCAGAGGAATACAAGTTTAAGAGCTCAGCATCCTAATTTTCTCCATTTCAGAGCAGCTGTAACAAGTGCAGCACAGACCACAGAGGATGCTCTCAATCAAGACCAACCTACAGACAAAAACACCAGCCTGTAGTAAGCAAATTACCCTCATTGCAAACCAGTTATTGTGGGCTTGAAGTCTCTTTGTCCCCCTGGGGCAAAGAAGAGAGCAAGAGTGAAAAGGAAAGCAGCATGAACGTTGTCATGATGTTACCAAGTGAAAAATAACGGCATTTAAAACAAATCAATAAAAGAAAACAAAGTATTACCTTTTTGACTATAAGAAAAAATGTTGGGATTTTAAATTCAGAGACAATGGATACACTAAGAGGTAATTGGACTATCACAAGAAACAGCAATGGCAAAGGAAGGATGTGGCCTGTGGTTCTGTTATGGTTTAACCCCAGCCAGCAACTAAGCACCACACAGCTGGTTGCTCACTCCCCCACCAGCAGGACCAGGGAGAGAACTGGAAGAGTAGAAGCAAAAAACTCATGGGTTGAGATAAAGAGAGTTTAATAGGTAAAGCAAAAGCCGTGAACACAAGGAAAACAAAATAATGAATTCATTCACCACTTCCCATGGGCAGGGAGGTGTTCAGTCATTCCCAGAACAGCAGGGCCCCACCATGCATAACCGTGACATGGGAAGACAAATGCCATCACTCCAATTATCTCCCTCTTCCTTCTCCTTCCCCCCCACCTCACTTTATATACTGAGCATGGCACTCTATGATCCCTTGGATCAGCTGGGGTCACCTGACCCCACTGTCTCTCCTCCCAACTTCCCATGCACTCTCAGCCTCCTTGAAAGAGTGGTAATATAAGAAGCAGAAAAAGACTTGAATTCTGTGTAAGCACTGCTCAGCAATAACAAAAACATTTCCCTCTTATCAACACTGATTCCAGCACGAGTCCAAAACACAACCCCTCACTACCCACTGTGAAAAAAATTACTCCACCTCAGTTAAAACCATCACAGGTTCTCATGGCAATCTTTCATGGTGACTGATTAACAAAATGGGAGGGTGGAGTCATGGGCGGGATTGTTTTTGTACGAGGTTGTATCGTTGTGGGGACAGGGGGTACACGATGATACATTCCCCAGGAAGCCTTTACAAAAACCCAGACGCACATAACGCTTGTGGAAGAGCATGTTGAGGCAGCTGCAGAGAATCTGCAGCAGAGCGGGCATGTTCCGCCTTGGTTTTTCTTGACAGACCTGGTATGCTAGGGCTTTCATAATCTGAGAACTGAGCCTGCCCTCTCTAGGAAGCAAGCTAAGAAATTCTGAGATACTGAAATAATTTTCAGAAAACCAAAATGACTGCAGGTGCACCTAAAGGTTTTCAGAGTATGCAAAGCAGAAATTAGTACTTTTTTCTGATGCGTCAATGTTTGCAATAGACCACAAAATGGTTCTTTATTAATGTGATTCAAGTGCTAGCAAAGGAATTCTGACATGTAGCAGAGCCACTACATAATGTGCGTTGGAGTTTTCTCTCTTAAATAAGCCTCCAGTGTCCACTGACTGACTCATGCCTGTGAGAACAAAGGTTGTCTCTAATCCTTCTCCACACTGTCTCACATCAGTGCTTCCTAATAGGTATCAAGGGTTTTTCTGAGACCAGTCAACTGATTATTCTGGGCTCTCCTTCTGTGGATTATTTTAACGTAGCAGAAATTGAATGGGATCCTGAAAGACTGTTCAAGATGATTGACCTGTCATGGAAGGGAAAACAAATGTTTGCTTTAGTTCAGTGCCAAAGGCAAACCACCTACATTTGACTACAAAAACCACAAAACACGTATTATTTGATTATTAACTCCACAAGCTACAGAAGGGAAGCCTTCACAACGCTCAGAGTACAAGATGGAGAGTGAAGAAGCTCTAGTTGTAGAGTAATTCTGTTTCTAGTCAATGACAACCTTTGGGTACATCTGCATGTTTTTGAGATCTGCAAAATGAGACTAGCAGGTAATATCAATGGCATAACATGGAGATTGGAGAAAGGCTGCAAGAACAACTTGGGGTGAAATGTAGACAATATGTATCAAAAAATTCTGGCAAATGCTTTTATGAATGCTACCAATTATACAGTAGATTTCAAGCTGGTTTTCTGTCAACCCCCCTCAGACAGAGATTGAGGGACCTTTGGGATTTCAAATACATTAATGATTGCTTAAGCTTCACTTATAGTGAGTCAACTGCAGTACATCCCTTTTCTTAGCTTATGATACAATGCTTTGTCACTGTGAATACTTATAACTTGGTTTTCGGCGATGGCACAAAACTTACAGTAATAGGTAAGAAATTTTTGTTTTCTCTTTCAATCTCCTAATTTTCTGTCAAACCCCTTCAGCCAGAGATTGAGTGACCTTTGGGATTCCAAATACATTAATGATCGCTTAAGCTTCTGCTTATAGTAACTCAACTGCAGTGCATCCCTTTTCTTAGCTTATGATGCAACACTTTGTCACTGTGAATACCGGTAATATGATTTTTGGCGATGGCACAAAACTTACAGTAATAGGTAAGGAATTTTTGTTTTCTCTTTCAATTCACTTCTCTTTAGAGAACTTCACTTCCATCATTGTTCTCCCTTTCATTATGAAACTGGTGTGCTCCTGCTGTGCTAGTAAGCCAGTGTACTTTGGAGAATAGACTAAGTTTAGTACTCTAGGTAAGGACACGTTTCGTTTTGGAGAATTAAATGAATTCATGTCAGTGAATAAAAAACTGTCCATATAAAGAATTAGGATAAGAAATGGGTTAAAAAGTGTGTGCATATAACTAAAAAAATAGCCTTAATAAATCGACATATGCAAAAATCCCTATTTCCCCAAAAGTATAACTATTCTCTGTAATGCTAGTTCTCCTGGGGCTACAGATGATTAAAGAAAAGTCAATGAAAAGCGATCTGTCTGTCTGGAAAGGACTGACTTACGGTTACACTTTGAACAGGTCTAGAAAACAAAATTGAGACTATACGAGCTTAAGTTACTTTGGTTATTTTCAGGGTAAATGAAAGCATGTGTTATCTCAGATAACTGAAAAACAAATGTTCTAGCGTTTTTGGTTGATAGAACAGAAGGTGCAAATAAATACTTGACTTTATAATAAGCAATACTAAGAGTTCTCTGCAGCTGTTTAATTCCTTGTTGTCATAGAAAGTAACTCTCCACAGCACAGCAAGTTTCTTTCCACCAAACAGGCTCATCAGTGTGGTGATAAAAGATCATTAAGGACAACAGTCTTTCTATTTCAGAATAGATGCTGAACAGCCGTTGAAAACCACAGAAACAGAGTATATGTTTAATTTCCAACAGAAGGAGCTCTCAGGGAATGTTTCTTTCTGGGCCACATTTATGGATTTGGATTCTCCAATCCCGGGGAAAACAAAGTTGCTTCTAAAGACTGATAGATGATGGTGATCTCTTCTTCTCATTGTACTGCTCCTGGAGACTTTTGTACCACATTGTGCCACTACAGAATAAATTGATTACAAGTGATAAAACTCATATTCCATAGGAGAACACTCAGTGATCAGCTCATTTTTCAAAATCCAATGTGTATCTGAGGTGTCTGAACTGATGAAAATGAATACACCGATCCCTCATTGACCACAGACAATTATGCAGTTAACTTGGATAATCATCACAAAGAGAACAGAAAGAATAAAAGCAGAAACTTCCTTCCAGGGAGGGAGAAAGGGAGGCGTATTTAGGAACTGCTACAATTGGGAAAGTGGACCAGGATCCTATGCTATATATTAGAAGTATTTTGCAAGTGAAGAAAAAAGGCATTTATTTTACAAATAGAAAGTATTCATGATGTTGAAAAAAATGAGGAAATTAAGAAAATGAGGCTGTTTAGTTGAGAATAAGCAAATTATTCTTTCTGCATATGGAAAATATTTTCTAATATTACACCCAGATAAGGGGATAAATATCCTCTAAAGAAATGGTGAAAGCTGCAACAACTGAATCACAGAAGCCAAAAGCAAAAGGACTCTGGACGTGGTATTTCTGATACTGATCTCAGCTGGTTAGATCCCCAGATGTGGTGGTGTTCCCTTACAGACCTTTGTTTTTAGGGGACCGTAGATTGCTGTACTTTGTGTTTCTTCTTTTGCTGGTACCGCAGGAGGGGAGGGTTAGTCCACAGGTTTGGCTCAGAGGACTGAGAGTAGAGAAGAGGTTTTTCTGCAGCTGCAAAACAGTGTGAATAATGACAGACTGTACTTTGGCAGTGGGACAAAACTCACAGTCATGGGTAAGTCAGAAGTCAGTATCATGTGATACTGGTTTAGGATACAAGAGTATTCTTAATTTAAATCAGAATAATGATCTATAATAATTTTTCATGCAGCCATGAGAACAGGATTAATGCTTTATTGGTTGCTTATTAAAGTGAGATACGCTATTACGGATGTGTTGGATGTGAAGGCATAAATTTTGAGATCTTTGTGTCTGTAGCCTTCATCTTTCCTTTCTGGGAACATCATGAAGGGAGAAAGGAATAAATAATTCTGTTTCCTGCCATTCTCCAAGAAAACATTAGAGAGATTGAGAATGAAAAATACTTCTTCAGTCTGCAGTTTTCTGCAGTTCATCTATGTAACAATCCAAAGCAATGTTTCAGAGGTAGAGTCTGGATTCTCCTGTGTGCTGAATCAGGCAGGAAAAGAGTAATATTGCTGGCACTTTGCTTGCCTCTCCATAGATGGTTGGCAGGCTGCCCAACATTGCTTTGGGACACTGGCATCTGCTAACAGTCCTTTTCACAACTTCTGATTCCCTCAGGGCACTTTTCTCCTCTATTCCTTCTCCTTTTCCCGATTTGCTGTCTCTGCCTTCTCCCCTCCCAGGAAAGAATTCATCATCACCTATTTCACGGCATTTTGGAATCACAGGGCAAAGTAAACTTTGCCATCTGCTAGTGCCATATCTGATAGCAAACTGTAGAAAAACACACGGGTGCCTGTTCCTTTAAATGGTACCATTTTAAGGAACTAAGTGTCTGGCCGGAAAAGCATAATGGCACTGTGAGTTATAGCCTGATGGTGTGCAACTGTGTAGCTCAGCCGCTTACCTTTGGAGCCGGCACTGTACTCAGAGTTATAGGTAAGTTGCTGTGATTAACCCAAGTGCTCCGTGTGGAGGACACCTGAATATTTCCCTTGCGTTAATGATATGCAGCGTATACACAGATGATTTTAAAATGAGACTAGGAGTGAAAGAGAAGAAGAAATTATGAAACTGACCTTGCCATGATGGGAGTGGAGGAACTGTGGTGCTTTTTCTCTTAGGTGGATGGAGACTGTGTGACTGAGAATGCATGAGTTTACGCATGGAAGTGATTAAGCTTTGTGCCAGTGTCTACCGTGAACAGTGTGGAAGATGAGAACACAGTGGGCTGTTGATAACACTTTTTTTCTGGTTGCCTCTGTTCTTGCTTTTACCAGCCCCCTTATTCCATGTAAAACATGCTTATTTTCTGGCTTTCGTTATCATTCTTTCTGTCTGCCTTTTTTACCTACTTTGTCTTTTTTTGGTCTGTTCAAACACTCTCGTTTTTCTTTTCTGTCCTCCTTTTGTTTCCATCTCTTCACTCAGTAGCCATTCAGGCTATGAGCCAGTGAACTTATCAGAGATACTTTTAGAATAGAAAAAAAAAAATCATAAAGCCAAGTGCTAAATGGGAACAGTAAAAGTGATCAACCTCATATCCACTGAAAGGAAAGCAGAGCAGTGCCAAGTCTTCTAGGGAATTATCTCTATTAATATCTAGGTAGGATTAAGGCTAACATTTGAAAGCAAACACTGGTGCTTAGGAGTCGAGGTCCATGCAAGATATAAATTTCTGCTAATTCTGCTAACTCTCTTACTCTACAAAGGAGAGTGTGATCAGGAAGGACATCTACAATTTATGGTGCCTTCACACTGAAAGAACAGTAATAGTTTTCTCTTTGGCTCCATAGTTCTCTCTGCTTTTCTGTTTCCACAAGCATTCTGCAGAGCTGTTGGGTTTATCGTACTAGATGAGTAAAAAAGGTACTCTACTCGATATACTGGGGGGAAAATGGCTTTTAGGGTTGGTGGCTAGTTTCTGAATAACTTCTCATTGCTGCCTAGTACATCCTTTTGACTGAAATCTGTTCTCATTAGTCTTACTTGTAGGTATTAAACACTATAGGACAGGGAACAATTTTTGGTTTGTAATGTATAGAATCTTGCATCATTTTGTGAAGATGCGTAGTCTAGGATGAGGGCTTCTCATTCCTAGGATAACCTAAGCAAAAAATTGCACAAAGAGATATTTATTAGTCCTAAAATAGGATGGCAAGTTAAGACCCAAAGCATAACTTGTCCCAGGCTGATTCATATTACCTACCTCAAATGTTCTTCACTTCAGACAGTGAGAAAGATTAGCTCTTTCCTTTCAAGTCACCTCTTAGATAAGGGGTCCAAGTAGGGTACCACATGACAGTGTCATTCTGAACACTGCAGTGACCATCATGTCTTAGCTACATCTTCAGGAATGTAGCTCAGTCCCTTGAAGATGCTTGTACCTTAGAACAGACTCCTTTATCTATTAATATAATATTACAAATACAGGCCTTATAGCATAACTGGGTACTTTTCTGCACACCTGTTCGCTCAGCTTCTTTCCAACTCTCCTATTCTTCTGACAGAGGCAATACTAGAAATTCAAATACTCATGCATTTCTGTAGACAGACCTTTTATGTTTCTGTGTAATAAAGGAAAACAAATGTTCTCAGATTCCTGGTGTCCAGTATCTAATAGATATTACTTCTCCAATAGGCAGTTGTTAAAAGGCCAGGTATGTCAGGAGTCACAACACAAATACAGCAGAATATAAAGGAGTTTCTGATTGAATGAAGTAATGGGGGCTCTGGGACATATTGCTTTCTGTTTCAGAGAAGAGTAAGGAAATCATACCTCCATCTGTGGCCATCTTTTCCCCGTCAAAGCAGGAGATCCAACAGAAGAACAAGGCCACACTGGTATGCCTGGCCTCTGGTTTCTACCCTGACCACCTGACTCTGGTGTGGATGGTAAATGATGTTAAAAGGACAAAAGGAGTGGGGACAGATGAATTCTCCACACAGAATGGGAGTACCTACTCATTGACCAGCCGACTGAGGATCCCAGCCTGGGAATGGTTCAACCCTTTGAATAATTTTGAGTGTGTTGCCAATTTTTTTCAGAATGGAAAAGAGAAATCTATACACAAAGTTATCTCTGGTGATGCTGGTGAGTAAAAAATGTGTACCACCATGCTGTACAAACTAGAAATCACAAATCAAAAGAGTGTGTGCTATGATATGAAACACATCTATCTAAAACTTCTATCCAGGGTCTTGTTATGGCAATATATCCAAATATGTAGGTATTAGCATATGTCTCTTCATATTCCTGGGCCTCTCTATCTACATTAGCACTATACATCTATAGTTTCTTCAGCTTTTCACTGGGAAATCTCTGTAGTATAGTAAAATATATAGTATAATAAAATACATATTATACTAAAATGAATTATTGATTTAATGAATTATAATTAATTAGGCAGTATTTTGTAAACTGAAACTTCTAAAATTTATGTTCTGTTTGATTTGAAAAGAAACATGACCTTTAGTTTATTTTTGTCTTTCAGGTTGTGCCGTTACAGAAGGTATGTGTGTCTTCTCACAGGCAAATATCTGTGTGTATTTTAATTCCAGTTTTACTGACACTAAGTACAAGGTGTGTAAGATTTCTACTACATGAATAGTTTCTACTTTCTCATCTAAGTGATTTGTATGTCAGGTTAAAAAAAAGAACAAAGGAGAAAAAGACTTTGGGAGGGTTGTTTGTGCATACTGTGTAGCGATGGTGTTGGGTTCTAGCTCTTCCTTATGATTCCCTTTTGAAAACACAGGAGAAATAGTGGAAGAAATGATTCATACTTATCCAAGTGATTATGACATGAAGATTCAGAACCCAAAATTCTGAGTATTTCCCATAAAAAATTTTACATACTTCTGATGGCAGGTGAGATCCCCCTCCAGACTGGAGTTAAGTATGGAAGATATCCAGATTACAAATTATGTTTCTTTCCTTTATGTATACATATTTACTCAATCCTATTTTTCGCCACCTTCTTCAATGTTTCAGGAATCTTAAGGGTAAACCAACATTGAGGTGGTATCTCAATACTACTACAACTCCTTAAGAGTGAAAAATCTGCAAGAATAAAAGTTCTAGATACCATGTTATTCCGGGCTGTGTAAAACTTGCCTGATATGTCAGCAGCACTCATAAGGCCACTGACAGTAATGAGAGAAAAAAACCCCATATCTTGTGGTTCAGCTTATTTTGTGTTCCTAAGAGGGAATTCAGATGAACAACCTAATTTTTCAGTAGGTGTGGCAACACAGTACTTTCTTAGTGTAAAGCCAACCTCTGTCTTTCCTAGGTTTGCTTTCTCTCCTGGTTCTTTGAATCACTGGGTTCTTTCCCAGCCCCTGCTATCTGGTGTCAACAGAAACATTCCTTTGGCTCTAATTCCTTTATGTCACTTAGCTGAAGATTTCAAAGGTTCATATTTGATTAAAACTACATGAGATGTAGTATCTCGTGATGATGACAATTCAATACATAAATGATGTTTGCCTTGCAGACTCATACTTGCGGTATGGAAATTCTGTGAAGCTCACTTACCTCATTCTCTGTGGCAAAGCCTTGATCTATGCCGTTTTGGTGAGCAGTCTGGTGTGGGGGGCCAAGGTAAGCTAGTGTGCCACCTGAAGGCTGAGCTTACTCACTAGTCAAGGATCAGTGGATGCAGGCTAGATCTATTCTCAGACCTGTGGTTTTTTACATATCCTCTGCCAGGCTTTGTGCAGTCTAGTTTGAAAAATCACAAGAGATGAGTTTTCTAATCCTGTTTTTCCAGAACTCAAATAAAATCAATGCTACCTAGCAGATAAATTCCCTTCTCAAAATACTCTTTAAAGAGATGAAAAAGATGAGACTTAAGGATGAATTCTGTAGAAAGTAAAGAAGGGAAATCTCAGATATATCGTACTTTTCTATAGTTATTAAAAAGGGACTTATGCCTGCAGTGATAATAAGAAGCAGGTTTTTTGAAGTGATATGGGGGATAAATCTGAACAAATATTTACAAAGATTTACAAAGAATAATGGAATAAGTGTGAACAAATGGGAGAAGTTGAACTAACCACCAGGAAATACTTTTTATTAGTAAGTTTCTCATATGGCTGAAAGATATACCCAGTGAGAGCAGTGGAAGCCTCAGCACTTGTCCCTTTAAAAGCAGGACCGGGAGATGTATTTGAAAAATGACCTGGCAGAGTTGAGGGTAGGTATGAACGCAATCTCACTTAGGTTTTTGGACCTTTTCCAAGGATAGCAGAGGGCGTGGATTTGTATTTTACTGAAAGGATGGTTTAAGCCGGAAAGAACCTTTAAAGATCATCTAGGTCCAAACCCCCTGCTGTGGGCAGCAACATCTTTCACTGGACCAGATTGTTCAAAGCCCTATCCAACCTAACCTTCAACACTTGCAGGGATGGGGCATCCAGAGCTTCTCTGGGCAACCTGTTCCACGGTCTCACCACCCTTACCATAACAAATTTATTCTTTTAATCTGAAGCTATCCTGTATCAGTTTAAAACTGATGCCTCTTGTCCTTGTCACTGGAGGCCTTGGTAAAACATCTCTGTTTTTCTTAAAAGTCCTCTTGTATACTGAAAGACCTCAAGAAGGTCTCCCCAGAGGTTTCTCTTCTCTTTCCTAAAGATGGGGTTGTTCTCTCAGTCTGTCTTCATACCAGCCCTCTGATAATTTTTTGTGACACTCCTCTGGATCTGCTTTAACATGTTTCATGTGCTATGGCGTCCAGAGCTGGACACAGTACTCCAGGTGGGGTCAGTGGGGTCACGTGAGAGCAGAGCAAAGGGGCAGAATCACTTCCCTTGACCTGCTGGCCAGACTGGGCTTTTGATGTAGCCCAGGATATGGTTGGCCGTTCGGGCTGCAAGTACACACAGCTGGCTGACATACAATTTCTCATGCATCAGTATCCCAAATTCCTTCACCACAGGGCTGCTCTCAAGCCATTCATCCTCCAGTCTGTACTGATCCTGTGGCTGCAGGGTTCACATGGGCCCACTCTTTAAGTCTGTCCAGGTCCCTCTGGATGACAACTCTTCCCTCAAGCATATCAACTTCCACTCAGCTTGGTGTCATCTGTGAACTTGCTGAGGGTGCACTCGATCCCGCTATGAATGACACACTGGTGAAGGTATTAAATGGTGCTGGTCCCAGTGCAGGCCCTTGAGGGAAACCATTCATTACTGGTTACCACTCGGATATTGAACCACTGATGGTAACTCCCTGGGCACAGTCATCCAGCCAACTCCTGTATTTGTTTCTTTCACTTGGTGGTTTTTATTGTTGTTATTATCATTTTTTAAAATATTTTTATTATGTTTTGTTTTCAATTAGGTAGGTGGCAAGTTTTATAAAGAATGAATGAAGACCCCTCTTCATCATATCAGCAGGAACACAACAAGTTATACCCTCTACATTTTCATAGCAAAGGATCTATGCTTCTAAGAACTTCTAAATATTTTTGGATGATTCTTTGTCCCATGCCTGTTCTCCGTTTTGTTGTACTCACTGCTGGATTTTCCCTGTGCTTCCATATCGTATATTATCATATTGTGTTGTCTTACATGTTTAAAACTAGCACCTTCTTAATGCTCAGAGGCTGAGAACTCAGCTTCTTGATTTAGTAATAAATTTTTAGCTTCTTTTCCATTGAAAAATACATGAGTTGTTGTTTTTCAATTTGGTCTTTTGTAGTAGCAATGTCCTTCCACACAACTTTCAGTGATGAGCGGTGTCATAAGTAGCTCACATTAAAGATCATTCACTGACTTACAGGAATCATTTCTCTGTTATGGGAACAGAAGAAGACTCATCCTGTACTTAGACTGTGTACCAACAACTGGAGCAAGGCTGCAGGCTTTAGAGGCTTGCACACTCCAGTGGCTGATTTCTAGCCAAAACAGATGCATAATTCAAAGACAAGGAAACAGAACTCTAGCCAGATGAGAAGTGACACCCTCTCAGGAGAGGCATGGTAGCTGCTTTCTCTCTCACTGTGTTCTGACTTGAGATTAGCTTAGTGATGACACCACACTCCATGTTACTTAAGACAAATTTTGTGAATAGATTAAAGGTCACCTGAGAGTGTGTTTGTTTCAAAAGGATCTGATGACAGGTTTGAGAAGAAGGTGGCATTTCTTTTTTAGTATCATTAAAGGAAAAAAAGATATATCTAATGCTAGAGGACAGATGGGTATAATCCTATAAAATGGAGTTATTTTTCTTGCTCTGTGCTTGTCACTCCTTTAATCTCCTCTAAACAGTTCAAAACAAGAGAAAATACCATCTTGAACAATGAGATTTATTGGGTGTTCTGATTACAGAAATTAGGTAGGGTCATGGCTGTTTCAAACAAAATGGAAAACTGTTTCCTGAAAATACTTTTTCAAAAATGTCTTTTTGGTTCTCATATTCACAAGATGTGAACAACCTGGTCTAGTGGAGGGTGTCCCTGCCCATGGCAGGGGGGTTGGAACTAGATGATCTTTAAGGTCCCTTCCAACCTAAACAATTCTGTGATTTCATGATTCTATGAAATGGAACACTTTTTGTTATCCTCAACCAAACAATTTAGTTGTCCATCAATAATTCACAAGAAGTCTTAGCATTTGCTTCACTATTAAGAATGAAATTTGAGTTGATTTCTCCATTACACAAACTAAGCACAGAGAAATAATCTTGGCCATTTGGACACCTATCTGTGAGCTTTTACAAATTTTAGCAATAATTTTTATCTTTGCTTACACAGAACCACTGCAATTTGGAGGAGAAACTAAGCTGACAATTAATAAAATGTTATTTACAAGTATGTTTGAAATAAAACAAAGGAAGCCCAGAAAGAATTTTTCTTTCAATTATTTCTTTTTATATCGGTATTTTCTATTTTAGTCAAGTCATGTTTAAGTTCCTCTGTGTATTAGTGAGAGAGACGGTCAGTCAACGATCAGTCGTCCAGCTGCAATTGTTGTTTTCATAAATATTTTTTGCCATGTTTGCCCTGAACATTGTAAAATTCCAGGTCATTTTTGCGTTTGAAAGAGTCAAGAAAATAGACAACAATACTAAAGAAGGGAAAAAAACCCAAAGAGAAACATAGACATGTTCTAGGGAGACCCCTAGAAGAACAAATAAGATGTTTTGATTCTTGAAGCAAAAATCACAAGCTAACTTGCTCATGGTACATGCTCAAGGTACTCACACTCTATTCAGAAATAGAAAGATGTATCTTGAGGAGGAGAAGAAGGGTTGATGACAAGGAACTGCTGTCTGAAAATCAAAATAAAATGCTTAAGAAAAACCATTTGAAAAAAAGATGAAGCATATAGTCTAGAGGGAAGGAAGAAAAAAAAGATGAAGCATATAGCCTAGAGGGAAGGAAGAAAAAAGGATTGGTGAGCAATTTCTGTGCCACGTGGGGCATGGAGTAGGGGAATATTCTCTGTTGGCACAAGTCAGGATTCCAGGGTCCTGCAAACAGAAGATAAACAGCTCCATACTACCCGCAGTTGGTGAATTCCTGTGCCCAGAATTTCCTAGATCTCAGAATATGGGAGGGTGACGAGAGAGGGAACCAAGGAGTTAATGGAGGCTCCTTTGTCCTTGACCCTTCAAAACCTTGACTGTTGCAACAGATATGCACTATTATTTTCTTATTGTTTCTCTCTCACATTCAGATAATAGACCTCAGTGACTACTCTGAGTAATAAGCAGAGGCTGACAGCAAAGCTGAGTGCACCTCAGCTTTTCTTGCACTCTCCTTGACAAACATTTTTGTTAGCACATGCCAGAGGTACTGAGCTTCCTGTGGTAGCCAGCATTTTCTTATCGGAATTAACATCTCACAGGAAATGTGTACAGTAGAAATTCTTTCTGGTGTCTATGATAAAACTTTGAAAGTACTTGAAAAGTATGCCTGGTTTTGTGTCCTTCCTCACTTGAGGCAGGCAGAACATTTATTATGAGAGAGGAGAAAACAGAGTTTGTGAGTTAAACACTGATTGCTATATGAATTACAGGAGGGAGAGTCCATGGGTAAAGGATTTACCATTAGGTGATTCCAAATTCTGCAGAATTAAGTAAGGAGTGAGGGCAAATGTCAGGCTTTGTGTTTACACTTTAGTCTGCTGGACTGCAAAAAGGTAGGGTATATGACAAGTTGCCTAAAAAAAAGACAAGTCCTTATCTGGGATGTTTAGCAGTCAGTGTTTAGCTAAATCCTATGCCTAAAAGCAATATTTGTAGGTTCATGGCAAAGAGGATGCTTAACGCCAAAACAGTTGAAATGAAAATTTAGTTTTTTAAGCTTGAAAGAAAGGAAAGTAATGAGAGTGAAGGACTGCAAGGGAAGGATAAACAGGATCTTCCCTGTGGTCCTGGTATTTCAACGCAGTGGACATTACTTACGTGAAGTATCATACTACGTCTCCAGGGGCTAGTACAGCTCTTTTCAGGGGTGGGGGTATTTCAGGAGTGGCTATTCTGGGTATGGTAGATTAGGAAATAGAATTTTTGTGTCAACAAGGAGGAGGAAGATTGAACAAGCTTCTCAGGCAAATTTCATATGAAGCTCAGTAGTAATAACGTATTTTGAAAAAGGAACATGTCTCGCTGTTCTAGGTAAGCAAAAAAAATAAAAGGGAAAGTCAGCAGAGCTTCACTAAGAAGGCTAAAGATCGTGTTTCAGGAAAGACAGGTTAAGAAATAGGGAGACAGACTACGAAGACGGTGACAAACTAAACAATTACTGAATTTGTACTGTGAATAGGACATTTTAGTGTTAAAAATAACAGATTTTAAAAACTGTGAAAAAAGCTTGCAAGCAGGCAACCTTGATCGAATAAACTGAAGGGAATGAGAAGGTTGAGACAAGACCAAAGAAGAAGAGACCTCAAGTCAGATATGTGCATTGTGGAAGGATATATACTACCTCCACAATGCAGAACTCCCAGACACTCTACTCAGTGTGTGCTCAGTCTACTGGCTGTCCTCCAGAAGAAATGAATTTTGTGACTGACCAAGTTTTTATCACAAAATTAGATTGCTTATGGAATGAGCTAATCATTACGATTCCATCTTATTTGTGCAGTCTATCTCCCACTGTCATATCTAAATTGAACGTGTGTCCATGAAAAGAAAAAGGCAGAAGGACTAGGAAGGATGTAAAAGGTATTCATGAGGAACTGCCAAAAGGTGTGGAGGCTGGAGGGAAAGAAAACAAGAGTGGGTTCAAATGAGACTGGATCTTACAGTATATATAATGATTCCTAAAAATTGTGAGGATATTGATGTCAAACTACAGCACCAGACACTGAAGTGCTTTACTACTAACAGAAAAATGAGGGCTGCTTTTATGCTATTATTTGGCTACCATTCTGAAAAAAAAAAAAAAAAGAGAAGAGTATTTAAGGATTCAATGTGGTTGTCACTGAACATTAACCCAGGATAGGTGTGAGTAATTTTGATATTATCCTATGAGGCTGTCCTGTGCCAATATCCAGTATTTTGGAGAAGAAAAAAAAGTAACAGATCTCAGCAAGTGGGACTCATGAGAAGGTTGAGCAAGGGGCACATTTCAGGGAGTGTGACAATGATAAACAAAGAGAAGTTCTTGGATTCAGGTGATGGATTCTTTTCCCAAGATGCTTCATTATTCATGAAGTTAGAACAGACTAGAGCACAGCAGAATGCAATATTAAAAAATAATTCCAACTCAGTCTGGAACACATTAAGATGAATATAATTTCTAAGGACGTTTGGTGGAAATGGCTGCATTTGTCAAGCCTGTCAAAAAAACACAGATCAATCTTGACCTCACACATAGATTTGCAAAGTGGTTCTGGCAGAATCCGGTCTAAGTGAAGGGAGGACAAACTTGAGGATAGGTGTTTTGGAGCAGGCAAGCTACATTTTGAAGGAGTGACACAACTAAACAGTTCTATGTAGGAAAAAAATATGGCAAATAACAGAGACTTCCTTTAAGATTCTGTAATAAAAAGAATATTCCTACACCGAACTCATATCTGTCAGTCCCTGGACATTGAGACCAAGCACAGGAATCCAATCTTGTTCTTCTCCAAGCTTGCTATAAGCCATGTAATTCTCGTTCCCCCATACCCTCTCTATTACACAAATGATTGTACAAACGGGGCACTTTAAAGGAGGGGCTGATACATATCTGGGCTCAAATAATATCTCCTTTTTTTTTCTTCTTTTTTTTTTTTTTACTGCAGCATCTTCAATGGAAATTTATATCCTTCATGTTTTCCTCTCTTGACAGTGAGTTTGTTTGTCTGCGTATACACCTGTGTATGCAGAGAGATGTGACTTGTGTGCATCTGTCTCAAGGTGTCCTGTGTTTGCTTTTGCTGGCAGGCACTGCTATTTTCCTAAATAGATGTAGGAATAATGCAGACCAAGGTAGAGGAGTGCTTGGGGAGCTTTGGAAGCAGAAGATCTGAGAATGCAATAGAAAGGCATAAGGAGTAGGAGGCATAGAGTGCAGACCCTGAACAGAGTTTTGGTCTAGTATAGAGTCAGCAGCAGGGGAAAATGTCTCTGAAGGCCTCAGCAGAAAATGGTGCCTCAGCAGAAAATGGTACCTCAGAATGAGAGCAGGTGATGTGCCAAAATGTGTTTGAAAATGTCTCTTTAAGAGAACAGCCGTTGAATTTTAGCAAAACAGGATGCGGTTTGACATTTACTCAAAAAAACCCCCATTTTGATAGCACATCAGCCTCTCTTATCACAACAACACCCCAGCCTCTCAGGATGAGGCACAGGATGTGGCTTTCTGTTCACCATTTTGCAGTTGGACAGAAACAGTGACACATAAGGGGCCTTATGAAAGCTGTTGGATTTCTTGTCTCAAGTTATCACGCCATCTTCTTGTTACTCAAGTCTGCAGATGGGGTCCTGCATGTGCAGCTGCTTTTCTGTTGTGCAACACACAAAAAAATTAAAGATTTGTGGGTTTGGGGAGGTGCTGAACTGCTTTTACAATTCAAAAAAACCCTCACCCTTTTTTTAGGCATCTCAAATCAGCAAAGCAAGATAATCACAAATTTGTAGAAAAATTTTGATGGGAGGGGACTTCTGGAGGTCTCTTCAATCCAAATTCCTGTTCAAAACAGGGCTAACTCAGTGCTAGATCATGTTGGTCAGAGCTTTGTCCAGGTGATTTCAGAGTATCTTCAACGACAGAGATTTGTCAAGATCTCCTAGAAACTTGTTCCAGTGCTGAAGCATCATCAAGATGAAGTGTTTTTTGTTATGTCTAATCAGTGTTTATCTTGCTGCAGCTTGCTCCTGCTTGCTTCCACTGTTCCCCTCTAAGACTCTGAACTCTGTTTGGAGTCATGCAATTAGTCATCTCTTAGCCACTTTCTCTTCATGATGAACAAAATTTATTCAATCAACCTCTCTTCTTATGTTTCTGCTCCAGTTCCCTGATCATCTGAGTGACTGACCCTCTGCTGGACTCCACAATTTTTGATATCTCTGTTGTACTGGGGCAGGGATGTGTATGGACAATAGAGGTGGTATTCCAAATATAGTCTCAAAAGTGCTCCAACATGCTAACTGCATTCTTGCTAATGCAACCAAACATACAATTAAACTTCATTGCTGAAAGGGTTTCCTGCTTATTCATGTTCAATTGCTTTTCTGCAAAGTTGCCCTCTAGCCAGTCAGCTGATATTTAAAGGACTCAAATAAAGGTTCTTCCACCTTTTCTCCAGGGATGTGCCTCTAATCCAGTAATTCCCCTCCCAATGAAGAACTGCTGCACAACAATCACAAGATGAAAACTTCCCTTGAAGATCAGTACAGTAATCCTTCATGTATGGTAATACTCCTTCGCCCTACAATTTGACATAATTCAGATTAATAAGAATAATCTTATTGTGGATGCTGTGCCTATAAATGGAAAGTTCCCATTCTGCATCTTTTATTTAAACCTTTCCAAAACTGGTAACACATCATTATTCTTCTTTATTTCAGAGCTAGAAAATTATGCAGGTAACTTTTATACGTCAGAAGAACCTTGCTTAGTGATTTTTTTTTGTTTAGGACAATTTAGAACACTGGTAAGTCTTGTCGTGTGAGACACAAGACTCTTCATGGCAAGCCTGAAGTATTCCATCAGGGTGAGGTTATGTAGTAAATAAAAAATTCATTCTAAGTTAGTTACTACTTTGACCATCTCCCTTTCCACTTTATATCCTCCATATACATATAACTTTTCAGGACTGTGTCAGTGCACTTGCAGGCCATGGTAATGGCTCCTCTTTTGTCAGTTTAATCCAATCTGTTGCATATTAGTTCTGTTTAGCTTCTGTTCTTGCACCATATTTTGTTCAGGCTCCTTCTCATCACTGCTGACAATGGTAATTCTACAGTTTTGGTGTGGTTAGGCTAACATTTTCAAGCACAGTGAAAAACATTATGGTTTTCATTACTTGATAATCTTCAGGAAGGAATGGGAGTGCCCATAGAAGTCACTGTCTACAAAGTATTTCAGACATATATATCCAGTAACTGTTCTGTGTCAGGTAAGAAAATGGCATAGGGGATGATAATTTATGACTGTGTAGATTGCAGTTTGTATTTCCTTTATTTTATGTCTCCATTTGGTTAACCATCCTTACTGATTGTCCTTATGAGATAGGGGATAAATGGCTGATCAGAAAAGAGTTCAGCAATTAGCCTGCACTTCATGTACCTTTCTTGCCTAGGTCTTATTTCTGCCTATTCTTGTTCCAACTTCTTGGCAACACCTTGTTTATGAGTAGATTATTTGCCTACACACCCTTTTCCTGTGCTGAGAGTGACTCCCTTTGGAGGGAAAGTTCTGAAAGGAGCAAGGTTTATGTAAAGAAAGCAAGTGACTTTGAAGTGTTGTGTCCAAACTGCTGGCGCAGAAATAGACAGCTGAATTGTTCATCGTCACAGATAAAATATCCAAATTGAAATCTGCAAGGTTTGGCCGGTTAGCTTGGAATCCATCAGGGATGTCACCTTCTGTTTTTTGATTTGCACCATAGGAAAAATAGATCAGTTGCAGCCCCTTCCCTGGCTGCTGCATATACCAGTACATAGAATTGTGATTATCATTTTGACTGCATTTCAGAGTAGCTTTCTCATCTTCTCTCACCACAAGACTTGAGGTTTGGATGATTTTAGCTCCTATAAGAAAGAGAAAAATAAAAAACACAGTAAAACAAGTAAGCTACATTCTCCCAGCAGCAGAGCAGGTATTATGGCTCTAACTATTCCTTACTTGCTCCAAAGAAGTACATGGCCACACACCAAGCAGTCCACATCCTCATTTCTGCCTTGGTAGTCAGTGAACCTACCCCCATAAGGGACTTTTATAGGTCTGTTTCACTTGCTTCCCTTAAACCAATAGCAGAGACCTCTGTAACAGCTACATCTATGCTGAAAACAAGTTCCTTCCTGCAAGAAATTTCAAGCAAACACTTGTTTGTGCATGTGTTGACAACACACAGAAAGTTTCAAATTGACTCAGCTGGAAGCTTTTCTTATTCTATCGGACAGGATGTTGTCATATATGACAACAGGCTTTTTATTTACCCTTGTATGCTTTATTTTAGCTTTTGATATTTTGTTTACAGAATAAACCAGAAAATGTTTAGTGTGACCAAATAAAGTACTTTTATTTTTGTATTGGTAACTGGTGGAATTTTTCTTCCTGGAAAAATACAATACATATTCTCAGACCTTAATTATTTTTCTTCCTTTTCTGCCTGTTAGAACAAGCATGCATGGTATTATTTGGGGAAGAGCTTTGTGTGGGAGCCTCTTGTAGCTTTAGCATACAACAAAAGTGAAGGAAACTTGGGTTATTCCTGAAGCAAATATCTAGCTACCTTTTGTCCTGTAGTTGTCCAGCATTACCTGTACTAATTATAAATGCATTTCCCAGGATCCAGAGTGATACCACTGATTCTGACACAATCTCTTAACCTGCGTTAAGAAGACTCATCGCTGTCCTAACACGATATTTTGAGTGGGAACTGACAGAGTTGTCATATTTGCCATCTATGGCTTTGAAATGTGGGCCCAGAGACCAATGCTAATATTAAGCAACCTAAGGTCTGTGCTACTGAAACTATTCTTTCTTATTTAAGTGAAAGGATACCATCTGGTGGAATGAGTGGGTGTTTACAGTGATCCTTAGGGGCTATATTTTCCACAGTTCTTTATTTTTTCATTGGCAGAAGTTGTCATGGAAAAGGGACTGGAACTATTGTACCAGAGATACATATGTCTGTCATGAAACTGGAGACTGTGAAATGCTGAATTCAAAGTGTTAACTCAGAAGTACACAGGTCCTTTATCTGTAGGAGAAAGATCTCGGAGCTGGTATTGAGAGTGGGATTTCACAAATCCAACATAATGCTGATGAGGAGGGGAACTAGTGTGCCAAGCAGCTGATGAAGTACCTACCTAGATATGCTGTAAAAGTTGCCCTAATGTCCAGGTAAATGGGCTGGAAGGAGAAACTTCTTTTCACATAGAACACATTGAGTTTTCCTCCAGGTTCATGTGGGACAGTGTGCAGAGAAGGGGTCTACAGCAATATGACAGGTAAAATGTTCAAGGACAATATCTATACTCAAATCACATGTTTGTTGTTTCAAGAGAGGATCTGAATCCAGACAAACCAACTCTGTAGTGCACTGTGTTGTGGGATATCACCAAGAGATTAATGACTAATGTTTTTCTACTCTATAAACCCCGTAAATTTATAGCTTAGACTTTTCACATGGAACAGATTCTATGTCTGATCAATAAATATTCCAGTATTTAATACAAAGTGAAAGAATTTCAAGTGGCAAATCTGATTCACAACATCCTTTTACACACCAGTGGTTAAGTCAAGCCCAAAGGAAGCAAGGGGAGGAATAAAACCTAGTCTGCTAATTTCCAGTTGGGTATATCAGTTCTAGGACTACTAAGTGTGGGCAGTTGGAGGGACAGACCTCATCACCTAATCCTGACAGTGAGCTTGTTTGAAGAGAGGTTGGTCTGCCTAATGAAATTGTAAAAATAAAGGCATAAAAATGTCTTGCTGTTGCTCTGAATGTAACACGACCTGGGGAATCATCAGCTCAATGCTGTGATAGGCTTGCTTTCTTCTCAGTGGGAATGAATGTCTGGGACATGGGCTTCATGGATTTGGCATCCAGGAACATAAAAAAACTGAAGTCAGAGTATATAAATCAATTGCTTTGAATCAAATGCTTTGAAAAAATTCTACTGTCAGTAGAACCAGACCACTAAATACTGCTGCATCCTAACAGGTTATTATATGAAGCTGGACCAGCAAGTTCAGATATTGTATGCCCTGTGTACCAAGGATGCATATGAACTCATTTATAGTCATGTCCCATAGCTGCACAATTCTCAACAAATGCCAGGATTATCCTTTTAGCTAGTCATTTTTTGATTTTTGTGTGACTCTGAAATTGCAAGGTGTGAGAAAAAAAGTATTAGTAGCAATGTTAATATTTACAAGAACAAAACATGATGAGAATTGCTCCAGTAAATACAAATACATCTTTTGGGGGAAAAAAAAATACAATATTACACCTACAATTACAAAGATTTAGAAAAAATATAACTTTTTTTTTGTGTGGAAAAAAATTTGTTTGAATCTCCTAACTATTGCCCTGTGAGAAAAAAAGCCAAGATAAAATGTAGAAAACATGCCCTTTTTTTTCCTAGATATGTCAAATTTGTTTAAAAATTATTTTTACATTTGACATTTTGCCATCACGGATATCAAGAACATTTTACATGAGAGAATATACACTCTTGTCTGTAAGCCTGCTGTTTCAGACTTGTGCTGTCACAGTATTTTTATTAAAAAGAGATCTGATAATGGCATTTAATATCATTTGCACGTTCCATAAACTCCTTTCTGGTGCTTTCAGTTTCAGACAACTCTTCAAGTGAGGGTGAGTTACATAATGAAGGATTTCAGTGTGGGTTTCAGCAGGGATTTCATCTGTTTCACAACATCAAGAGATGGTGCAAAATTATTTATCTCATAAATCAGGAATCTCTTAGCACATTTCAGTGGTAGAATTTTGAATGCTACTATTATTTAGGGCTGAGTTATAGGTTTGCCTTCAGGAGATCCCTTGGTGGTTGTCTCTGTTTCAGAACCTTATGTGTTTCTTGCTCAATGTGAGTACTGGAAGTTTCGGCACAGCACAAGACTGTTGCCATCGCAGTTAGACTACGGGCAATGTAGATCTGGTACTATCCCCCTCCTACTCAAGCCTAGAATTTAAATCCATTTTTTTTTCTGGATGGCTTCTTTTTTTCATTTGAACCAGTTCTAAATTCTTACTGCAGATATAACAGAATTAAGGAATGGGCTGAATATCCCAAGGAACATCCACTGGTGAGGGTGGAAGGGAAAGAAACTGGTCTACTGACTGAAACTTAGTCTGTTCAGCCACTTGCATTCAAAAGTAAAGGAGATTTTCTCATTGTTGGAGGACCTACATATGCTTGGTCATACTGAAGGCTCCTAGCACAGTAATGCATCCCTATGGGGTTTTTTCTGATAAAGTGGTTTTATGCTCAGTGTAAACTTCCACTTCTCTTGCTGCCTGCACCAAAACATGTTGTCTCGACTCCCTGAACTGGTTGTTGGAACCACTATATGCAAGATTGTCTCTGTGCCCCTCCTAGTGGAGAATCAGAGAATCCACCTGAAAAAGAAAAGGAAGAAAGGAAGGCGGGGGGCGGGGAGGGGGGAAGGGGG
>VXAY01003223.1:35498-106570 GCA_013399855.1 Oxyruncus cristatus | reverse complement strand
AAGGGGGGAGAGAGAGGAAAGGTCTTCTCATGCATAGCAGATCATTTCTGCTCATGTATTTAGTGAATATCATGATAAAAAGAGAAAGCAATAGCTACCCAGGTATCTTTCTTTCTTTCAACATCACTGACCTCAGATAATTGGCCTTCCTGCAGGCAGGTAAAAGCTACAGATCAGTTGAATCAAGTACTGTTTCAGACTTTCTGTCTCCCCCTGCCATTTGTGATATCCTTATGCTTATCCCTATTGTGGTCTATAATTCCCATACAACATTCTTACAGATTACTTCCACTTTCCCCATTTCTTGTCTTACTTTTCCTCTTCTCAGTCAATTAAAATTCATCATTTCTAAACATGTTTTCTGTGCCTATAACAAGTACACAGTCCTTTTGCATTTAGGCCTGCCAAACCTCTCAGCTGTGATAAGGCTGTAGTTTTGTTGGTCTCCAGATAACAAAGCAACCATTTAAAATTTCCATTATCAGATCTTTGGATTACTACTTTTTGTCATCTTGTGTTTAAGAACACAAGAAACTCTCAGACTTCCCCACCCACTCAACTACTCTGATGAACTACACAGCCTCATCCTACAAATCCTACCCTCTGTTCTTTAAAACGCACATACAGAATGAGAGGTATTATACTTACAGCTTCCTTCAGTTTGGCAATCAAAACTAGAATACACCATGTTCTCCTATTCATCAGCTTTAGTCTTCCATATCACTCTACTTAGAAGCCATGAAAATCCTGTCCTGCAGGACACATGACTCCTTGGGCAGCTGACCTCAACTCCTATTACATTCTGCCTTCTGGTTTAACTATCAGCATCAAGGATGTTGCAGGCCTATTCATCCCTGGGTTCTGCCAAAAGACCAGCTTGTGTCTGCTTTAAAAAGGAGAACCAGTGGGTGAACGGACACCATTAGGAGTCAAATGCTAAAGGATAAATTGGCAAAAAGATAAGTCCTCTTATCTGCATCAACAGTGCAACTACTTTGGTGAGATGTAGCAATCGACCCACAATATGTACAGTGGACGAAGTCTTGCCAGAGATGGACTTCTGAAGCTAATTAGCAAACCTGTTTTAAAAAACTGATTGTGATACTGTATAAGGAAGTCCTGCAAAGCCCCCTTTCATCTGAAGCACTGTCTGTTTCCCAGAATACCTTCGGGACAACAAATATGTATATTTTGGGCCCCTGTGCCTTTCCCCATTGGCTGGGGAAACCTTGCCCCTATGGGCGGTGGCTAAGGTGTTCTCCGCTCCCTGATTGGATGTATGCTAATATCCCAAAACCTATAAGTACCTGGACCCTACAACAATAAATGGTTTTTCCTGCTTATCTCTCGGTTTGGTGTCTGTGTCCCTTCTCTCCTGGCTCTGGGGGCCACGTGGCCAGGAGAACCAGGGAGAGCAATCCCCCTCCAGCATAAGGACTACAATCTAACTACTGGAGGTTCCCAGCACCCGGGGTGAGAGAGAAGACAAAACCGGAAATAGCAGACAGGAGACAGATGTATCGCCTCATTCAGAAGAGAGCTAGATGGAGGCTTCAATAAAGAGAATAGAAAGTCAAGGAAAGGATGTTTAGTCAACTTGCAGTGCTACAGACTGAGATCCAGCAAGTGTATCTGCTTTCCATTCACCTAAGCAATGCTTAACATTCAAAGTATTGATTTTGAGTAAATTTGCTGTCAGTGAAGTCAATAAAAGACTTTGCAGAGGAAGCAAAAGCTATAGATCTCTAAATTCTCATGTAAGTGAAGAAGCATGCTTCACAGCACAGCTGCAAATAAAACCTAAAGGATGCTGTCTGCCACACATTCTTGAGTAGAAGATACTGCTCATTAAGTATTCAACAGTTTACCGTGAAACTAAGGAAAGAAGATAAGTCAGCAAAACCTTAAAACCAGTCTGAAACTGTATTTTATCAGATGGTGATAAAAGTATTCAAAAGCAGAGTTTGCTTTCTGGCACCTCTGTACAAAATCTCACATATGACCACCAAAGGAAATTAATTTCTTTGCTCACAGTCTTACCCATATGATTTAAAAAAAAAAATAATGAAACCCAAAGTATCTGACTTTGCAAAAAATATACAAGTAACATATAGCCAGGCCAGTGAATAAAGTGAGGGTCACACACTGGGAGGACTAAGAAACAGCTTGCATTCTCTAAGGGTAGCAAGAGTGTATGGGAGAAGGAAGAAATCTTTTTGTCTGATGATGCTGCAAGATAGAGGTATAAACCAACAATATTTAAAGTAGTTTTAATTAACAGATAAAACTTTTTTTTTTTGCATGCACACTCAGACTGTGATTGAGAAAGAATATGACTATTTCTATATCTGTCACAACTATCCATTTTTGCACTGTTCAGATTATTCCAATAATGTTATTACATATTGGCTAAAATTGACTAGAAGCTGTGAACAGTTAAACACAGAGGGGAAAGCTGGCTGAGTCTGAGTGACATTCATAGCTTTTTTTGTAGTTTGATGAGCATAATGTGTTTATCAAGCCACTCTCACTGTGCAGCAATGTACACAAACCCTGATCATGCCCTGAGAAAAGAACTCATGCAGTTAGTCACACTCACTTGAAAAACTTCTAGTCTGGCAAAGAAGAAGGGAACCATAAATAAGAATTAGGTCCGTAAACACCCTTATTTATGGTAATGTTTGATGTTCTGTTGGTAATCAGAGTATTACTTGCAAGAAAAAAAAATCTCACAAGCTAAAGCACAAATAAACTTTACTTTTCCATTTGAAGACATGAGTATTTGACTTTTTTCATAGAGAAAGATAAAGGATTTTAAATGAGTGTTGATAAACTTCCATCACTAAGATGTATGTGGGCTTCTCCATTGCTTTAACACTATTGACTTTTACAAATATACTTGAATCCATAGAACAATCCTTATTACATTTTTTACAAGCTTTTTAAACTGTTTAGTGAGGCTAAAAAAGAGTTTGGGGAGCAGTGTGGTTATAGGAATGAACTTATATTGATGTACATGCAAAACGTGACAACAAAATTTTCTCTCAATCCAACTCTATGAAATAAATCTGGCAACAAATATATGTCAAATTGACAAATAATATAAAAGACTTAAAATTAATGAATGTTGTATTTCTGCAGTTACATAAGATGATTTATGAACAGCTAGGCTGAATTTCTATCAACAGTAGGGCTAAAAAATATTTTCCTATTCATACCATTCACTATAAACTTGTATGAAGATAATCTAAAAGAAAGCAGAAAACAAAGTTTTTTCTACTTGAAAATCTTAAACATTCTTCTGTCCTTAAAACAAGTTCCTGTGTATCATTTAACCTTTTGTTTTCCTTGACGTTAGTGAAGATATCAAGAAAAGATGACATGAAGAAGATGTCTAGAAAAGAATGCATATGGAGCAGCATTAGGATACACTCCATGTTTTGAGGAGCTATCAAATCAAATGCCTTGTCATGGTCCATTTGGATCTCCCAAATTTACAGGATAAAATACCCTATGATTTAAACTTTATTTCATGAGCTTATCAAGACATGCAGCCAATATGACAAACAGGGACTCAATCCCTAGTCTATCACATGAATTCACTTATTCACCATTCAGATCCTAAGGTTTCATAACTTAGAACTCATAATAGTTAATTGGTGCACTTAAAAGCAAAAAATCCCCACATGCTTAATGTTGTAAAAGTTAATATTACAATAAATATTAGTAAACTAGCCAATGGTTAGAGTGTTCATCCTTCCTCTTCCTTCATAGTGTGGACACCACTTGTATCAAACTGGAAAGCATGAAAGTCTCAGCAATCCAGCTGCTGTTGTATCTGCTTTTTGCGTAAGTTGGTGGTTTTATATCTTCCAGCTTGGAAGTTTGGTCTATGCCATTTTTGTAAATCAGCAGATTCTGAAGAAACTGTCAGACAAAGAAGATGGCTGCAGGAGCCAGCAATCTGCAGGTGGCAATGGCTGCATAATGGCCCTTTACCTCTTTCTGGACACCTGTCCTGCCCGTGTGGTGTTCTCACACTGATGTAATGGCATTGCTCCCAGCATACCTGAGGCCTTAGCATGAGCTGTGTTAGCCAAAACACTGCATAAATACAAGCAGGATGAGTCAAAAGAAATTGTCCCTCCCACACATAATTAAGCTGATCCTGAGCTGATCCTATTTCCCCTTCCCCTAGGGCATGAACACACTTGAGGGCTCACCTTTTTGTGGTTTTCTCACTGATCAGCATTCCTTAGACTGAGGTGGATGAACCACATTCCATACACCCTGAAAATGTAGATCTTAAAGAATGCTCTCAAGGCAGTTTTATATTTTCCTGTGAATCCCATTTTTATATGTAAAATAACTATGAAAAAATGAACAAAAATTATCAGAGATATTGGTAAAAGTCAATAAAAAGCCTTTTGATTAACTTAGAATTTCACTGGAACTTGGGAGTAATTGTACTCGCGATCTGAAATGAAATCTCGAGAAGACTTTAGTAATGAGGGACTCCTTTTTAATTCAGCTTGCAGGACTAACAAAAGGTAAATAGCCTGTATTTATCAAGAAGCAATCTGAGGCCCTTATCAGCTAGGGTAGGAAGTGCCAGATGAAACTAAGGTAGCTTTGTGCAAGAGCTTGGTTCAGCATGAAGCTCCAGGCACCAGTAACACAACTCTTGTGTCATTACTGATAAAACTCCTCGTGCTGACTGTGAGCTGACTGTTCTGACAAGTAGCCATGACTTGTTTGTGCAGGATACTTGCACTATCTGGAGCAACACAAACTGACAGAGCAAGGAAAGCTTCCTCATGGGCTAACCACTAGTTCATAGAAGCATTGCCACTTTAGCTTTCCAAGAAGCTGGACTGATGATCCCTGGAAAAGAAAAATGAAACACGGAGACTAGTTGAAGTTCTGAGAGTGCGCATCTAAAAGCAGAAAGGAGAAAAAAGAGAGAAGACACACCTTTTGGTCCTGCCAGCTCCATTCTTTTCTTACGTTCAACAGCTGTAAGGAACAACAACAACAACCATGTCAGCATTTTCCTGTCCTGAAACAGCATTGATGTCAGCAAGAGCTATCAGGGACTTTGAAGCCAGATGTTCTATCTGTTGCCTTGATTTTATTTTTCCCTACAAAACCTTCCTTTTTCTAATCTCCATTAACTCATTCTTTTGGATTTGTTATTTGGACACACTGTGGCTCTTACTTTCCCTCCTTTAACTTATTTCTGGTCCTCACTCTTCAATTATCTTTTCAGCTTCCTGGAAAATCAGAAATTAATACTTTTCCTCTTAAGCTTTTTTCAACATTCAAGTTCCACAGAATCATTTTACTGGCGAATTACTGAAAAAATTCCATTTTCCTGGAATATTCCTTTTATGAGTTATGTTCCATCTTTGAAAGAAGAGATAAATCTAAATTAAATGTGAATTTTTCACATTCATTTCTGTTCTTCTTTACATATGAACTTGAATATATAGGATACCAATACCCTAAACTGACTAGGCAGTCAGTTCTTTAACAGTCAGTCAAGAACCTCTTTTCATGTGGCAACTACCTCTCCTCTTAATTGGTTTGCTCAAAACAATTATTAATTTGGTCTTGCTCAGGCAGTAACTCAAGGTCCAGGAAAATAAAGAATTTCATGAGTTCGTCAAAAAGCACTTCATATCAAGGGAATGACAGAAAGACAGTAGATAGAAATACTAGACTACCATAGACTCATTTTAAGGTAGGCAAATGGACACAGGTTGTGTTTTAGGATAAATGGCAGTTGAAGAAAATGGATTTGTAGAAAGTAAAAGAAGATAATTTGGGAAGAAGGTCTGTCCCTCGGACACTGAGGTAGAAGGCAAGACATTGGGCTAGTTTATTTGTGGTAAAAAAGCAAACCCCACGTTTTGTTGTGTGGACAAAAGAGCTTTACTTTCTTTGCAGGCCGCTGTCTGAGAACTGACCCTCAAAAACAGTCTTGCATTTATCTGAAGTTGCAGCCTTTTTTGAAGATATTTTTTTTCTCTGAGCCAGAGAATACTTAATCAAGGAGGCAAACTGTTGCAGCGACACATAGAAATCTTTCAACGACATCCATGTTCATCTTGTTGAATGAGAAACCAGAAAGCACCTCCTTGCAAGCAGGCTACATTAGGAGGGGTGTCCTCTTACTCATCTGCATTTTGTGCCCAGACAAGCTGTTTGCTATGTCTTCCTCTCTGAGCAGGCACAAAATCGACTGTAAGGATGCAACAACTGTACCATACAGTTTGCATGCACAAATCATATTTACTTTTTTATTTGGGTGACCTGTCCAATCTTAATGTGAAGCACAGTGACAAGTTCACCATTTTTCCTTCCTTTTCTGCAGCTCTTTATTGTTCACTTGATTATACCTTGTCAAAACTCTTACTCCCTACATGCAGGAAGGGAGCTGCAGTGCATGGTTCTGCATCAGCAGCATTACAGTTTCCATCTTTGCTTTGTTGAGGCATAAAGAGAAACTTAAGCATAGTATTTTTATTAATAAATCAAAGGCATTTTCAGAAGTAAAGGAAATATGAAAGCTGAAGCCTGTGTTAAAGTTAAGATTACAGCCATGCCAGTTGTTCCTTCTTCCTGGCACTTTGGAACCTATTGAAGATGTGCAGGTGAGATGTAATGACACATGGTACTCAGAAGCCTGACACTCATTGATAGACCTTGTAGAAGTAGTTCCATGACATTTTCTCTAAAACCTACTGTATTTTTAGGATGCCATTTCCCCTCTCTTGTCTGTACAAGGACTGAATTATTGTCTTAGTAATGCTAATAGGATGTGAGAAAAATATCTGCATTTTGGCAAAGTAACATAGCTTTGTGTCAGTGTCAAAGACCTCAAGCTGGCCTTTCCTTCATGACACTCTTCCTTTAAGATGCTCCCAAGAACCTTCATCAGTGGTTTCTAAGTAGGAGAGAAAGCCTTTAAATGGTTCAGCAAGGGACGGTCAACGTGAGGACAAACAATTTGTAAATATGGTCCACAGAAGATCGCTAGAGCTTTTTCTTCTTTTTCTAACAACAAATGGAAAGCAGGATCTGCAGGGCAAGGTGCATCTCAGCCATCTTACCAACAACAAAGGTAAAGACCTGCCCACAACATAGTTTAGACAGGGCATGTGTGCCTACATTTGAGCTTAAATACTGTTCCTGGGGCAATGGACAGAAACTGCATTGTTGGAGAGTGTAGGTGAACTTGTCCAGGACAATTAAAGCATATTGGTGCACTCAGGACCCTGATGTCTTGACTGAAAGAGCAGAGTTCAAGCATCACTGAGGAAATCACAGACAAATAGAAAAAAAAAAAATACTTCCTTAAAAACTAACTTAATTTTCCATAATGTAGCATCACACTGTGTCACTAGGATAAGGTTGACTTTAAGCAGAGAGCTCCAAGATAATTTCTGCGGCAGAGAAAAGCCCATCAGTATAGTAGTTAATGATTAATGATTAATCACAGTCACTTAGAATTCATGAGTATCCCTGCAATGCTGTAGATAAAGTAGGTAGTTTCGAAATTCTTTCTCTGCAGAGTTCAGTACCCTGAACTGTGCAGTGCTAGTGAACACCCGTAAACACAGAGGCTTAGTACTTTTCCAAGCTTTGGGTTTTTTCCTATGGAATTTCTGAAATTTGTATACACAGTGCTCTTATATCTCTGGTTCTAGTAAACGGCACTCGGGAGGCATCAGCTGGAGGTCAGTGGGGGCTGATCCCATGCGTTCAGTTTGTGCTTTGGGATGCTCGGGTGGCAGGCAGTGTCCTGTTAGCCAGCCATACCATCTCTGTCCACCGGGTGGGACTGTCGGCCACGGAAACACAAAGTGGCGTCCTCCGGTCCCAACGCGCGTAGTTCTTGAAAGTTACTCCTAGATTGCACGCTTTGTGTGATTTTACACCCACAGCGAACTAGAATTCCATGCTTTCTTGAAAGAACTAGGGAAATACCAGAAGTCCCCCACATCGTATCTTTAGCCTCTGAACCCCTGTATGCAGACTTCAGTGCAAGGAAAATTTTATTACTCTCAAACAGCTCTACTGGCTCTATTCTCCTGAGATCTGGTTCAAAATTTCCTTCTCCATGTTCTTCTTCATTTCTTTTTTGTATCTTTTTCACAAATCTTAGTCCTCTCTCTTTACATCCTGGATTCTAATACATGCAAATTGGGGCATGAGAGGCTGAAGAGCCCTGTGGAAAGGGATATGGGAGTTTGGGTTGATGGCAAGTTGAATATGAGTCAGCAGTGCCCTGGCAGCCAGGAGGGCCAGCCGTGTCCTGGGGTGCATCAGGCAAAGCATCACCAGCTGGTTGAAGTAGGTGATTGTTCTGCTCTGTTCTGCACTGGTGTGGCCTCACTTTGAGTCCTGTGTGCAGTTTTGGGTGTCACAATGTAGGAGGAACATCACTTTATTAGAGCATGTCCAGAAGAGGGTGACCAAGATGATGAAAGGTCTCCAGAGCAAGAGGTCACTTGGTTTGTTCCGCTTAAAGAATGAGGCTAATAGAATGGGAGGTGCTGATCTCTCACTGGTGACCAGTGGGAGGACACAAGGAAAGCATAAAATCATTAAGGCTGGAAAAGACCTTTAAGATCATCAAATCCAACCATAAAGCAAACACTACCAAGTCTACTACTAAACCATGTTCCTAAATGCCACAATTACAAATCTTTAAATTGTCTCCAGGGATGGTGACTCAATCCCTTCACTGGACAGCCTGTTCCAATGCTTGATAACTCTACTGGTGAACAAATCTTTCCTAATTTCCAATCTAAACCTCCCATGGTAAAACTTGATATTGCTTTCTCTTGTTCTATCGCTTGTTGCCTGGGAGAAGAGACCAACCTCCAGCTGGCTACAACTTCCTTTCAGACATTGTAGAGAGTGATGAGGTCTCCCCTGTGCCTCCTTTTGTCCAGGCTAAACAAGCCCTGGTCCCTCAGCCACTCCTCATACGACTTGTGCTCCAAACCCTTCACAAGCTTTGTTGCCCTTGTGTGGACATGCTCCAGCACCTCAATGTTTTTTTTGCAGTGAGGGGCCCAAAATTAAACACAGGACTAGAGGTGCGGCCTCAGCAGTGCAGAGGGGAGGGGGATGATCACTGCCCTCGTCCTACTGGCCAAACTATTTCTGATACGAGCCAGGATGCCATTGACCTTCTTGGCCACCTGGGCACACTGCCAGCTCATATTCAGCTGGCTACTGACCGATACTACCAGGTCCTTTTATGCTGGGCCACATTCCAGTTGCTCTGTCCTAAGCCTGTAGTGCTGCCTGTTGTGACCCAAGTGCAGGACCCGGCACTTGGCCTTGTTGTACCTTGTACCATTAACCTCAGTCCATTGATCCAGTTTGTTCAGATCCCTCTGCAGAGCCTTCCTGCCCTCCAGCAGACCAACAGCCCCATCCGGCTTGGTGTTGGCTGTATACTTACTGAGGAAACACTAGATCCCCTCGTCCAGATCATCAGTAAAGATATTAAACAGAACTGGCCCCAATACTGAGCTCTGTGGAACCCCACTGTTGACTGGCCACTAACTCAATTTAGCTCCATTCACCACCACTGTCTGGGCCCAGACATCCAGCCACTTTTTTTATACAGGGAAAAGTACAACTGTCCCAAGCCATGAGCAGCCAGTTTTTCCAGGACAATGCTGTGGGAAATGGCATCAAGGCTTAACTAAAGTCCAGGTAGAAGGTAAAATTTGCAGCCTTTCCCTCATCCACTAGGCAGGTCACCATGTTATGGAAAGAGAACAGGTTGGCCAAGCAAGACCTGTCTTTCATGAACCCATCCTGACTGGGCCTGATCCCCTGATTGCCCTGCACTTGGCATGTGATGGCACTCAGGATGATCTGCTCTGTGACCTTCTCTGGCACGGAGGTCAGGTTGACAGATCTGTAGTTCCCTGGATCTTCCTTCTGGCCCTTCTTGTGAATGGGCATTAGATTTGTCAACCTTCAGTCACCTGGGACCTCCCTGGTGAGCCAGGACTGCTGATAAGTGATGAAAAATGTTTCAGTGAGCTCTTCTGCCAGGTCCCTTACTACCCTTGGGTGAATTCCATCTGGCCCCAAAGCCTTGTGTGTGTGTAAGTGGTGCAGCAGGTCACTGAGCATTTCTCTTGGATTATGGGAGCTGCATCCTGTTCCCTGTCCCTGTCTTCCATCTCAGGGAGCTGGGTACGTGAAGAACAGCTGGTCTTGCTATTCACAACTGCAGTAAATAAGGCATTATGTATCTTTTCCTCATTCTTTGTCACTACATATGCCCTTGCATCCAGTAAAGGATGGAGATTCTCCTTAGCCCCGTTTTTGTTGCTGACAGATTAATAAAAACATTTTTATTTTCTTCTCATTCAGTTGAAATGATACAAAGCTGCATTAGGGGAAGTTCACACTGGACATTAGGAAAAGTTCCTTCACTGAGAGTGTGGTCAGTCACTGGAACAGGCTCCCCAGGGATGTGGTCTCGGCACCAATCTTGAAGTTCAAGGAGCACTTAGTCCATGGTTTAGTTTTAGGTAGTCCTGTGAGGAGCAGGGAGTTGAACTCAATGATCCTTATGGGTACCTTCCAACTCAAGATGCTCTGTGATTCTATAATTCTATGATTCAGGGTGATAAGCAAGAGAGCTGAGGTGGTTATAATGCATCACTCCTCAACACGATGAACAGAAGCAGCAGTTCATTGCTACTGTTACCTTCAAAGTGCTTACTCACCTTCTGCAGGAGTGCTGCCGAATGCATAGGGGTTTTATTCTTTTCATGTTAGGCTGTGGCTAAACCTGTGTGATTTCACACCTCCACACCCTCAGCATTCTCCAGATTTACAGAACAAGGGCGTGTCAACCATTTCTGGAGGCATTTTCAGGTTTAGGTTAATTTTCCTGGATAGTTTCTTAGGGATTTTCTTACTTTCTTTTTTCAGCTCTATTTTTGGTGGGAAAAGAACAGTTTCATACAAAGAGCACGGGGTAATGAAAACACATCCCTGTTATGGGATACTCAGTTTTAAAGGCCTATACTTTGGGGACTGGCGTATGTCCACTTAAAACATATATCAAGTAGGTTGCTGCTGAAAGGGGTGGCCTTAACTGTCCCTCTCCAACCTGCATACACTTTGCCTTCCCATTCATCTTCTAGCTGGAGTGTTTATTCCGCCCCATAAAGTCTCCTACATGTACTCCAAAATTTTGCATATAATTTTTGATGAATTAGTTTTCAGACAGATCAATTCCTTGATCCAGATCACTGCACAAATCTTTACTGGTAGTACAAGAAAGGTGATGAGGAAATACAGCTCAGGGCAGAGAAAAAAGAGTGTAAGGTTTTCTATCTCTGTAGAAGTCCATATTCTTTTTGGGTTGAAATGTCTGTGGGATAATAGCCTTAGAATCAAGTTCCCATTTTGCACTACAGTGCTTTTAAACTGTTTTCTACAAATATGTTGCCAATTTGTGCATGGGAGATGGAATGAGTGATGGGAGAAATTAATTTTCCTGTTGAGATGTTTTCATATCTTATAAGTAATTAAGCATTTCCTGGAGAAGAAACTGACACCCAGGCATCAGATTGGGCCAGGAATTGGACCCAGGAATTGCGAAGGTACAGACTGGTTCTGTTCATGAAACAGTTCTTCTGGCAGCAGCTTTATGTATCTAGCCATTCATTTCCTTCTCTGAAGAACTCCTGAAATAATTAAGTTAAACGGAGTTTCAGGCTAAACAAAATTGTTTTAACACTTCCCACGTTCTTTTTCTCTCAGAAAGAAAATAAATCATTTTATTCCAAACTAAATTTGTAGCTCTCCTTCCCTACTCATTTTTCAGCCAAGAGCTAAACTGAAAAGGCAGTCTCTTATATAACCCCTTGCTGTGTGTTTGAGCAGGCTCAGAGGCCTTACTGGCTGACTTGGACGTAGGGTGGCACAAGCTGCCCAGTTTGAAAAACACCGTGGGTTGCGTTCCCCTACAGAACCTCAGGTCCAATCCTTTCAGCTTCCTGAGGATGTTTAGCCTTCACCTCTCTGCTTTTCAACGCCAGTAACTTAATGTCCTTATTTTTCTATTGGGCTTCGAAGAAAAAGTTTCATGTTATGTGACCTTTTTAGCAGGGCAATTTTGCTTAAATCCCAGGGCACTTCGGAAGTGCCACTTCCCTTTCCGTCTACGTAGCTGTTGGTCCATTTTTTTTTCTCCACTAGAGCATAAGCTCTGGAAAAGCAGAGCTTTTTGAAATCTTATGCAGCTTTCTGGAGTCATTCTTCAGATGAGCAACAGTCACCTAAATCTAGCACAGATCAAGTATGGAATACTTTCAAACACTCTTACAGAAGCAACAAAACAGTGGGATAATTGCAACTTATTTTCAGCTCCCTTCCAAGTTACACAAACAACACCAAAAAAAAAAAATACAGTAGTACTTTGCCCATCCTATTCCAATAGGAGTTTGAAGTTCCTCTTTTTCATAAGCAGAAATTAGAAATGTCATGCTTGGTCAAGAACTGTGGCTGCAGCACACCTTTAATGGAAGTGAGTGAAGCTTGGAACATGGATCAACATGGATCAGCAGATAGACAGGGCTAGTCTCCGGTGCTTGATAGAATACAGAGAATATTGCAACACATACAAGTTCACAACTTCACTACCTTTATAAGAGATATACCTATACATTCATACTTTCTGGGGAGTTCAGAGGACTTTAGTAATAACATGCACAAGATAACATCTCTCTCCCTGCACATTTCTGTTCCTGAGCCATGGCTGTAGGGCTCATGAATCTTATTTTTTCCCCCTTTGGCAGCTTCAGAAACCCTGTAGTGTCTCATGTCCCAGTAAGCTACAAATTAATTTACTATATCTGGGGGTTCAGGTAAAAATCTAGTAGACAGTATTGAACTTACACAGCTGGATTGCAGGTCTGCATGGAATTGACTGAATAGTGTCCAGTCCCAGCATGGAACTAGGCTTATTATAAACCCAGTCATGGATTCCCAGGCAACTACTTATCTTATAAAATTCCCCAAACCCTCGTCCATGGCAGAAATGGCTGGTTTTCCTCCTGAATGTTAGCATCATGAACACTAGCTCTCAATCTGTGTGATGAGTGTGTTAAAATGCTTGGGTTACATAGGGAGAACGCTAGAAAATGGATAGATAAGCAAACATTTAGGTCGTAGCTCCAGTGAACTGGCACAAGTCTAGCTGTTTCTTCGCCTTTGAGATTGCTGCGAAAATTTGCAACTGGCCCGTGCCAACTGAGGAGACAGGTTAGGATGCAGAGCATAAAATTGCAAGGGTAAATATTAGTTCATGTGTATGAGGTGTTCCAGCCAAATTGGGGCAACCCAAATGTGGTTTTACGCACAATTCTTGTACCCTCCAAACACTCAGGTACTACATGATTTGACTAATCACTAACACCCACACTACTGATTATTAATCACAGTAAACCTCTGCAAAGCATCTACATTTTTGCTGAATTTTCAATGCTTATGTACTGATGCAGACATCCCTGGAGTCAGTCTTATTATAATTACTTACCTATGATGCCAGGTGATGCTGGGAAGGTTTTGAAGATGTGGTCTAGGTTGCTGGTGTTATCTTAGTTGTGCACAGGTATTCTTTATCCTTCATGGGCAAAGCAATCTTCCAAGAAGCAAAGTCCTTATTTCCAGGACTAGGCCACCCCTTAGTTTCTTTTATTTAAGCAGGAACAATACTAAAGTCTTCAGTAAAATTTCAGAACTTTATGACAATTCAGTGTAAAATGTGAACTATAATACATATTAACAAAATTAATACACTGACATATTATAAAGACTGGTTGATATAATAATCAAGGAAGGTAATTTTCAGAACAACTGATACACATACTTAATAAAAATAATAATTAAAAATACAAGTGGATACATAGTTAGCAAATGTAGATTGGGGTTTTTGCCCTTTCTACTTTAGATTTATTTCCATTAAAGCTCAGGAAACAAAGCTCTAAGCAGGGGTGAATACTGATGATTGCCAAGAGCCAGTGTGGAAAATGTAAAGGTCTGTTTTTTCCCACCCCATTTTGGGTTGCCTCTCATTCCTTTTGCAACTCTGTGCTTCCCAAATTATTTTAGGTTATCTCTTACGAATTTTACATAAGCTTCTCCTCTTTCTCTGCTGGTCTTTCTTATGGAGAAAATAATTTTTTACTTCACCGAACACATCAACAAACAAAACAAGTCCGTAAGATATGGTATCCAGAGGATATTACAAGGTTTTAGTTTACTGAAGTATGATCATTTTTCAGAAATCTGTAAAGGAAAATCTGCTATTTCAGGCAGTTGCGGTGATAAATCTGCCCTTGGAAAAATCTTCTTGAAGATTTTATCCACTGAATAGTTCTGCTTCAAAACTGCTTGTCAAACATGTTCTCTCATGTATAAATAGTACCCTTCTTACTCTTTCCTCTGCCTGCTATTCTATTTGCTGTTGCCAGCTCCTCCCTTTCTTCTCCACATCTCTTTCTTTCCTTGTCTGTCTTTTATAGTCCCTCTGTGTGTATCTTGCTTTCTCTACCTCTGTCTCCCACCTCTCTCACTCTTACCCTCCTTTTTCTCTCTTTTTCCTTTGAAACTCTATTCCCCTTGTCTTAACCCAACCCCTCCCTTTTATCCTCCTCAGCTATTCTCTCATGGGTGGTTTTCTTCTCTTTGGTTTGTGTGGTCTGCCCTGCACATTCCAATTCTTTTCTCTTCAAGACCTAACATGTTTCACACAGTGAAGAGAGTATTTAAGAAATTAATTACGCTTTGCTGTCCTAACCATCATTTTAATAACTGCACTTTCTTATTTTTCTTCAAATATTGCAAGATCTGTTTGTGTGTCTGGATATTTGAAACAATATTTTGTGCAATCATGTGTCTACAAAGTGAATGTCTGTCTGTGTAATTTGGAGTATACGATTGTCTATATCAGCACTCTCCAAACTTTTTTGATCATGTACCCCTCTTGGTAAATTCTTTAGCATACACCCCTAATATGCATATATTTACTTATTTATAAATCATGTACTACTGAAGTTCTAATATTTTTCTCCTGCACCGCAATTCTATGGCAAAGCAATCTTCTGGGGTGCATGCACCCCACTTTGGAGATCACAGCTCTATATCATACAGCCACACTGTTGCATGAGGTATGCTGGGTTTGTCACATTCAAGATTGTCCTGAGAATCTGATCTACCCATGGTAGTTTTGGCTGGAGAGCTTTTGCTTCCCTGTTTCTGTCATGTTGACTGTGATTCTTTTCACATTGAGAGGGGTGAGTTTTTCTGGTAGGGTGTAATAATCTGCCCAGCAGAGAGAGATTTCAGAAACTGGAAACTTTTTTAAAATATATAAATACCACGGCAGTGCAAAATGCTGCAACGTTGAAGAAAGAACATTTAAACACTGGCATAAAATTAAGCCCTCATACAAGATTGACTGTCAGCTCGCTTTTCACCAGGTGAGGTTTTAAACACAGTTTGGATGTTGCATGTGCACACGTGCACAGGAACTTTTCCCAGACTTCCCCATTCAGTGTAGCAGTTTGCACATGCTTGGCTTTCATTCCACAAAAAGGAGGAGGCGGAGGTTTTGGGGGGAATATTCCGTTACCATAAAGGGGAGGAAGTGTTTCTGCAGCTATTGAACAAAGCAGCTTGTTAACCTCTTTCCCGACCCCGGTGCAATGGTACAGTCCCACTGCTCCTTTCTAGGGGCCAGATGCTCCTCACAGTACAAAAACAAGGAAGAAAGGAAAACACATGTGCAAAAATTTACTACTCTACTGAGTAAGGACCAGGTTCCAAGAGAAGCTGAATACCTGTAATTTCTCCTGAAGAAAACTTTTTTTAGAATCAGATGGGAGAAAGGGGGGGGAGGGAAGTTGGAAGGAAAGAAGTCTGTTGTAATTGGTGTCTAGAAACCCCCACGGAGAGGATTAAGAAAGAAACTATGCTGTCTGGGAAGACGTAGGTATTTGTGTTATTCTGCATATATACAGAACTGCTAGAAAAGGCTGTGCTGTGGGGAAACTAGCCCCAGCTTTTTGAATGCTGAGGTGTGCCCCTATCTGCTGATGGTACTTCTTTTAAGCAGAACTTTGTGTATTTTATCATGCAGTGGGGTGTCTAATGTGCTTTGTCCTTTTGTATGTGTACCAGTGTCCTATGTGGAAGGGAATCACAGTCACTTTCTATTGTATATAATGCGAAGCTCATACTTCAAACCAAAGGAAGTCACTTTGTCAGCAGAATCCCAAAATTCTACTCTGTGTTATCAAGTTATTTGTGAATTGTAAGCCACTGAGTTTTGATATATTTCCCATTCAGTTGTTAATGCACACTGTGCTTACACTGTAGCTCACTGCACCCTTCCTCATTTTCTTCCATTTGCCGGTGTAACTCACTGAATGGTAGGTACAAGCAGAGGCTTATGCAGCATGCCTCATCCTCTATCATTTCTCTGTGTTCAGCCCAGTAACATTTGCAGAATGAGAAGGGAGAGACCTGGAAAGATGCTTCCAGTCCTTTGTTTCTACATTGGAAGCTGAGGTTCTCCTTTGGGAGAATTGGTTGATTCACCCTAATGATTGAGGTTTGTTAGTACCCGGAGTCAAACAAGCACCTAGCCTCTGTGACATTTCACAGAATCACAGAATGGGTAAGGTTGGTGAGGTCGTCGCTGCCAAAGTTGGGTCATCCTAGAGCACACTGTATAGGTTTGTGTGATGGTTATGGAGTATCTCCAGTGACGCAGACTCTACAATCTCTCTGGGCAACCTGTTCCAGTGTGCAGTCACCTGCACAGCAAAGTTCTTCCTCATGTTCAGGAGGAAGTTCCTGTGCATCAGTTTCTGCTTGTTGCCTCATGTCCTATTGCTTGGCACACTGACAAGCGCCTGGCTCCTTCCTCTTCATACCCTCCCTGCAGATACTTATAGACATTGATAAGGTCCCCTCTCAGACAACTCTTCTAGATGCTAAACAGGCCCATCTTCCTGAGCCTATCCTCTGCTGTACTCACACCAGGAGCCCCGTGTCTCTCTCTTGTTTTGAAGAGCCCAGAACTGGACAAAGCACTCCAGATGAGCCTCACTACGGCTGAGTAGAGGGAGAGCACTTGGAGGTAGAACACCAGTAAGCGCATACACACTAACTTGAGGCGGGGTTGCCGCGAACAGCAGGAGACGCTACACAGTAACATGAATTTCAACAGTGTCAAGAGAGAGACTGGCCAAGGATCAGTCCTGTACGGCCAATCTGTCCCTCCTGGCCTGAACCTGACAAGGGCAGGGGCGGGGGCCGGGGCTTGGGCAGGGGCTAGGGCAGGGGCTAGGGCAGGGGCTAGGGCAGGCGCAATTGCAGCCACGCTCGGCATCCCCAGAGGGCGCCCGGCCGCAACCTTGAAGCTGTGGCGAGGGAAGACCCACTTGGAAAACCCCCCTCTGGAAGAGACTGGACTGGGGGGAGCGGGAGTGAGCAGCACAGCCCGGGATCGCGGAGGGAACCCGGTGCCGCCCAAGGGCCCGCCCAGCAGAGCGGCTGCGAAGGGCGGGCGACGGAGGGGAGGCAGCCTGAGGCGGCGGGGGACGAGGGAGCCGGCGGGGCTGTGCGGGAGAGAGGATGGCGATGGCCGCGGAAGTGACAGGAGTGGCTGGAGCCGCCCCGGAGCGCGGGGTCTCGCAGCGCCCCCACCCCTCTTTGCCGTCGCTGGGCCTCTGCGAAGGAAAGCAGGTCGGGGGGGCGGAGAGAGAATGGAGGAGGGGCACGGCGAGGAGGGGAGGGAGGCAGGGGGGAGAGAAAGAGAGAGAGAGAGAGAGAGAGAGAGAGAGAGAGGGAGGGAGAGAGAGAGAGGGAGAGGGAGAGGAGCCCGGAGAAAGGGACAAGGCAGATCCTGGGAAGAGAGAGGAAGAGAGACTCCTGCAGGAGAGGGATCCTGGGCGGGGAGAGGACGTTCCCGGAGAAGGGCCTGGAGAGTAGCGCAAGGATCGGGACTGCTCGCGAGCATCCGACTTGTTGAAAGGGATCGACCGAGAGCCAGAGGCTGTGCCCGGGGCCGGGGGACAAAGCGGCGGAGCTGGCGCTGGCCCGTCGGGATGGTGCAACTCGCGCGATGAAAAATGGTCTTTGTCCAACTTTTCTGATGCCGGGAGGGCGGTCGGCACGGCTCTAGCGGGAAGGGCTCCTGCGAAAACTGCTCGAGTAATGCTGGGAAGTGGAAGGGGTGTTGCTGGAGTCCTGCACAAGGTACCGTGGCGGGCGATGGGGCAGGCGGGGACGGGCATTGTGAGCCCGACCGGAGCGCTCCGAGGGAGCGGGCCGTGGTCGCGGGTACCCTCCGGTCTCTTCCATCCGAGGGAGGGGCCGACACAAAACAAACGAGTACTACTTCGAAAGGGATTAAAACTCCTCAGGTTGTGTGGGTTTTTTCCTCCTCTCCTGGTGTCTGCTATTCAAAGGCTGCGTTACTGGGACCCTCCCCCAAGCGCACCTCTGCTGTCAGGTGCCGTCTGTGGGCACGGAGAGGACAGATGTGGGGAATCGAGTCGGCTTCTCCGCTCACGGAAATTACTATCACACACAGACACGTTCCACAGATGCATGGTGCGTTTGGTGTGCTCCCATGCCCGTTGTTTCCCTCTCTCTCTAGCTCTCTGAAGAGCCATAGGGAATTGCTGCCTTTGAAGTCTCTGAAGTAGGGATGGATGGATGCTGGTGTAGGTCCCCGATTCTCATGGAACGATACATGGAAGGCTGTGTGGCCTTGTCCGTGGGTAGGGTTGTTCAGCGCTCTTTTGGGGGACAGATGGCATTATGAGTGATTGTGGCAGAGAAAAAACATGTTAACCTATTTTTCAAGGAGATGATGCAAGTTACTACTAATCAAGCTAAATAAATCTGTGAATGTGGGAGGGGCTGTTTGTGATGGATAATTTTAAATTTGCCTTTTGTGGATCTACTGGGATGATTTCACTTACTCTGAAGTTTCTCTTGCTATTACACTCGGTTAGGAAGAAGGGTGAATATCACCTGCCTCTCCTACAAGTTCTAAAAGTCAGAGATTAAAGATGAGGAAGCAAATCTCTCAAGGGTCATCCTTCACTATCAGTGTACCGAGTTATGCAGTTTCATGAGGAATGAGAGGACAAATGGAAACAACAAAGTCAAGAAGAGTTGCTGCCACCAGATGCAACTGATACAGAGACACATCTGCAGCTTCAGCTGGGATGGAGGGAGACTCCCTTTTTCCTTGTTATGTAGGTTCTAATGAGAAACATGGAACTGGTTGTGGGTGCACTTCTTGTTTAGTCACAGCTGATCCACCTGCCCTAAGCCATTAATACAAGATTTATTGACTATTTTTAGTTATTTCTTTATTCCCACTTTGAAATAATTCCAGTGCTGAGGTTCCTTTGGAAGAAGGAAAAGAAAAGATAATCCACAATCTAATAATCCTTTTCCATTGATGTTACCCCGTCTTGGTGCTGAAAGAAAATACTGTCAGTTTCTCTCTAGAAGTTCATTCCATAAATTCAACACGTTGCCACTACTTCAGTTTATTTTGCTAGTGTTTTTTCAGGCTTCAGATAACTGCATGTAATTGCATCCTTTCCTTTCCTTTACTGCTTTTTCCATGTATGTTGTCTTAGCCTAAATATTTTTTTTCCTGTCTTCCTTCTCCTATTTGGCTTTCTTGCACTTACATTGAGCTGCTCAGAATTGTTTATATGGCCATGTATTTTGATACTTGGAAAGACAATTACTGTGGGACATTGGAGATTGTATGAACTAGGATTGTATCTCTCTCTAATTTAACCACAGAAACCCTGCAGAAGGGCATGTCTTCTTGCATTGTTCTGAGGTTCTCAGCTCTTCTAAGCTGTTATCTGTGGCAAGAACAGCTTGGGTTATAGAGACTTTTTGGAGAGGGTTGGGGGAGTGATGCCTCCGGTCTTTTTCTTTGCCCAAGGCTGTTACTCTCTTCGCCTTCTGTATTTTACTTGCAGGCTGACCAATGGCACAGTGTAAATCCTTTTCTGGGGGAAGGCAGCTCCAAGGAGGCAGCTGCTTATTCTCCAGCATGCTCCCATAGGCTTCCAGCAGATGTGTCTGACAAGGGAGCTGATCCCTCAGTCCATCGAGAGTTGTCTTCTTTATGCCTGTACAAATTCACATCCCTCTTTGTGCCCAAGTGCAGAAGTCTTCCCCTTCTTCCCTTTGATAATGCATTGCCATGTGCAGACAATCATGTAAGAGATAAATATAGTTTCTCACCCTTATCTTGTGTGCCTCAATTAAGGTAAAATGGTTTTGTGGTCACCTTTCCTTCCCTGGATACCTGCACGGTTACAAAATTTATACATGCTTTTCCTCTGGCTTCAGGAGTGCTCCCCTTTACAGATCCACTCTCCCTAAAACCTTCTTTCCTTGTGTTTCATGCATTATCCCTCAGCAGTGCAGAAGTTATCCTCAAGTCCCTACAGATGACTGCAAAGTACTTTTGGAGCACGTTTAAGGTTGCAAAGTTTGTTTTTAATTCTCATTTCCGTGGCCCTATTGCACATGTTTACTGCACATGCAATAGAATATGGAAGAAGTACGAACTGGTCTGTATGGTCAAGCTAGAGCTTTATAGTGTGGTTTAGACACCAAAAGAAAAGGTCAGTATCTCCCAAAAAGGGTGCTATCATGAAAATGTGTTTATTAAGAATGTTCCAGTTTGGCTGTTCTTGGTCATAAACATGTAATTTTTTTTTTCCAAAAAGCTTAAAGACTCATTTCTGTGAAAAGTTGATTAAAACTTTATGGGGAAACTGATAAGCCTCCTATAAATATTGTCATTATTTTGTCATTTTTTTTATTAAACCTGCTTTAATAATACATTAGCGTTATATCTTACTGTTTAAGAAAATAAAAAATTGTGATTTGTTAGCGAGTTTTGTATCGTCTCGAAGCAACAGAGTTAAAGTACTTCTTCCAGCTACCGACTCCACACTTTCAGTGGTTTTCCAACTCTTTGCAACCTTAATAATTTAGCTTCTGTGTGTTAAGTCTTGGGCTGAGCATGACTTGGGCTGAACATCCCTTTTCTCCTTATATTTACTGCCTTTGGCAACCATGCGGTGTCATGGACTTCTAGGGTGTGCACAAGTTTAATATTATTATTCTGTAAATAATTCTGTAGATGTTGCACAGCAGCAAACTATCTCTCTGTCTCCAGTGCTGCCAACTGTGTTATGTAAACAGACCCCCAAAAGGATAAAAACTCCTTAATTACTCATGTCAGCCATGGCACTCTAACATGTGTCCAGCAAATCTGAGTAAGAAAATTCCATTTCATGTTGTCACTCTCCTCACCTTTGACTTATACAAGGAGCTTCAAACTTAACAAAGAAGAACTACACTAGTACTTTGTTCTCAGAGGCATGTAGTGCTTTCAAGCAGTATTTCTCTGCCACCAGGAATAGAATTTTATTTGAAGTGTACTGTTAACACATGTTGTGTTTAAAAAAATAAAAAGTGTGTTCTTTATGGAGGTACTGACCCACTGAAGGCACTGTATTGCCTCTTAAAAAGTCACTACGGGGCAGGCTGATGCTTCTGTCACAGAAGTCCTACTTGAAGATTGTTCTTGAGACCACTTCTGAAAAAAGCTCTTCTAGTCACTGGTTTCAATTTTCCATGCCTCCAGAGGCCCCTGTGCATTCTGCTGTTCAGGCTTGCTTGTCAAGAAAATTTTTGTTCAAACGTTTCACATGCACACCCCCACTCCCATATGCACGTGTGCATGCGCATGCTCGTGTGTGCACACAGCAATGGGTAAAGAGGAGAAAAAAAGTGCTGTCCTGGGAAGAGAGAAGATGCTGGATACTACAAAGAACACAGCCTATCCAGTTTGGAAACTATAGCCTTACATATAAAGGCTGAGTCCTTAAGGTCTTGATTCACCTTAGGATGGAAATTCTCACCAGCCCAGACCTGCATATTGAAACATATATGACTTCATTTTCAGAGAGGTGCTTTTTTTTTTTCTGTCTGCTCAAGCTTGCCAAGTAAATGATTCCTCTGCTGATTCTGCAGTTTCCAAGTGCAGTTTTTTGCTCTGTGCCATGTCTCTGGAAAATATCCAATGTGTCTAAATCATGTAATTAAACCCTAGAAGCTAAAGACTGAGGACTACTGACTCTTTGTAACATTTCTGTTTTAGCATACTGATGTTTCTTCAAGTTACTGTAAAGCTTTCAAAGCTCCCTAAATGACCTGATCTCTCTCCCACTTACTGCAAAACACTCACATGATATGAATCTGTTTGGCCCAGCTGACCACTTCAGAGGCAGTGTGTAGGATACAGACGCCTGTGTGGAGGCCTTTAGCATCAGGCTTACCACAGGTTCTCTCAGATCCTGAGGATGTCTACAAATGGAAGCACAGTTCCTTGGCAGAACTCTCTTATCTTCCTAACTATTCTTTAAGAAGAGAGTGGGATGTCACAAGAGGGACAGTATTTTGGAGATTTCTGGGCAAGTTTTGAATAATTTCAATTTGGAAATTCAAACTGGGCTGTTTATAAAACTGTTTGAATTTCCAAACGTTAAGTTTCACTCACAGCTAGGATCAATTTGATTCCAGTACGCAGAATCTGGAATGTTTTCTGCACCAGGAAGATGTTTGAAATTATTCCTTCTTGGGTTTGAGCCAGGAAGAAGCTGCTGGAAGCACAGCTGGATTGGAATGTTTGCAGTTGCCTCCCAGATGGTCTTGTCCCTTGCTAATGTCAGTAGGCTTTCAGCTGGTGCCAGCAGCAAGAGAATGTGAATATGTACTGACATTTTCACTTTTCAATGAGTTTGCTAATCCCGTTTGGTGCATGAGTTCTTCATAAGGGGACTACCATATCAGCAGTTACCACTGCCATCACTATGGTATCAGGAGTGGAAGAGTTCTGTTGAGAAATGTTCATTTTATTACAAGTGCAGAGAGGATCTTAGTGGTCTTCTCCTCTTCCAGTATCTAGGCATGTTAGAAATACATAAAGGAGCAGTACAAGATGATTTGAGAACAAATTCTGATGACGAGTATAAGTCAGTGGTCTCTTAAAATCTAGGAGATAGGTAGATGCTTGACAGAGGGAATTTTCTTAGTTTGCAAGTGCCTTGGTAGTGTGTTCTGCTGGGACACGTATGTGGAGTCAGGTGCTGAAGAGTAATTAGTTTTCATTTTGAGCCTTACTGTAGCTGCCTTTTTGCTCAGGGCCCCAGGCTGAGCACCAGAAACACATTTAGTGAAATAATGTAAGGGGAATGATGCATGATTTGTGCTCCTTGTTTTAGTCAAAAGTCCTCTTAACTCTGACTGGAAGAATTGTGTTGACAGTTGCGTGTTTCTCAGGGATAATTTTACCAGTCTGGAATTAGAAGGGACTCTGGGTGGTCTCAGGAAGCTGCAGGTTCTTGCAAGCACTGAGCACAACTTTGGGTAGAAGAAGGAGGGCCATGAAGGGAGGGCCATCCAAGAGGAGGCCAAGAAGGCTGGAGCACTTCTTCTATGAAGACAGGCTGAGAGAGCTTGGATTGTTTAGACTGGAGAAGAGAAGGCTCTGGAGAGACATTATTGTGGCCTTCCAGTACCTAAAAGAGATAAAGGGAGCTGGGGACAGACTTTTGACCGGATATGTAGGGCTTTAAACTGAAGGAGGGTAGGTTTAGGTTAGATATTAGGAATAACTTTACTCAGAGAGTGTGAGGCACTGGAACACTTGCCCAGAGAAACTGTGGATGCCCCATCCCTGAAAGTGTTCAAGGCCGGGCTGGATGGGGCTTTGAGCAACCCAGTCCAGTGGAAGGTGTCCCTGACCATGGGAGCGGTGTTGGAACTAGATATGTTTAAGGTCTCTTTCAACCTGAACCGTTCCATGATTTTATGATTCTGTAAAATAAAATTAGTAAATAAATCACTGTTGACTGAAGAGAATAACTTTAAAATTGTTTCCTGAGTAGATTCTTTTGATTATGCCTAATGAATTACCCCCAAAAGAGTGTTCGTGATGACAGAGTGTAAAGAAAGCAACTCGGAGTTTGGAAAAAGATTAAAAATAAAAATGTTCAATTCTTTAAAAGAATTAAACTAAAACGAGTCTTATTCTCTCCGATAAATTAACACCTTCTGGACAACCCTGATTGAAATGGTCATAACAGGCTTGTTGGTTTGTTGTACCTGTCTTGCTTCTCTTAGCTGGTGGTCTGTATCAGCCCACTGTATCTAACAGTGTTATAAAGAGTTATGTGTATAGAACTCAGAGTTGGAGGGGAGAACTTGCCCTAAAACCTCAGAAAGATATTTTAAAATAGTGATGATTCTTTTGGAAACAGCTTTGTTCCCCACCCCCCAGATCAGAGCAGGTCAGCCTGGTGTTTTCTACTGTATTTTCTTTCGCGTCTCTGAACCTGTGGTGTTGAAATTGGACAATCCCTGATGTAGACGCACAGTCTATTTGTATTTGATTGTGTGAACTTCTCTGTCACAGCGCTGATGAGCTGGGAGCTCAGTGAAGATCAACAGAAGTGATTAGGAGACTATGTGGAATTTTTAATATGCTATTAAAAAGAGCTAGCTTATTGATGACTGAAAAGGGTCTAAAAACTACTCTGGGGTAGTTATAGTACCTGGGAGACTATTGATGGGATCCTACACAACATAGCCAAAGTAAAAGGGTTGGCTCAGATTGCCCGAAGTAGATCATTTCGGGTTCAGTATTCGGGTATGTTTTCTTCCAGCAAAGGTCCAAGTAGATTGTAGAAAGTCATGGAAGTCCTATGGCCAATGTCATTTAAAAAAATAACTAGGAAAGGTTAAAGAAATATATCTGAAAAAAATCCTACAGTTGACTGGGACTGTAGGCCAGTTGTTGTCTAAATAAAGGTGTTTGCCCCACTCTTTTCATTTCTATTATTATCATCTCACGGGCAAGTGGGGGAGGGACTGCCTTCCTGACAGAAAATACATCTTGGATCTGCTGTGTTACAACCAAGACTGGTTGGTGTCCAAAGAAAGGAAGTGGTGTATTGTACTCACTCCATTTGAAATGTAATCCTTTGGTTTTGCGGTTGGACGTGGTTGTAGCAAGAGCAGTGAGTCCCAGCATCCACACTGGAGTATAAATAAGCCTTTGAGACACAGAGAAGGCAGGATGAACTCTGAGATTTATGTCTTATTGCTTTCATCTCTGTCACGAAAAATAATACAAACATGCATTAGAAAGAGATGCTATGAGCCTGAAATATCTTTCTACTATAACCTGCTTGGCCTTCCCATTTCCTCTTAAGACTATTTCTGTTCTGCTGAAGTATTAGTGGCACATAATGTTCCCGTTTCCTGAGGGTGGAAACATTGAACTGGAAATGCAGGATGGAGGAGGAGGGAAGAACCTGAGAATGAAATTGGCTGCTCTTCAGGCTCTGCCAGTGGCAAGTTCAAATTTTTGGTGGGGCTCTAACCTGCTTTTGCTACACATGTGCTCCTTGTGATGCTTCACTGAACTCAAGTAATTGTTCCAAGCAGTCATTCCTATTCAGGTCATCTCTTGCTTCTTTGCCACCTTGATGTCACTTCTTTTCTTCAAGCTACCATTTCTGCTTTGTTTCTTTCTCTATGTCTTGTAGACAAGAGCCAATTTTGGGCAACCCAATTTCGAAAACCAAGTGAGAGCCTGGTCTAAGCATTGAACCAGCACTAATCATTAAATAAATATCTAGATATTGTTGACAAAATTTAAAAGAAACTTAGTGTTAAAGATCAAGTGAGATATTTCTGAAGTTCAAGAGGACCCTTATAGTGTCTGTTCTTGTTGCTCAGTTCAACCCTTTTAACAACAAGACCGTGGTAACACGAGGAGAAGCGACTGAGCATTATGGATTGGGAGACTGGAACTGAAGAGAACAAAACCTAGAAAACCATCTATTTTCTCAGAGTTTTTCCAAAATAATTTTTAAGTCTCATAGTCCCTTCCTCTGTGTTCTTAGTGTGCCTTGAGAGATTTCTGCCAAGGTACCTCCCTAGTTGCTTGTTACTGCACAGTTCAGTAATCCCTCCTGCAAAAATGGTTGTAGGCAGACCACAGTTAGTGTTGGTGTACAGCTCTGGGGAGTATGACCAGGGCAGTGTAGGATTATTTTGTACTGTTTTAGTGCCTAATGGGAACAGGAGACTCAAACTAATAGTAGAACAGAGAGAATTCCCATCTAGGCAAACCGTGGTCATATAGAGATGAAAACTGTGTGGTAGAACTCTTCTCTGAGCCATTCTCTCTCTCCTTCACAGCTTCCTAGTTTTGTGCATGCATTTCCACATCAAACGCTCTAATTTATGTGTTGGAGCTAGGGCTTGTGTATTGTATAGCCTGTTGGTGCAGTTAGTAAAACGTAAGGGGATCGGCTTGACTGAAGATAGTTTTTTATTCCCACTTCCATTCAGGGAATATTTTATGTTATAGGCCTCTGTTCGGGCAACCTTATGAACTCAAAAACGGGTATTGCAATTTTGTGGGGGTGTAACTGGATGGAAGGTACCTGGTAATGAACTACATGGAGTGGGGCTGGGGAAGAGGTTTGGACAGCAAGATAAAGGCAGTTCACAAGTCAGTAAAGTCATTATGCTTCAGTGCTTTCCTGCCTTGTTGTTTTAGGAAGAAGCAGTCTTGCTTCTCTAACAGGAATAAAAACAATGATGAGAAATAATGCTAGTAATTAAATAGTTTTAAAAGTAGCCTCTATCTGCAAATGCACGAAGCCAACAATTTGTGAACCAAGCTCTATGACAGCCCAAGGCTGTGAAACTGATTAAAATGGAAAAAGGTAGTTTTAATTAACCCTTAAATTATGAAGCACATTCTCTGAAAACCCAAGTTGCTTCGTTGAAGCCAGAAAGGAGGTTAATAAAAAGAGCTGCACTTAAATTAATATGCTTTAATATTATTAGTTCTTTCTGTAATCTGTTTTGAAATGACAGTTTCTCTCATGGAATGAAAGGCAATTTCAAAATGCTGGGAATTCCCATGGAAGAGGAACATTATCTTTGAACTGGCTGTCAGTGCTGCCACTATCTCCCCGTACACAACATAGCCTTGGATACTGTGAATACAAATAGCTTTTGCTAAATATTTCTTAGTGCAAACCCCTCATGAAGTCAAAAACAAAATTAGAGATGAGGACAGTAAGCATATTTTTACAAAAAATTAGGATTCTTTACTGAAGAAAATATTAATCCTTACTAAAGGACTTCACAAACTCGTTCACAAAGAACAGTTTAAGAAAAGTATTTTCAGTTTGGTTTTTTTTCCCCTTCATTATGTAAGTCTTTTGAGTGTTTTTGAATAGATCTTGGTTCATATATTTCTGGACATGCCATGTAAGGCTGCGTTCTTAATTTAAAATGGGAAACAGCATTAGTATAGAACATCCCTTTTCTTAGGCTTATCCATATCTTAGTTTTGCAAGCCACTCTTACTTTTCCCCCTGCTCAACCCTTCAAGCCCATGATTTGTTTTCCAGCATCCTGACAGTGCCTTTAAGGCTCTTTTGCAGCTCTGTGTTTGGTTTGTCTGGGCAGATTTGCAGATGCAATTGCAGACTTGTTCTGCAAATGTCAAGGTTATTTGTCTGATTTGTGGCGTTGCTTGTCTGGCCATTGCAAACACTGTGCTTGAGTTCTTTATCGCTTTCCATCCATCTGCAATCAGAACTTGGTATATAATAACTTTAATTTCACTTGCAAAAGAAGCACTATCAGCATTGCTGAGCAGATGAGCCCATGATTTTAGGGACATACTCTTTACGTCACTGTCATGGTTTAACCCCAGCTGGCAACTAAGCACTACACAGCTGCTCTCTTGTCCCCCCCTAGGGTGATGGGGAAGAGAACTGGAAAAAGGTAAAAAACATGGATTGAGATAAGAACATAAGGAACAGTTTAATAATTAGAATAAAATAATAGCAGTAATAATGGTGATGATGATGATGATGAAGAGAAGGAGAGGGAGAGAGAGGCATAAAACCCAAGAGAAAGAAGTGATGCACAATACGCTCACCACCCACTGACCAATGCCCAACCCATCCCTGAGTAGTGATCAGTGGCTCCCAGCCAACTCCACCCTGTTTATACACTGAATGTTCCATGGTGTGGAATATCCCTTTGGTCAGTTCGGGTCAGCTGTCCTGGCCATGCTCCCTCCCAGTTTCTTGTGCATCTCCTTACTGGCAGAGCATGGGAAATTGAAGAGTTCTTGATTCAGAATAAGCTCTACTTAGCAACAACTAAAACATCTGTGTTATTAACAGTATTCTCATACTGAATCCAAAACACAGCTCTGTGCCAGCTACTAAGAAGAAATTTAACTCTGTCCCAGCTGAAAACAGGACAGTCACACATCCTTTGTTTAAAAACTGTTTGTGAAAGTTTCATTTCCTTTCTCCTTTTAATGCCAAAATAGTATGCGTCTTTTTTCTTGTTGTTTTCAAACTTGTTCTATCATAAAATTCAGTGAAACTTGAAGTGTTTGTTTAAACTTAGTTATTGCCAGTTGTACTAAAGAAGGAAATATCACTTTTCAAAGGATTTTTACTACCACAGATTATTTTCACCTGGAAGTTAGTAATGTGGTGATCTTCAGAGATATTTAAGTCTACTACCATAATCATAAAATTCCGGAATTTTGGAAATGCAGCATTTTACACAGTGCTTGAGAAAGGTTTGCTGCTGTGCCCTAGAGCTTGTGAATTGCATATTTTTTTTTTTTATTTCTGAAGCCTTATGTCTTCCTTCTTCCTTTCGTACAAAGGTAAGTCATACTTGACGTTGGAAACATCATGTTTATTTCCACATAGATAAAGTGCATTGCAAGGATCTGTGCACAGTTGTACTGAGAAAAGTATCCTGAGAAATTAGAGTAAAATTGATGACAGCTCAGTGAAACTATACCCAGTAGGTACAGTTGTCATCTTCTCTTTCAGTCAAAGAAGAGAAATGTGATGGACAGCTGCTAATTCTTTTTCTCCCTCTTCTTCATGCAGTCTCCTTTATTTACTATATGGAAATAAAAAGGGAGTGATTTCTGTATCACTCCAATTCCTGTTATTTTTTAGGAGAATTTCTATCAGGCAAGTGATGGATAACAAACACAACAATTAATTTCTTGATGTATTTTATTCTTTAATGTTATTAATATTCTAGAGCTGGGATTTTGTTTCCAGGTGTTATTGTTAGAAACTTGAGTATAATGACCAGTGTTTCTTTGAAAAGTAGACAAATCTCTATATAAATTGTCAGTGAAGTGAAATCTTGTGAGTTGGGAAGAGATTTTATTCAGAAACTTAGTTGTACTTAATATAATTTAAGTACCTAATAGATGGAAGAAAGATTCTGTATCTTTAATTCAAATATTTTTTCTAATTGCTATAGTTTCCAGGGGTCAATGTCCATCTTTGTTGGGTACAGCAGAAACGTAATGTGAAGGCATTGAGAGAGTCTATGGAAACACAGGGCAACTGTGAATGAATTTTGGTTAGGAAGAGAAACTAGAGTCACAAGCAGTGCCTCGAGCCTGCTCCAGCCAAGTGTGTAGAAGAGAAGCACACTCAAGCAGAGAAGAGAGATTTAAGGGAAAGCACGGTAGTTATCTAAAGACATGCTAATGTGGCCACCTGTGTGAGTTGGAAGGCAGCACAGAGGCTCAGAATCTCCTCAGATACCTTTAGGCTGCACCTAGGGAGGCATCTGGAGGGAGCTGTTCAGCTGTCCATAGCTCCCTTTTTTTAATTAGTGCAGATCTTAGTTACCTACTGAAGATGATTCAGCTCAGTCCACTGACTGTAGAGGTCATTTGAGTGATTATGCTTCTAATTTGGGCTTGCTATTTGAGCCTCAAGGGCTTAATAAAAATTCATGAAAATAAGCGTCTCTTACTTCCCTTTAAGAGGGAACTTTCCCTATGGAAGTTCTTAATTTGGATCCCACTAGGAAATGTATAATCAGAGCATGGAAGATCAGCTTCAAGATTCCTGGTGTTTCCATGGTAAGCAAGGAAATAAATGCCTTTCTTTGGAGAACATTCGAAATTAACCTTTGGGTTATCATTGTAAATTTAAGGAATCCCAAAAGACACAGCTCTATTTAGATAATCTGTAGGAAGCAAATGATCAAACCAGCTACAGGAAATATTTTATGAAGTACGTTGTTGAAGAAGAATTCCTTTAAGCTTAGTTATATATTTCACCTTGAGCCTTTCTCTCAAAATTAAATTAATAAACTGAACAGACCATAAAAAATCCACAAGGCTTTGTTATAAATTCTACTCTCCTCTCAGGTACTTCTAAAGTATTTTGGAGTAATTAAAAATAATCTCAAATAGTAACATAAAAAGATATACAGCAACTATCAAGATGATTTATTTATTTAATTGAACATTTCTCTGTGCTGCTATATGTGTCCCAGTGATAGATTTTTTTGAAGAAAACACATTAACTTCATAATATTAAAACCCAGAGCAATAAATTATGTGTTGCTCTCCCCCCATTCACTTCCTGTTTGGGGTGTAGAAAGATTTCTATGAATAGTAGTTATTGTAATTATTGTCTAAGGAAGAAGGTAGGCAGTATTATGTAATGCTCAAAGTGTTGGACAGGCATTGAATGACAGCTTTTCACAGCAGCAATGTGAGATTTAGCCTCGTCAGATGTGTGACCATAGCTGCAAGGGCATCTCAGCGTCAAGGAGCAATTATAGTGGGAGAACACTGGGGGCAACAAAGAAGGGGGGAAAGCCTCTTCCTTGATGTGTAACGCTGTCGTGGTTCCCTGTTTATCATGAATGAGAAGTATGAATTCCACTTTTTGTATGCTGACTACAAGTGGTGAATCAGTGTGCAGCACAAATTAATTGGCATAGTGGTTTATTGACTGTCCCAGATGTTGTGCTCATTTATCTTCTTAATGCTTCTTACTCAGAGATCATATTAAGCTGATCTGAGTCACAATGCAAAATGTGCAAGAGGAGGAAAGACTATGCTTGCAAAGGTACAGCATTTTCTCTGCCCTGAAGTATTTTTGAAGTGCATTTATATTGCATCTAGATCCTTTGTGTGAAGAAGTACGACAAATATGGGGGAAATATGTGGAATCAAGTGTGGCAGAGGGAAGTTGTACCCATATAATGATTTCTACTGTGAGATAAGCCTAGAAGAGTCACTTAACAATGAACGAGGAAGAAGCATTGTTCAATGGGAGGAAACAAGATGATTTGGAAAAGATCTTGGGACAGTTAAGAAGAATTGAAAGCTTAAAAAAACCCCGGCATTGTTACTATTTCAACTTCTATTAGTAGAACAATTTTAAATACATAAAAATACTGTGTTGCACGAGGATAGCAATCTTTCCAAATCTGTTGCAAGTTCGAAACAGGGATTGGATTAATTCCTAAAGAGATACTACTGGGCGTATATTGGGGGATACTCTCTAGTAACCCTTGTCATATATTTGTGGATACTGGAGGAATAGTGGGGGAGCAGATCATGTAGAGGCCAGGCTTGCAAGACATCTCCAGGTAGCTCTTCCTGACACTGGTGGCACAAAGATTTGGGTTAGGTGGACATTGGTCTGCTTCAGTGCTAGCTTGTGTTTTGAAATGTGGTTTGCACTAAAGCATGCAGACTTGTTATTCTCTTGACTGCACATTCAAAAACACAAGTGTTCTACCAATAAGGAAGGCTGTCAGGAACTCCTAAGAACTGACAATTTTTACATTGTGTTGACATGTCCATTGTTTCCATTTGCCTCCATGCCTCCTGGGAATAAGGTGTTTGAACCAATATTAGAGTTGGGATTTTTACAAAGTAGTGCAGGACAGAGCACCGTCTCTGCGGTGGATTGATCTCCTATGAGCTTTTAAGGAACAGAATATCTGAATTACCCGTAGGTCTTCTGTAGAGATTAGGGCTACGGGGCTGATAGTTCTTCCTGATGCCTCTGGTTTACTCTAATTTCATAGAACTCAAAGAAACAGCTACATTCCATTAATGGAGAAGAAGAATCTGTCACACCCTCGTATTTTCTCAGGAGGCTTGTGCAGTGCCTGAACAATCCTAGCTTTTTTCTTAATTCTAAAGGTATGCCTGAATTCTTCCTGCCGAAGCCAGACCAGGTGCATGGTTCGGATGCATGTTTAATGCTATTTGATGTCGGGTTCTGCACAGGGTATCTGTCAGAGGGGAATAGGGTCAGTGTGCTTTACTTTCTCATCTGTGACTATGTATTGTCTGCATACTAAGCTAGAACATGCTTCAGTGAAGGTCTGTTCTAAAGATTTATGGATAGAATCAAAAGGATTAGAATACAAGGTATTTTCTTTAAAGCTTAGATCCAACAGAATTAACACAGTTTATATTGTTGTCACTGTTCTTGATCAGTCTCAGAGTGCCATGCAAACCCAGAAGAAAAAAAAGTCAGTCCATTTTAAGGAGACCCATCTTAGGTTTGTCACATTTATGACCACCTCCATCAAGACTCAAGACATATACCACTGAGGTACTCTAAAATAAATGACTACACAAACCTCAGAGGAAATCTGCTTCCTTTCTAATAAAAGTACATGTACTGATAGAAGAGAATTTTGAATTAATGCTGACCTGTTAAGCAACACTAGTGCCCATGGCTCTTCAGGTGCTTGAACTTTGAGGGAATCTTTTATTTGCATAAGGAAACTGCCTCAGAGGTACTGACTGCGCTAAATACTTTGCCACGGTTTCGATACAGCATGGGCACACAGCAGCCCCCTTTGAGAGAGAAATCCCACAAGAGCTCAGAAATGTAGTAATGTCAGTTGGTTTAGTACATAAGGGAGCACTATTGCTATCTGTTCTGTAGCACTCAGCATCATTTGCCTGGAGATTGTACTAAAATGTTCCCACTGAGTTCAGAAAAAGTGAGAAGTTACAGCACTGGTTCTGTCCGGTGAGAAGAAACAGACCTTAAACAGTGCCAGTTAAGCCAGGCATATTATGTTTCATATTCGAGGCTTTCCAGCTGAAATCATTTGTGTTCGCAGTCTTGGGTATAAGAAGCTTTGAAATGCTGGGCAAGAGCTGTCCCTCTTCTGTTGAAATAAACAATGGAATAGAGCAAGAGAGATTCTGGCTGTATATAAGGAAGAAAAAAATCCCCCATGAAAAAAATAATTAAAAAAAAAATTCAGTTCAGCGCTGGTACAGATGCCCAAAGAAACTGAGGAATCTTCATCCTCGGCAATGTTCAAAACTCAAGTTTCACAAAGTACTCTTCTCCTCTCTGGTTGTTCCACTGAGAAACCAAGATTCTTGAAAATACTGGTGATGATTGTATTCATCTCTCTTATTGGGATCTTGAACATAAATTTTGGTAATCCAGGTACAGTGACACAGAGATGGTGCCAAAGTAAACAGCCATGATAGCATTGGTGAATGATGTAAGCAGATAACCTGGAGACTTCCATCTTCCATCTCTTGGAGCTTGGTACTAAAGCAAAAGTGACTCATCTTTTCTGACTACTTGGGATCTTCAGTTTTATAGGGCTGAATCCTTACAAGACATTGGGATCCTCAGAAACTGTCATACTTTTCAGATGCTTTAGGATTTTCAGGACTTCCAAGAAGATTGAGATAATTCCACTGCCTAAGGAAATATATGCCTAAAAGTGCTTTAGAATCCTTTATGGAAGCTTTAGCATCAGAGGATTGACAGATGGTACATTACCAACAAGTTCATGTAGTTGGAAGAGAGCGAGGATGATAAGGGGTATTTAAGGAAACTTTTTGAAGAATCCTGTTGTGACAAGGTGTATTACTTTGCAGTTGGATTTGGGAGAGAAGAGGAAATAGTGGACTCCATAGCAAGAAGAAGTAATCTTTTTGAAAGCAATTTTGGAAGAAGTAACTAGCTGAGAAGGCCATGAAAAGGTGCTTGTGTGGACAAGAGAAGAGGGTGGTTTAAAAGTTGGGATGGTTTGAGGTTTCTGTTTACGTAGTTTGGTGTGGGGAAGAAATAGTAGGAGAACTGAAGAATGAAAGATGAGCGTCTTTGGGTGTAGTCAGATTCTATACACATCAAGTGCTAGGGGGAAGGGCAGGGCAGTGGTTAGCAATTTAGGGGCTTGGTACTCTTTAATTCAGAGAGGCTAGTGCTTCCCTCCTACTCTCCCTTAAACGCTTCCATAATGTTGTCTCTCTCCTTCATTGTGGAGTAAGCATTTTTCATTGAGGTGTGGAAGAGGCAGAATAAAATAAAAGAAATGAAAAAAAAAAAAAAAGGAAGGAAAGAAAAAAGGCAAATTTACCTATTTTTAACTACTAAATCATAACCAGCTTTTTGATTTAGCCACAATTTATTTCAAGGAAAAATAATTTCCAGTCTAATCTGGACAAAGGCTGTATGATTCCTCATGAAAAGCCATGCAACTTTGCTGGGATACAGGGTTGACCAGGGTAAGCCAAACAGATGTTGTAAGATGTGCAGGTCAGGAGGGAAGCAGAAAAATTGGTTTCCTTGAAGCCAGAAATTGTGTCTGCTTTTGTGTACAAGGGATTTTCTTTTTAGTTATATCTGTGGTAATTTCAATACTTTTGCCTGAGATTCAGCAGCCAGAGAAATTTGGGTTCTGTTTTCTGCTCTGCCACTCATTGGTTACGTGACATGAGAAAATCCAGACTGTGAACTGTTTTCAAACCTTCTGTAAGTGAATGCAGTCCCATTGACTGAAATGAAAATTGTGTTTAGTTTATTTGACCTCTGTTTCTGCATTTATTTGCCTTCAAAATGAATGTTTAAAAGTCGCCATCTCTCAGGATTTTACTGGCCTAATAAAAAAGCTTTTAGATATTATAATGTTGCAGATTGAATGGCAGTACAAATGGTGCGTATTTATGTCTCCATATAGAATAGTCATGCAGGCTTGGTTCTGGTGTACCCAGTCCTGGGTTTTGTGGCTCAGGCAGCAGTCTTCAGCCCTGTTCCAGAGACTTTCTGACCATTCAGCCTGAAATTTTCTCCTTTTTACGTTTATATCCAGTGGTGTTTTTCTTCTGTGATGCATTATGATGCATACATTAACTAATACCATCTTCATTTTTCCTCTGTTGTACTTAACTGATTTTATTTTTCTCTTTTATTGTAAGTCATATATCAAAGTTTTTACTTCTTGCTGAGGTTTCTTTAGTTTCCTTACATTTTAGTGATGCCCACAGTGCCTTTGGTTCAACTGTGTTTGGTGTTCTAGGTTCTTATTGGGGGCAGTGTAAGACATAACTATTCCATCCTGTTCAGTAATTTCTCCCCTTCTCCAGTAAAGCAAATCAAATTGCACTCCACTGCCTTTTTGCATGCTCCCCAGGCTGCTTTTTTCTCTGCTATGCCCAACTCGCTCAAATCCTTCATTGTAAGGTTTTCAGATAATTGCACTGAGGCTGCCCCTTTTAATTACAACTCTTCCCTCTGCTGTTTCGGCCAAGTTATTGAGCCATTTCTCTATATTGCCTGAGACATTTTTCTTTCTCCTTAGCTACGCTCCACTGTGTCACTGAAGACATTGAAGTATTTTCAATGCTCTGCGCAAAGAGCACCTGAAGAAACAAAACATACTGGCTTTTTGTATGCAACCTACATAATACTGTGATATTTCTCTGGTGGGCTGAGAATTGGGCAGATGGAGCCAAAATTACCTTGCTTAGCGAAATTATTGTGCTGGATTGATCTCATGCAACGCTGGATTAGGCTACATGCTGCTCCTTTTCTGTGAGATAAGCCTGCGTGTCAGATTCTTAATGGTGGTGGTAGGGCTTTGTCTGGATTTTTTTCCCACTTAAGATGATAAACTTGGACTTTTTCTGCTTTTTCTGGCTGTAACACAGTCTCCCTATTTGACCTTAAATATCACAACGTTTGCTTCCTCACGTACAACGTATCAATGGGAAAAATACTGTCCAGTTTCAGCAATGTTGTGCAATTGTATGCTTAAAGGGACAAATGCCTGCATCTGATACGCAGTTAAAAGTGTGTCAGCCATGCAGATTTGTGTTGACAAAAACTCTCCTTTCATAGCTACTGCCCTGCAGAGTACTGTGGTACAGATTAATGTTGATTTGGGAACCCACTCTGACTGATGCCATGAATGTCTCAAAATCTAAATGGGCAGCGTGCAAAACACTTGTGACTGAAGTCTTGAGAACCAGGTATATGGTAAATGCTGAGTTTGTGCTACTCTGTTTCTCTTGTATCTCAGAAGTAGTAAGTGATGGAGTGGGTGTATAAAAACCATCCGTTTTGTATTATTGTGGCCTGATTTCTGTTTCCATCTTCTGTTTTTCCTTAAACAGTATTTCTGTGTGAAGGCCTCTGTGCTTTGATTTGGAGAAGATACTAAAACACTCCAAGAAATCTCTGACCGTTTCGAGGGAGTGGTGGTGTGTGTTTGTTAAAGATGATGGTATTCACAGAGAACCTTCATGGATTCTAATGGTGGCATCAGTGCAAGAAGAGTGGCGGGAATGGGTTGGATCTGGATGGTCTGCTTCTTTCATCTAGTCACCTCACTAGAAGGTAAGAACAGATTTTATATAATGAAGTTTTCTGTAGACATTTAAAAAAAAAAAAAAAAAAGAAAGAGTGCTCTCCAGTATACTTACCCTAGTCCAGATGAGCATTGAGGACATGTCTTTCTGTTTGATGGTTGATGATTATCTCTTGAGATGTAAAAGTTTTAGCATTTTTTCTAGCGGGAGAGGCAACCCTCTTATGAAAGACCATTGATGAACATTACTACTAGCTATCTCAAAATGACTGCCTCAAAGAATAATTTTTTTTTGCTCAGGATATAAGCTCCTTGTTTATGCTTTGCATGTATTTGATTCTTGTGTTCCTGTTCTTGCACCGTGTTTGTTTTGTGAAACAATCTCTGAATGTTTAGGCTGTTCTAGAAGGCAGCATACAGTGAGCTGAAATCAAGTGTCTTTTTCTCACATTTGAACGACTTGCCTCAAATAATAGAGAATGCTTTGCATTAACAAGACGAGGCAGTTCACATTCAGCCAGTAGAGGAGAGGAGGAAGAGAGCAGTGAATAAAGGGTAGGGAAAAGGTGGGCAGAAAAGAGAGGCCAAGAAAATGCTGGAAGAAAGAATAGATGGTAGGAGGGAGGGCGATGAGAGCAGGAGATAAGATGAGAGCTGTGGAAGAGACTTAGAGAAGGGCAGAGGTATTGTAAACAGTCCTCTTGTTTGTTCCAAGAAATATCCTTGCAGCTACATGTGCTCAATGAACTGTACTGCTTTGTGATGAATGTTCATCTCTTGCATTTCTAAAAGCCTCTGAAAAAGGAGAGGAGGAATCAAAGGGAGACAAGGAAAGACCTAGAGGATAGGAAAAGAAAATAGTGTGAGGTCTAATAAAAAGAGGAAAGCTTGTTAAAGCATCCCTTCTGTTAATAGGAGGGGAGTGGAGTGGGGGAGAAGTTCAGAAAGTAAATAATTGATGTCGGATTACAATACCAATACTTAACTCTCTGAAATTCTGTTAATTACTGATTTTAAAATTATCTTACGAAGTACTATGTAATTCTTTGTGTAACTGGTAAAAGAATTGAGATAGAAAAGGGGGAGAAAATGTCAATTCTCTCTGCAAATATGAAGCAACTCAGTGATGCCTGTAGGAACTGACATTTTTTGAATTCTGTACTCACTCCTGTAAGTTTGTAGAGATAAAAGAGCTGAGAAAGCACCGTGTGATACAGCTTCACAGGTCACGTTAGTTGAATTGCTTGGATTAAAATAGGACAGTAAAATTTAAAATTTTGCCTATGGAGACAAAGCAGTAAAGATTCCCATGAGCTGATTTTCAACTCTCAATTCAGTCAGGGGAGTCAGCACCTTCATTGTGACTGTGCTGCATGGTCCTAGGTTTGCACTCCAAAGCTGATTTACATCTCAGAGGTAAGTATTTTTGTTGTGGTCAAAAGTCAAAGAAAAATTATGCAGTAGGGGAGAAAATTCTGATGATAACTGTGTAGAAAACTTTGCTTTAGTACAGTGTTGTCCATAAGGAAGAAAAAAGGCCCATGGCTGATTTGTTGACTCATTATTATATATGGTAGAAACTTGAACTTCAGGTTTCAGATTTTAGTTGAAAAACATAGGGAATATTCAGTGTGGTCTTTAGTTTTTGTGATGTTTCTTAGAAGTTTTAGATGGTGTCTAAAATATGTCTCACCTCTAACTGAAGAGAATTGAGTGAGAAAATCAGTCAAGGTAATTTTTCTTCCAAGTGTTTCTCAGGCGTTTGAGTTAGATTTCACAGTCTGAATGTAAATCACTTTTTTTCTTAAACTAATCTTTGTTTGAAATTTTCTAAACCTTACTGTAAATAATTAAGAAAAGAAGGAAAAGCTGTAGAGAGAGGAAGAGAAGTAGTCAAAGTATTCAAACCATCTTTATATGCAGTATGAAGAGAGCAAATACTTTTTATGCAGAATACTTTTGATAAATGGAAGGCTGCAGGCTTTTACATGACCTAGTGGGGCTTCAGACTCCTTCATGACTCAGAAGTAAAGAAATTCTTATAAGCAATTGAAGATGTTTTTGTTGTTATTGTTGTTGGTTTTAATGCATAAAAAGGAATCATTAGGCTGAATTTATTTGATAAAGCTCTAGTATTTGGACACACTGATTTCACTAGGAATGAGCATGTCTGTCGAAAGTTTTCCAGACATGATTTTTACAGTAGAAAAAAAAACATGCGTGGGAAACATGAGGGAAAACTACTTTGTAAATAGAGACGTTTGTAAACTTGTTATTTTAGCTTTATAAAAGGAAACAAGATTGCATGAAAGTTTTCGTTAAGGTTACATTTCCCAATTTTTAAGGCTCTGCAAAAGTTTTTGAGGATTTAGTTTGGAGAGCATAATTTTTTAGCTACATGCTGGGTGAAGTAATGGATTTTCCCTTTTTTCCAAAGACACAGAGAAATTTTATTTCTTTGAAAATTTATACATGTATGTAATTACAATTTATCACTTAATATTTAAGTTAACATTTTAGATTAACCTTTCTGATTGTAAAAGTTAGTGGAGCATAGAATTTAAGAATGCCTGATGGGCTGCAGTCAAGACAGGTGAGAGCAAGTGATAACTTGTTAATGAAATAACTCTTACTAGGGCACTGAGATGAATTTTATGTGGAATATTGGTTTTGCTTTGACTCAGTTATAAATGTCTACAACTATAAACACAAGCACAGTTAATTTTGAAGAACTCATTAAATATGTTCCAAAGGAATGATGGGTTCCACATGTAAGTGACTGCATTTATTTTACAACAAGCTCTCCAGCCTGCAGAATGGCTGGACAACCTTTCTGACTATCTTTCAGAAATGCATGATAGAGAGAGAGTAATTATTCTGGCTTGGTAGAACCTCTTTGCATTGAAAGTGTCTCCTTGGCAAAAGGGAACATGGAAGAAAAAGGTAGTGAGGTCAGATATTCTTATTTCATTTTTTCCCCTATCTTTTCTATTAACTGGTTGTCATCTTGGGCTGTTGAAAATAATGTATTGATTGCTTAAATTGACTTGCCTTTGAAGTGGAAGAAAACTATACTTTCCTCAAAAGGAATTTTCAGAGGAAAAAATACGTTTGTCTTTTGGTTTATTACATACAGTTTAGTATATACAAAGAAAGGTTTAAATTAATGTTAATTTACTTCAGGAAGAAAAAAAAAGTAAAATTACCTTTTTACTTCTGCTACTTGTGATTCACATGAGTTATTAAAATCCTAACAAACATTTTCTTCCAAGTTCTTTCCTGGCACTCACCTGCATGCCAAAATCTTTGCTGCATGCTTGGAAAGCCCAGGGCTTTCCCAGAGGAATATCCTCCTGTTGTAGACATACAGACGGTAAAGGAGACTTGACTGGATGTGCAGCTTGTTTGTTAACGGGGAACAGACAGAGGGTTATCCTTTTGGTCAGTCTCAGCAGCTCTGTTTGATTCTTTTTCTTCCAGGGTAGGTTCATGTGTATTCCCTGTGCTAGGACACCCACATTCCCAGACATGTACCATAGTCCTGTGTTGATTCTGTTCCCAAAGTGCAGGCTAGCCCTTGCTGCTCAGAGGCCAGTAGGACAGTAGAGACTATTCATGCTGCAACTAACACTGTTTATATTCAAAGCTAATTACACCTTCAAGGAAAAAGAATGGCATTCTTGTAGTGTAGGGTCTCTGGGACTTAAAATATATGCTTCAGTGAAACTTTGGAAGACATAAGCTCACTTTTTAATGTCTATGAAAAAAGGAAGCAGGAAAACATAGATAAACACTAGAAGTCACATTGTGCTGTTATCGAAAGTAGCCAGTTTGATGGCAATGGCAAGTTCTAGACTCAGTAGTGGGTGTTTGCAGAATGAACCTCTTGAGCTGCAGAAGAATACACATTATATTGTATCACTAGAAAAGTTGTAGATAGTAATTTAATTTAATTACATATGCAAAGGTGAAACTTCTTTTTTTTTTTTTTAAATTTCCTGATGTCTGCATTTTTTGACATCAGTAGATGAAGAAACACACCATGCTAATCCTGGCAGTTTCTGCAGAGCTTTAACAAAAGAAAAGGGATGGTAAAGAGAAAAATACAGTCATTCATAAAGCTTAAAATCTGTGTTACAAAAAGCTGTGTATTTCCATATCCTAGACCACTTGGCTGTCATTTCTGTCTTTCACAGATGGCACATAACTCCTGGTTGGGGTGTGAGAATTCCTTCTTTCAGATGACAACTTTGATGTTCTGATAGTATCAGCATTTTGCTCTGACATAGCAAGTAGTTAAATAATTTACTTTCTGGAACTTACTAAACACATACCACATTGGCTCCAAATAGCTTTTTGAAAATTAATTGCATAGGAGTCAGAAGTAATACAAGGTCATTGATTGCAGAATTATTTCAAAATATAGATTTATTGAAGAAAAAATTCAAACTCTTTTGTCTCATATAGATTGGGATTTTATATATTCTCTTATATTAGGAGACATATTTCATAACCTGCAGCTTGTTTTTTTATGTTAAGTCATAGCTAAACTTTAAAATGATAGTTTTTGTTAAAAAATAGTATCAATCTTTGTGTTGGGTATTTTATGAAAAAGTAGGATTTTTTGACTATTTTTGTTTGGTTTTTTACTTATTTCACCAACTAATTTTTGAAAAATAGAATAGTTGTTAGAGTTGCATATGTCGCTGGCCATTGATTTTACTTCACCACAATAGCTGTTTAGTTTTGGAAGAAGTTCTAGTGTATTTAAGATTTCCCAAAGGTTTGACAGTATTCTGTCTCCAGGTGATAGAACCCCATGCATAAATATATCTGTTCAGTTGAGTGATAAAAGGCTCCTGATAAAAGGGCCCTCTCCACATGCTCAAAGGAGCACAGAGGAACAATGAAAGGCAGGGAAACCTGAATAACCTAAGAGAGAAATAAGCACCCTGACCCAGCTTCTCCCAGGGCTATCACAGGAGTGTGATCAGCCCATGGAGTGGGAATGGAACACATTAAGTCAATGGAAGTGCTCCCTGGAACACCATGGAGATTGAAGGCAGTTACTGCTAGCAGGGCCATGGTATTTATTAGGGGATGTAAGGAAGACCAGTTAGGGCTTCTACAAAACTTATTGTGGGTTGTTTAGGAGAGGAATCATAGGTGGGGAAAGGGAGAGATCAAAGTGGTTTTGGGGAGGATTATGTGTGAGAAAGTAGAAAGATAAGGGGCCAGTTGTGTAAACAGTCTGCAGCTGTACGTGTGTACATGGGCATTTATATACCAGCAACTGGAGTTGAACCACAGGTCGTAGTGGCCCGTGAGTCAGCGCTACCAGAAGCTGGAGAGCCTGGAATGGATGAAAATCAAGTGCTAGGAACTCAGGTTGGACCACAGGTTATAAGACCTGTTCATCTGTGATAAAAGCAATTGTAGTGAGTGAGCTTTTGTTAGTGAGTCTGTGATCTCTGTATCAAGCCAGACTAGCTTGTTAGTAGAGTAAGTGGGTTGAGAAACCAGGGAAAGGCCAGAGAGTCTGGAAGATGAATGCGACACACGTTTGTATGTGTGCAGCTCTGTGAGCGAGACAGATGGAGGGGGCTGTCTACTGAGGGAATCAGGAGGTCCAGGTCAATTATTGAGGTCATCATAAGTTCTGGGGGTTCTTTCAGAATCCTGCCTATATATTGTGTGTATCAGTGCAGCTGGAGACAAGATGATCCAAAGGATAGCTCCTGAGTAGGCTGAGTATCTAAGACCAGTTAATGGAGAAATCCATAGTGTGTGTGCCTGGGCATGTGTTTGTATGTGTAAGTAGGGTTCTCTGGAGTGGGGTAGCACTACAGCAACTGGCTGCAAACCTTGGAGGCTCACAAGTCCAAGTGTCAGCAACCTACCTACTGGGTAGGCTGCATGCTTAAAGCCAGTTAGTAGAGGATCTGCTGCAGTGTGCCTCTGTGTGTGTGGGTGTGTGTGAAGGGATGTATCAGTGAATGAGGCTGAATACTAGCAAAAGGAGCAGGGCTGCAAGCTTCAGGTGCCAGCATACGTAGAGATCATAGATCCAGAGATCAGCTACTGGAGACTAATAAATGTTTAAGGACAGTTGTTGCAGGGATCTCTATTGTATATAAATGCATATATATTTCACACTAACAGACCTTCATCCTGACCACCCAGAAGGGGGAGCAGGATGAGGCCATTGGTGGTGTTGTTTCTATTTGCATGACTGGTGAGTGTTTCTGTCTGTGTTAATCTTCGTGGCTGACCATTCATATATGTACAGTGCCTACATGTGTTTGTGTGTGTGCCTCTTGGGAATAACCACTCAACCTTGCTACTGGTTGTACCTGGAGACATGAGGCTGCAGCAGCCTTGCTTGTGTGAGGTTACCGGATTTGACAACCCTTAAAAATGTTTCTGCATAAGCCCAGAGAATGCTTTCTCTTTCCAGCCTTGTTAGAGAGCATTCACAGTCTTCCTACTTGTTCATGTTCAAGGCATGATCATAGAAAGCAGAATAAGCTCGGTAGTGTTTCAGTTCTTTTCAAGAAGTCTGCTAGAACTTTGCTGCTTGGGGCATTCAGCTCCATAGCAAAGTGAACTCTCTGAATGTTACCTTTTACTGTACTGCCCTTCACCTTATCTAGCGGTGTACGTGTACATTTGGATATATTCAGAATTCAACCAGACAAGGTTTTGAGCAACCTATTGTAATTTAACCTGGCCTTGAGCAGGGTGTTGATAAGGATGACCTCTCTTACCTCCCTTCCACCTTCATTCTGTAATTCTATTGTGTGCTCATTCTTTGCACCAGATTCTCATCCCGCAGTTGAAGAGGTTCTTTTGCTGTCTTCTCAGGATCAACTTTATTGTCAATGGTTATAGTTTGGGCAGGCTCGGGTTGTATAATTTCCTCTTGCACCACTGCACTGTTAAGACACTGAGGACAAGTATTCTTCAATTCAGAAAGCAGTTGGGCCATCTCTGCCTTCATGAAGGCTGTTTAAGGGTCAGTCATCCTTGGGTGAATTGTCATCCTCTCACATCAGGAGAACATTTTGCCTGTAACACAAGCACTAAATAGTCTTGCTTGAAGATGCAAGCTATCCAAAACCTTAAAATCATTAACATGCCTATTTTGAACATCCTGATCTGTAACAGCAACTTCCAGACTCTGCCCAGTTGATCTTATGTTGACATTAGTATAATGTAGCCCAAGAGACTGGTTTGTGATGTAAGTATAGACTAGTATTAGCTTAAGAATTGGGGATTTTTATTTCACTCTTTCTGGCCTGCAAGAACGAAAGATGCTTAAATGAGAGTTCGATTAGTTTAAAATTTTGGTTTACAGGGACTGTAATGAACCCATTTGACTCTTCTATAAAAGATGATGTTTTTCTTTTTAGTTTAGGGAAGAAAAATACAGGAGAATATCTCATCCGTTGTTTTTCTCTTCTTTGAACTAAAACAACTCTCATAATATGAAATTGGAGTATCATTCTTCAAAACTGAAATTAAAGCAGGAGTCAAAAAAGAATTGTCATCATTTCATGTGTTTAAAAGCCTTCAGATTGCTCAGATATCTTGCTTTTTCCTCATTTTTAATGCAGAATGGAATATTGTTCCATTGATACTCTGACCTCAATCAGTGTTGCCTCTAGCAGCATCAGGGACTGGACTGAGCCTGGGTCTAACCTGATCTTGCAAGATCCTTGATTTTGAGGAAGATAGAAAGGGTGTAAGCCAATTTTTTTCCAAATTGGCAAATTCAGCTGAACAGATCGTTTATATCTGCACCGAAGAGCAGCAGAATACTGAGACCACTGAGGATGTGGAATGCAACATCAGTCATCAGTACTAATAAAGTGTCAGATTGAAGGCTTGTACCTGTACACATTCACAGTGTTAAATTACTAGCACGTCCATATGTTTGGCCCGTGTCAGTTAATCTTCTCATAAGCAGTGTCTACGCATAGGTCAGAAATTAGGGTGTACCAAGGACCATTCCTCAGAGATGACTGGATGCAACCATGCACTTCTTTGGAGTTGGAATTTTTAGCTATGTGAACATGAACCATACTGTGCCTGTTGTCCTCAGAATTAGAGAGCAGTTAAACAGCTTGTTAGATTTGTGAGTGTGCCTGCAACTAGTGTGACTGGGGATCTGATTCAAGGCATGGAGCCAGTAGGAGAGGGAGAGAGAGAAGAAAAATAGTGAGGGACTTTGGACTGCTGGTTGTGAAATGAGATTTATGCACACAAAATTTTTGTGTACTATTCTTATTTTCCTAATGCTTTCTGACTTCAAATATTCACTGTGAGAGGGACAGCTCTGTCTGCTCCAGGCTACCTATTTCTGTTTGCTTGAGAAATACTTATGTGCTTGATAAATATTACCTAGCTCACTGGTGAGAAGCTATCTGGAGAATATGCTTGACATGGCAAGCAGAGTGCTGAGCAAGTCTTCTCTATTTTCTTTCTTCTTCTTTCCTTTCTCACTTTTTATCTGGCTTTCTGTGCCCTGATTAACTTTTCTCTATTTTATTTTCTTCTGGAGTTTCCCTGGGGTAGAGGCATTATGCTTTGGTAAATGTGAGACTCAGACCTGATTAGAAAAAAAAGCTCTTTCTGTGTTGAAAAATTACCTTGTATATTATTTCAGCATATCAAGGCAATGTCTGGGAACCCAGTGACAAAGTAATGACATGACACAGTGCAACCCCTGTGCCAGACTCTGCAATTGAGACCGTAATGGGCATGGGGGAATGCCAAGTTCCTTTGCTGCCGGGATAGCCTAGGGAAGACTGTGCCTCAGGGAACCATAGGCCTTTTGCAGAGGTTCTGCTGCTCAGGGTGACCATCTGAGCCAAGCTACCCGTGAGTACTGAGCATTTCTCGAGGTCTGTTAGACAGCTTTAGTGAGGCTGTACTTAACCAGTAAGCTCTTTCCAGTTTTGGCAAGCCTACCCAGGTATTTTGCACTGCTTTTGAATCAAGGAATCAACTCCTCAGGAAGATTTGAGAAATGTGAGGTCTCCTGTAGGAATATAGGGAACGTAGTTCAGGGACATCGATGAAGGCTGAGGTCTGGATAAACTTGCTCACTTGATCATGTCTGCTTTAGGATTAGTCTAGTCTTTCCTTTCTGATGATTAATGTGGAGTGAATCCCCAGGTACATTGGTACGTATAGTGACATCAGCAATCCATAAATTGGAAATAGAAACCACTGAGGATCTCTCTCCTGCTTAAGACATGGAACAGTCATATCTATAAACTTTTACAGGGGGAATATGAATAACGAGTCCTATTTGTAAATAAGCTGGCTGTTGCTGTTGGGTTCTGGGTTGGCTTTTTTAATCTGTTTTTTAAGGTTTTGCTTTTTTAACAAAACAGAAATAGGAAAGTCAAAATAAACAAAAAAAGCTTTCCAGAATTAAAGACAAAGCAATTGATTTATACAGTATTTATCAACACATATAAATATGTATTCAAGGGAGTCTTGTTCTTCTTCTATGTTCTCACTATAAATGTACACAGTAAACTGCACATGCTTCCATATCAGGAACTTCCAAGGTAGTCTCAGACCTTGACATAGTATTTTGGAGAATGATACGTTTATAGTTTGCACTGTCACAATTTCTTCTGTATTTCTTTGTTCCCAAATATAGAATAACATGTCCAAGAGTAGGCAAGGCTAGTATCTGCCTCCAATAGTAGCTTCAATAACAATGGAAATGCAGACCAGTTGTGGGAATAAACTTGGCCTGTGAAGCTCTGCATGTACCCTGCTCCTGAGCAGGATAATGCAACAGACTATTTAATGCTAATTTTTCTGATAAAATCAGGACTCCTACACAGGCTTGCAATGTAATGCCCAGATCCAGAACAAAGTGAATCCATTACAGGATCAACTGGGTTGTCATCCTCAACTCCAAAAGAAATTTGGTTCCAGAACTGGAAAAAAATGTGTCTTGGCCTTGTGACCAATATAAAGCAAATAAAGCAGACAACCATAGTCCTAAGAAGACTGGCATGCATTCATGTAACTCATCTCTCTGTCCCACCTTTTCCTTTCCAAAAAGAGAGTGGCCTCGTCTGTGCTGTTCATTATGATGGCTCTGCTCGATGCTGTCAGTGTGCTTACACTTTGCCTGGGAAAGTCTGGTCAAAACATTGCCAAGCAACGTGCTAATCATGACTTAGCACAATTATGTGCCCGGTGCCTCTGCCCCCATCTTGGCCCTTCTTAATTTACTAGTATGGGCATAACTGTCATATTTAATCTCAAAACACTAATGTATATTTTCAGTGTATGGAAGCCCTCTACAAGACAATCTTGTGAGGAATAGGTAAGATTTTAGTCTGACTTGGAATAGCACAAAATACTCTTTTTATTTAATTTTTTTAAATATAAACAGAAATACTTCTGGATACAACTCAAGAGACCTCAGAGATTGGCTGGACCACACACCCTTCTGATGGGGTAAGCATTTCCCTTGTCCTTTTCTTGACCGTGCCTCTGCTGGGAAGACGTGCATGCACCTGATGAAGAAAGGGAAACTGGAAGCAGTGAGGTTTTGTTTATGGATTTTGTACATATGAACAATTTCAACACAATGTGTTGTGAAAAGCCAGATTGTTAAGAGAAGAGGATACTGGGTGGGATACTATTGTCACCTCCTTACCGTCTGCATTCCACTGTCCTATTACAAATAAACATCCCTCTGCACTGAGAATAGAATAGAATAGAATAGAATAGAATAGAATAGAATAGAATAGAATAGAATAGAATAGAATAGAATAGAATAGAATAGAATATTTCAGTTGGAAGGTACCTACAACAATCACCTAGTCCATCTGCCTGACCACTTCAGGGCTGACCAAAAGTTAAAGCTGGTTATTACAGGCGTTGTCAAATGCTGACTTTGGAGTATCTTTGGAGTATTGGCCACCTCTCTAGGGAGCCTGTTCCAGTGTCTGACCACCCTCTCAGTAAAGAAATGTTTCTTAATGTCAATTCTGAGCCTCCCCTGAGGCAGTGTTGAACCATTCGCATGCATCCTATCACTGGACCCCAGGGAGAAGGGATCAGCTCCTCTCTCTCCATTTCCCCTCGTCAGGAGGCTGCAGGTAGCAAGAGAATTGCAATTCAGCCTCCTTCTTTACAAGCTTGACAGACCCAGAATCCTCAGCTGCTCACCACAGCATATGCCTTCCAGCCCACGCACCAGCTTTGTTGCCCTCCTCTGGACTCATTTCAGGACTTTCACACTCCTCTGAAATGGTGGGGCCCAGAACTGCACCCAGCACTCAGTGTGAGGCCACACCAACGCTGAGCACAGTGGGATAATCCCCTCTTCTGACTGGCTGGTGATGCCGTGTTTGTCCCCAGGACGTGGTTTGCCCTCTGGGCTGCCCGGGCACACACTGCTGACTCACACGGAGCTGCTGCCCACCAGCACCCCCAGGGCTTGCTCTGCAGGACACTCTCCAGCCACTCCTCTCCCACTTTATACTCGTGTGCAGAGTTACTCCATGCCAGTGCAGCATCTGGCATTTATTCTTGTTAAGTTTCATGCCATGGATGACTGCCTAATGCTCTATCCAGATCCCTCTGCAAGCTCTTTTGTCGCTCCAGAGAGTTGACAGCACCTGCCAGTTAAGTCTCTTCAGCAAACTTGCTGCTGGTGCATTCAATTCCTGCATCCAGGTCATTGATAAATACCTTGCACAGAACTGGCTCTAGAGTTGAGCCCAAGGAACACTGCTGGTGACCAGTCACCAACCAAATGTAGCCCCATTCATCATGGGGTTCTTCACGGCTCCATTTTAGGGATGGTGTATCTTAATGTCATAATAAATTACTTGGATTCAGCACTTGAAGGAATTCTAAGTAAGTTTGCTGCTGATACCAAGTTGGGAGGAGCTGTTGAGTCCCTCAAAGGCAAAGACCCTGCAGAGAGACCTCAACAAATTAGAGCATTGGGCAATCACCAACCATATGAAATTTAACAAGAGCTGGATTCTGCACCTGGTATGGGTCAACCCTGGATATATGTACAGACTGGGGAACAAGAGGCTGGAGAGTGGACTGGAAAGGCATCTGAGAGTCCTGGTGGACAGCAAGCTGAATATGAGTCAGCAGTGCCCTGGCAGCCAGGAGGGCCAACCATGTCCTGGCGGGCATCAGTCAAAGTATCACCAGCTGATTGGGGGAGGGGATTGTCCTGCTCTGCTCTGCACTGGGGTGGCCTCGTCTTGAATATTGTGTGCAGTTTTGGGCGCCAAAGTATAAGAAGGGATATTAGAGTGTATCCAAAGGAGAGCTACAAAGATGGTGAAGGGTCTAGGTGGAAAGCCATACGAGAAGCAGCTGAGGTCACTTGGTTTGTTCCACTAGAGAAGAGGAGATGAGGGAAGAACTCATTGCAGTCTGCAGCTTCCTCATGAGGGGAAGTGGAGGGATAGGCACCAATCTCTTTTCTCTGGTGACCAGTCATAGGACCCGAGGAAATGGCATGAAGCTGCGTCAGAGGAGATTTAGGCTGGATATTAGGAAAAAGTTCTTCAACCAGAGAGTGATTGGGCCCTGGAACAGGCTCCCCAGGGAAGTGGTCACAGCAACAAACCTGACAGAGTTCAAGGAGTGTTTGGACAACACACTCAGGCACATGGTGTGATTCTTGGGGTGGACCTGTGGCAGGGCTCAGAGTTGGGCTCTGTGATCCTTGTGGGCCCCTTCCAACTCAGATGTTCTATCGTTCCATGATTCATACTTGAGCATTGATGTACAAACATTTCAGCTGTGCTCCTGAGCCCTCCATGCTCCTGGGAGCAGCATACGTATTTCCACTAGCTCTGCTATCCCCAGGCTATGCCATGCCAACTCTTGGTTTACCTACAACTCTGCTGTTGGTATGCCCTTCCTTCATCAATTCTATATTAAATCTCTCCCAGTCTGTCCATCCAGTTTATGAGCAAAGATACATTTCTCCTGTTGGGACAGTGGATCCTGTCAGGTCCCAGCATACATCGTGTCTCAAAGATTCCTCAGTGGTTACAAAACAAAGCATTTTGGCAGAAAATGCCAGTCCTGAAACCAGGCATTGATATCTTGGGATCACTTATTTCTTCCAAAGTGTCTCACCATTACTGAGAGGATTGGGAAAACCACTGCCTGTGCTCCTGAATTTTTTGGCATTCTTCCCAGGGCCCTAAAATCTTTCTTGATCAACTTTGTACTTTTTGGTGGGACATTACTAGTACCCATGTGAAAAAGCCGGAGTGGATAATAGTCTGAAGGCTGTACTAAGCTCTTCCATCATCTGGTGACGTGCCTAAACTGGGCCCCAGGGAGGCAGCAAACTTGCCTAAAAAGATGTTCTGATCTGCAAATAGGTGCTTCTGTTTCACGCCGGACAGAGTCACTAATGACCATAACTTGCCATTGTTTCTTCTTGGTACTGGTTTAATGCCTATCTTGTTGCAAGGAGTTTGTTGGTGAGATCTTCAGGAGAATGCTTGAGCAGGTCCCTTCTCTTCTGTCTCACTGTGCACTTCCTCTGTCATATTCAGGACCTTGTACCTTTTCTATAAAGCGAGTTAAGAGGATAACGAGGGGTTTCTCTCGCAGCTTTGTGCCATAATCCACTTCCAGTACAGTAACCCCTACCTAGTCTTCCTTTGTGCCTTCCTCCTGGCACAAACCACATCTGGGCCTGCCCCTGTAGTGGTCATGCAGAGTGGCTTGTGTGCATAGGAGATGTCAGAGGATAGCTCCAACTGTGGTAAAGCTGGGTAGAAGGGACTTCTATTTTAACGTGTTTTCCAAAGAACAGTGTCTCATTGCTCTGTCTCATTTGTTTTTGTCATGAGTCTTGTCTCTGGAGATAAGACATAGAGAAATACGAGGGAAGAAAGTGACTCTCTCATTTTAAGATTCTGAATGCCATGTGACAAGTTTGTATTAATTATGTTTTCTGTCACAACAGTTCTTACTTCAAAACTTTGACCATTCTTCTTTACAGGGTCATACTTTGTCCTGTGTAGAGTGCTGTGCTGCACGTGGCATCAGCAGGTTCAAGTCTTGTCATAGACATGGCAAGGAGAAGGAAGGGGAACACAAAGACCTGTCCTGTATTTTTGATGCAGTTGAACACTGAATCTTTTCTTTCTTTTTTTTTTTTTTTTTTACTGTTTGTTTTTCCTTTTCTTTCCCCTATTTCCATTGTAGTGGGATGAGGTAAGTGTCCTGGATGACAAGAAGCGCCTGATCCGGACCTTTCAAGTCTGTAATGTGGCTGAACCAGGTCAGAACAACTGGTTGCGCACTCACTTCATAGAGCGACGCGGAGCCCACCGAGTCCATGTCCGCCTCCGTTTCTCAGTGAGAGACTGTGCCAGCATGCGCACTGTGGCTTCTTCTTGCAAGGAGACTTTCACACTCTACTATCACCAGTCGGAGGCTGACATAGCCTCTCAGGACCTGCCAGAGTGGCGTGAGGGCCCCTGGACCAAAGTGGATACTATTGCAGCTGATGAAAGCTTTTCCCAGGTGGACAGCACTGGGAAGGTGGTAAAGATGAATGTTAAAGTACGTAGCTTTGGACCACTTACCAAGCATGGCTTCTACCTGGCCTTCCAGGACTCGGGAGCCTGCATGTCCCTAGTGGCAGTCCAAGTCTTTTTCTACAAGTGCCCAGCTGTGGTGAAAGGATTTGCCTCCTTTCCTGAAACGTTTGCTGGAGGGGAGAGGACCTCACTGGTGGAGTCACCAGGGACGTGTGTGCCAAACGCTGAAGAGACAAGCACGACTGGGTCTTCAAGTGTTCGGTTGCACTGCAATGGAGAAGGGGAGTGGATGGTGGCCATCGGACGATGCACCTGCAAGGCTGGCTACCAGCCTGTTGATGATGAACGCGCCTGCCAAGGTGAGAGAACCTTTCTTCCACCCTTTAGGCAACCACTTTTTTGTTGGTTCTCTGTATCAGCAGTATTTGGCACTAGTGAAAAGTTCACAGAGCTAAGGGGGTTAAACCATCTCTTACAGCAAACGCCTACTAGCAGTTTCCTCTGACACTTTTAGCACCTCAAACTGGAGCTGGAGGGTTTTAGGAATGGTATTCTTCAATTTAGCACTCTGGCTAAAACCATGCTGCCGCTTGCTCCCCATCTCCCTCAAACTGGAAGCATGAAAGGCAAAGATCTGAGGTTGGAGCAATTTAGTGGAAACAGCTATGAGATAAAAAAGTGAACAGTAACAGCAACAGTATTAATAACGAAAGGTATAAGAGAAAGAAATTATTTACATGGAAAGTCTGTGACAAAAAACAAATACTCATTGGCTCTTCCCCACCACGTTTCCTTCAGACCAGAAGGAACACCTTTCTCCTCAGAAGGGAGAATCCTGTCCTGCTCCCCTGGCAATGACCTTGGTGGTACAGAGTCCTGTACCTGGGTCCTGGCCATGCCCTCTCAGCCACACCCCTTCCCAGCTACTGCAGAAATTGCCTTGTCCTGTCTGAAGCTGGGACACCACTTCTTGATGATAAGAACATGGTTGGAAACTCCACTCAGGCCTTAGTTCGACCTGCCACAAGAGACAGCCTGTTAGGCTACTTATACAGAATTACCAGGAGCTGTCACTAGCCAGACCTACCATAACTCCACTTCTTTACCAAGAAGCAACAGTGTTAGAAGAAACACACCCCATGGAGCAGAGCTGAGCTCAGAGCTAATACACTCTACCATCCTAGCTAGTTTTGGCCCTTTTGCTAGTGCTGTTGGAACTAGTAATTAAAAAAAAAAAAAAAAAGGGAAAGTGACAGCAGCCTGGTCATGGGACAGGGAACATGTGTCAGGGCTGACCTGACAAGAAAAAATAGTCATAATGGTATTATCATTACCAGTAATGTACTCTCTGCCCAGGGCCCCCTTGTATTTTCTGTGTTTATTGGAGGAAATAGAATAAATTTATGTATCACCCAGAAGTGATACTGGGCCAAAATCTGACCAACCCTGAAAAACCAGTCTGATGTCATGACTGTATTCCTATCTCAAACTTAAGACTGTCCATTAGAGGAAACTGCTTATATTGGTTATGTAATTTTTTATAGAATGTTCTTCTCATGCTTCCTTTGTTTTAATATGCATCTACTTAAAATCTCTCAGCCATGTAAAATGTTGCTGCACCACACTTGCTAATCTAAAAAATAAATGTAATGTGGAAACAAGTTTTGGCTGCAGACACAACTTTAAAGTTGGATTATAATTTATTCAAATAAGAGTTTGAGTCGGACAATAGGCGTACAAATATCCTGGTTAACACCAAGTGCAAATGCAACAGACAATTAATGGTTGTCAATATGTTACTTTACATTCGTGCCTCATGAAGTGATTTGGGTCATGTAAAATAGCTTTATTAAAATACAGGTCATTGTACTGGAGACTTATAAAGTAATTAAAATTGGTAAGTGCTTTTAGTTTGTTTAAACTTTGAGAATAATCAAAATGTGTGTACCTTTTTATCCTACTCATCCTGAAAGAGATGTAACTCCATTCCTATAGTGCTACTCCTGAGACAGTAGGCTCAGGAAGACACAGAGCAGCTCTATAGGGCACTAGTTCTGCTGTCTATATCAGTATCATGACTAGTTCACAGTTTAGATAAACTGCCAGTCAATAATTTGATATCAGATAGTAGTCTTAAGCACTAAAAAAATAATGAAATTAGGCTTGGTAAATAAAATTTTAAAAAATCTATCTTCCATTTTTCATACCATTCAGTGAAAGTTGATACTCCCTTGCAGCCTCATTATCACAGAAGCTGGAGAGAGATGAGAATGGTAAACACTATAAGGAATAACTGAAACAATGACAGTCTACCAAACACAAAACTCCATTCCCATCATTTACTTCCTGAGATTCCATGAGCAGCTTAGATCAGCCAAAGACAACCAAATAATGAATCTTAATGTTAGCGGGTATTTTTTTCTGCTCAAGTTTCTTGTAAACTCCTCTGGCTTGATCAGTGTTCCTGATCTCCTGCTAACAATATGTTACTGTCCTGTCTGAATGGAACCACAGTCAGTTCGTGTAATTTGTCCCTTTGCTTGGTGTTTGTGTGGAGTCCTTCCCAGCACTTCCCCTCTATATGTATATTCTCCCTTCCTAAGAACAGAAGTACACCATGAGCTGCTACAGTGTTCTAGATGAAATATGGAACAAAAGCAGTAGCCCAAGAGCAGGTTTCTACTGATGATACTGCAGAGAGCTCCTCTTAATAAGACTGAAGAATCAACCAAGGATAGGAAGGAGAAGCAAGTTTCCTTCTTGCACTTTAGGAGAAGAGTGTGTGGGCATTGCCTTCCCCCTCACCATATGCAAGCCTGTGGAGTCCTTCCTGGACCAGCTGTTACCTCTTTATTTAGAACAAAGAATCTGCCAAGAGCCATTCTGAGCAGATAGAAAGCCCTTGATTTTTCCCCCTGCCCCCTATCATAAGATACTTTCTTTTATTAGTTTTATAAGACTGCCTCCTGTATTTTACTATACGGCAAATTTCTCCAACTAGGTAGAAGAGTGAAACAACAACCTTTAGTAAGCCCTCTGGATGATGTGGGATGTGCTCTGTGTGGGATTCACTTTTGACCTTATCTTAGCAGAGTTCTCATGTTGAACGGTCAGAAAGGAGAATGGCAGTTTATCGAGGGAAAAAAAGAAGGCTGGGACCTTACCTCCTTTTCTTTGGGTAGATATGCACACACAGGGAACCTTGCCTGGCAAGGTTTTCTGCAGCTTGTGTTGTGTTCTACTTCTTCGTAGAAGGCTGGAAGCGGAATGTTCTGTGTGATTAGGCTGTCCTAGGCTACTGGTTCCCAAAATTCTGGACTGATTGGCTGTTCTCCCAAGCCTTCTCTCTGATTGACATATTCGTTACTCGAAACAGTTGTTCCCGAATCCATCCCCACAAACAATTAAATAACATGTTTCACGGGATGCGGTGCCCACTGCTTATCATTGCCGTTTAGTTAAAAGTCACACAGCATTTAAGTTACCAGATGATTTTGAAAATAATATTTAGAATTCATGACTGAGACATTTTAAAAATATTTCAGAAATTGCAGTGTGGACAAAAAGAAGAGAAATGACTGCTGTATAAAGTGCTAAACTGACTTCTGAATGTCAAAGGACAGATCTCAGGACAGACCTGAGCTGATTGGCCATATCTGTGGCACCTCTGTACAAATGTACTTAACTGGAGACAGAAAACACCAGCCAGAGAGAGGAGGAGGGAGCAAGTTTGGAGTGGAAAGAGTTAAGCTGAGCTTGGGTGAGGGCGGAGGAAAGGTGTTGTTTCAGTGTTTGTTTTTGTTTTGTCATTATCCAAATCTATGTTAATCAGCAATAAATTAAATTAAATTTCCCCGAGCCAAGTCTGTTTTGCCTGTGATAGTAATTGGTAAACAAGCTCCCAGTCTTTCTAACTTCTTTACCTCTGCCCACCAACTTTCTCATCCAACTTTCTCAGCCATGTCTGGCTGAGGAGAAGGAGTGAGAGAGGTTAGCCATCCACATGCCTGCTTCTTCTCTCTTCTTTCCCTCAGAGTATTAAGCAAGCAACGGGTCTGCATGTCATCTGTAGTAGCTGTAAGGATTCCATAAAATTGCCCGTGTCCTATGGTTATGTGTAGTCCCTTCTGATTGCAGGAGGAATCACATCTCTATTACTGATAACTATGGAGCTAGCAACTGTGCACACAGCTCTTTGACTTCTCATTTGGGAAGAGTATTTCATGTTTATATTTTTCTTATTAAAAGATGCCCTTTCTGACCAGCCTGGATAAACTTTTTTCAGTGTACAAGGCTAAGTAGTCTGGTAAAAATATGCACATACTATTAGCAAAGAAAAAAGCACAATAAGCTCTTTTCAAATTTTAATCACTTAAAAGATGCTTCCTTTAAAACCACAGCATAATTTACATTGCATGGATCTGTGGAAGTGATCTTCTCCAACCCCTGCTCAAAGCAGGATCAAATTGAGTTATGTCACTCAAGGCCTATTCTAGTCTAGTTTTCATTATTCCTAAGGATCAAGATTACACAATGTCCCTCGGCAACTGTTCCAGTGTTTGGCAACACCTGTGGTGAAATTACTTTTTCCTATGTAGAACGAGATTTTAGTAAGATGTAATAAGAGGTTTTTACAGCTTCTGTGTGTTATCTCATGTTCTACCACCTTGTGCCTACACCTTCTTCATATCCTCCCATTAGGTGGCTGATGCCAGCCCTAAGTTCCCACCCCACAGCCTACTCTTCTTCAAAATGAAAAAAAACCCAGTGTGTTAGCCTTTCCTAAGAGCTTTAATTTCAAGGTAAACTCACAGTTGATAACAATGTTTGGTGCCTTGAGCCAGATTACCTTTTTTTTTCCCCACTTCCATATTGCTCCTTTCATCAGTTTTTCAGCTACATACACATATATTTTGGTGCTTTTCAAGTAGTTTGCTGCTTTTGTTGTATCAAGTGCTTGCTCTAGACTCATATTTCATCCTTACCCTGCCCAAATCTTTTCTCTCTTGTTTTTGCCTTTTTTTCCTTCACACAACCCATTCCCTGGCAGTCCTCCCATATATAATTAGCTAGTAATTGCTTCAGCTCTGCCTCTTTTAACTAAAAAATCCCTTACTCAACTGATCTACTATCAACAGTTCAGCAGGAAAGGGTTCTTAGTCACTTCATTTAAAACTCAAATCCTTTAAAACTCAAAATCCACACTTTTCTCTCCTTATGTGTCTTTTATTTTCTACTGTCCCTTCCCCACCCAAACAGCTGTAGCAACAATGAAACTAGATCAACCCAGGGCACTATTGCTTCACTGTAACTTGCTTCTACCTCTGTCTGATCCCACCTCCCTCAGAACAGGACACAAGATACACAGTAACAGCCTGGCCCAGTGGGAATTTATTTCCTATCACCGTGAGCTAGTCATAGACTTATTTCTGGGTGGGGAAAAAAAGCAGTGTTCTATCTAAAAAATACTTAATGTTTTCTTTTCTAGCTTGTCTTCTGCATGCTAGTTATGCTGTCTTGTATTATGACAGATGTAGTGTCTAAATGTCTACATCATATTTCTACGATATTATCAGTTGCTAATTCCTTTCCATCATCCTGCCCTCTTAAGTGCCAAACTCCATCCCTTGCTTGGAGTCATTCTCATTTGAGGCTCTCTCTAGCTCTGCATGTCCAGTTTTCCCTAGGCCACAAATTCAGCTGTGTCCATTCATCCTTCCCACTTTGATTCCAATGCCAGCTTTGACACTGTTCATTTTCAGTACTCTCACATCTAGTATTTATTCTTGCTGCCCCACAGTATACCTGGGAGCACAGCTCCTGTGTAAGAAACAGATCACTTGTCTCAGTAAAGAAGACAGCAATTTTATGCTTTTCTAAGTGTCTTCCTATGTCCCACCTCAGCTCCAAATCACATCTGTGTACAAAAAGTCAGTGTCACCTTCATCACATTCCCTAAAACCACTACTAGGGATACATAAAGCTCTGCTGAAGTTCTCAACTACCCTTCTTGGTCCTTCTTGCCTTGCTGCATTTTGTTTAGTTCTCAGAATATTTCCTCTCTGGCCTTACTGTCCAAGTGAGCTTTCCAATGCATTTTTCTCTTTCTTAACCTCTTTGTTTCTCGGTCTGTCCTCTCCCTATTTTCATTTTTTTTACTCCTCTTTCCCCATGCCACTCCATGATTCCAGCACTTTTCCCTGCTGGTTTTGATATTTGTTATTATTACAAGTCAGTCAGAAACTGCTCCTGTGGCCTCTCAGGTGGACCTTGTCTCCAGTGAGCACTCAGGCAAACACAGGCAACACAGGGGCGAGTGTTGTAGCTGAGGAAAACTGGGTCAATGTCTGAGATGATCTGTGCCCAGCTGAACTATTGTGGCGTTCTGACACTGTGCCAAGATATGAAAAATGACTGAGACAAGCTGAAGGAAAAGCGCTTGCGCACTCCGAGCTCTGCTTTCTCCGTTCATAGTAGCCTTGACTTGATGGGAAGTGGCAGCTTGCTCTGCCCCCTGAGGTGCTAGCTCTGCAACCCTCTGTCCTTGCATTGGATATTGTGAATCAATGAGAGCTAGATCTGTGTTTTCTTGGAAAGTCCTGGTGCCTGGGGGGTGATAAGTCATACTATCGCTGGTGACAACGCCTTCAGTGGCTTGGCTGGTGTTGGTGTTTTGTGTGAAGTTGTCATGCAGGCACAGAGTGGAGGTGTTTCAGGAGAAGCTGCTCTTGTTCAGGCTTTCTCTGGGTCTTTCTCCTGAAATGGTAATGTTCACTAACACACAACATGCGAGTCCTAGTGATGGTGGACTTGCTTCAGCTTGGATATTTGTTTTGGCTATCTCCAGTGAGCACAACAGTCATCAGCAGGCATTGTAGGAACAGAGCAAGTGGCCCTGATGCCATGATCTGCAGTAAGAAAGGAATGTGAGGTAAGATCCTTCAGAAACAAATGAGAGATGGATTCTGTCTGAGTGTGTAAAGACGGCCCTAGGCTCACTGTGGCTGCTTGAATAAAAGGAAGTGGCTTTTGCCTATTTAAATTGCCAGGGAATTTTTTTCCCTTTCCTCCTGACTTGACCTGACTATTTATAGTGACTGGACTGAGGCAATGCCAGGAAAAACTCCATGTCAAGGGAACAATTACTATTGCTATCTGTGAGCTAAGGTCCTGAGTGCTGTGAGCTAGTCTATCTTAGGCAATTTTGAAAAGAGATAAAGGTGCACATGAATGTCAGCACCTCTGTGTCTGGATGCAGAGGCAGGGTTTAGGTAGAAGCAGAAGGTTTGTGATAGCTGCAGTGCCTGCCCTTGGAGGCCATTCTTTATCCTCTTTTAGCTGGAGGCCAGTTAGTGTCTACTGTATTCAGTCCAGCCTTTTTGGCCAAAATTGCAGTTGTAAAGTGTAAGTAATAACAAATTTTAAGTCATAGTATGTTTTTATAGCTATATATTTATTAGGGAGGTGAGAGAGATGTGAATCATGTTTAATTACTGTAAATCAGCTTTGCTTGCAATATGCTGTATGATTTCATTTTGCTTTTTTTCTTCTGGAAATAGAAATACCCAGGGGCAGAACGAGAATTTCAAAGCATGATGATTTTTCTGTATCTGCTATCCCTCCTGGAAATAACAGCATGAGATTATAGGTTTATGTAGTAATTATTTTTTTCACTAGACAATAAAAAAACAGTAACTGTGGAGAGATCTTTCCTCCTAAATTGCTCAGCATTCCACTCCATAGTTCTTCAGCTGCCATTTCTGCAATGTGAGTAGAACCAGACTGGTGAATCCTCTTTCTCATTGCTTTTTTTTACACTTTTCTCTGTCTTGTTCAAAGTCTTTTCTCAGTTTCCTCCCTCAGAGGAACCTTGACAATCCTATTCTCATTTCACTTCTGAACATCTGAAATGAGATGTAGCCTAGTGTCATGAACTTTTCATTCATTGTTCCCTGTTCCCCCACAATCACAAATGTGGTGAATGATCTGGCAGTGAGGCAGCCAAGGCCACAGGGTTCTATCCACACATTTTAATTTCCATATGTTTAAGGAAAATCACAGACTAGCTGAACTTGGAAGACATCTCTGGAGGACACCTGAACCCCTCCCTGCTCAAATAGAGTCACATATAGCAGGTTGCCCAGGACTAGGTCCAGGCTGCTTTTCAATTTTCCGAAGGAGGGAGACTCTACAACCCCTCTGGATAACCTGCTCCAGTGCTCAGTCACCCTCATGGTAAAAAGTGTTTCCATGTGTTCAGAGGAACCTCGTGTGATACAGCTGGTGCTCTTCAGCCCTGGGCCTGTCACTGAGTAAAACTTGAAAGAGCCTAGCCATCTTTGCATCCTCCCTTCAAGTATTTGTGCACATTTATGAGATTTCTGGAAGCCTTCTCTTCTCCAGGCTGGGCAATCCCAATTCTCCCAGCTTCTCCTCCTGTAAAAAATGCTCTATTCCCTTTATCATCTTTGTGGCCCTTTGCTGGATTTTCTCCAATATGTCAATGTCTCTCGTTTACTGGGGAGTCCAGAACTAGACACAGGACTCCAAGTGTGGCCTCGCCAAACCTGAGTAGAGGGGAAAGATCACATCCCTTGACCTGCTGACAACAGTTCCCCTAATGCAGCCCAGGATACCATTTTAGTTTTCTTTGTCACAAGGACACTTTGCTAGCTCCTTTATGACATGGTATCCACCAGGACCTCCAGAATGCTTTCTGCAAAGCTGATTTCCAGGTTGTCAGCCCTCAGCATATACTGGTTCAGGAGATTATTCCTTCCCAGGTACAGGACTCTGCACTTTCTCCTTGCTAAACTTCATGAGGATCTTCTCAGTGCATTTTTCCAGGCTCTCAAAGTCCCTCTGCATGGCAACACAGCCTGCTGGTGTATCAGCTGCTGCTACCAGTCTTTTGACATCAGCACACTTGCTGAGGGTAAACTCATCATCCATTTCATAAATGAAGATGTTGAACAATATTGGACCCGGTATTAAACCCTGGGGTGCACCACTAGATGCTGGCCTCTGTCTAAACTTCATGCCACTGTTCATCCCCCTCTGGGCTCAGTTGTTCAGGAGGTTTTCAGCTAACCTCACTGTCTGCTCATCCAGCCCACACTTCATCAAGCTCAGGTTGTCTGTGAGGATACTATGGGAGACAGTGCTTAAAGCCCATACTGTGCTCTCCACGAGGATATCATGGGAAGCAGTGTGGAAAGCCTTCCTGATGTCAAGAAGTCACTATCCACTGCTCTCCCCTCATCAACCAAGCCAGAAATTTCATCCTAGATTGGTCAAGCCTGAGTTTCCTTCTGAGAATCCGTGCTGGCTGCTCACAATTACCTTCTTGTCCTTTGTGTGCCCAGAAAAGGTATCCAGGATTAGTTGTTCCATCATCATCCCAAGGATGAAGGTGAGCCCAAGGTGCCCACTATTACTCAAACACCTCTCACTATGACCACGATGATTCAGAGATTATCAAGTGTGGCCTCAGAATGACATCAGCCAGCTCCCTGATGGATGGATCCCATCAGGGCACATGGAATTATGTAGTTTGCCTAAGTATTTAGTCACCTAAATATTTAGGCAAACTGATCTGCTATGAGGAAGAAGGTCTTCCTTGCTTCAGCCTTCCCCCAGGTCTGCAGCACCTGGAGTTCCTAAAGGCCAGTCTTGCTGCTTAAAGACTGATGTGAAGAAGATCTCCTGTGTCACCAGGACCCCCGTGCCACCCAGCAGTAGGCCCACATTTTCTCTTGGTCTTCCTTCAGTCCCTTCTGTACTTAGAGAAAGCCTTCTTGCTTTTGACCTCAGTTGCCAGATGTGATTCCAGGTAGGCTTTGGCTTTCCTAGCCATGTGTCTACATGTTTGGACAGTGCCTCTCTGTTCCTCCCAGGCTACCTGTCCATGCTTCCCCCTTCTGTATCCTTCCTTTTTTGTGTGTGAGTTTAGCTAGGAGCTCCTTGTTCAAACATGCAGACCTCCTGGCATTTTTTGCCTGAATTCCTGCTTGTTGGGATGAACAGCTTTTGCATGTGGAAGAGGTAACCCATGCATATGAACTAGCTTTTTTAGACCCACTCTTTCCTCACAGACCTTACGCCGTGGGACTCCTCCAGGTCACCAAGGGGGTCACATCTGCTCTCCCAGAGTTCAACATGGTGAGCTCACTTTTTGCTTTGCTGGCTCAGGATCTTGAACTCCACCATCTCATGGTCAGTGGAGCCCAGGCTGCCTTCAACCTTCACATCACCAATGAGCCCTTCCTTGTTTATGAGCAGAAGGTCCAGGGAGCACCTCCCTCATTACCTCCTCTATTCCTTGAGTCATGAAGTAGTTGCTGATGTGTTCCAGAACTTCCTGGATTACTTATGCCCTGTGTGTTCCTCATCCAGCAGATATTAGGGTGGTTGAAGTCCCCCTTGAGGATCAATGCCTCTGAATTGGAGGCTAATTCCAGCTGTCAGTTCTCTGCTCCACCATCCAGTTTTTCACAGGTAAGCATCTAAAGCCCTCTGAGGCACTCTGGTGTAGCCAAGATATCAATCTGCTCCAGGTTACCAGATCAGACATTATTAAAATTTGTTTGGTGAGTTTTGGTGAAACAGCTGCAGTGGAGTTTTATTTGTTTAGTTTACTGAACTGTAGTGGAGTGCTTACTATAGAAGAGCCTATGTGTCTGCTTCACACTGCTGAAGTTGAGTACAGGACAAGGGAGTGTTGGGTGTGGAGACATTGGAAATGTTTACATTGTCTGGTACTTTGCTCTGAATGGTACTTGTATCACAAAATCACTTCAGAAACAGGCTAGGTTCCTTCTTAAATGTGGTTAGACCTTTTTTTTATCCTTCTTTTTTGTCTGCTGCTCGTATTGGAAGTTTTTCTCAGAAGCCTGCTACTGTAGTTCGTGTATTGTTCTTGTAACCTGTAATTTACTGTAAAGTCACCTGTTTTCAGGGTGTCATATCTCTTCAGCATAAATAAACAATTCTTCATTCACTGACTTTTACAGTTCCAGAACTTCATTCAAGAACAGATGCTGCCTCAGTGCGTAAGAGAGCTCATAGGTAGCAAGAAATCATCTGAGTGTGACAGCACACTGGGCAGTTCTAGGGAGACAAGCCTAACATACCTTTGCATATGGTTCAGGCATATAATGTCAAGCACGGTGCATGGATGATGAAATTAGATTTTGTGGGGCAAATAAGAAAGAACAGATGTAGGTGTTTGATTTGCTACAAATACCTATTCCTAAGTGCTGTCTCTGTAGTAGTGTACTATGTCAGTGATATGAGCAGATAACATGGTTATCCATTAGCTGACACTATATCCCTGTTGTATTCCCGCTCTGTATGTTGGGTGGTTGTTTTTTATAAGCAGCTTTTGAACACTTATGGTCACTTGGAGTGACTGCCCATAGCACTGGTGAAATCTTGCCTTTTAAGCAACAGACTTGTTCTACCTTATATAAACTGGCTTTAGTTATCAAGGCAGTAGTGCTACTTGTTCATTCCTTCACATAAAACCTACAACATTGCGCTTTTGCTTACTATCTTTGTCTAATTCATCAATAGTGTACCATCCCTGCAGACCTCATCCCTGCATCCCCAGGCACAACAGCAAGTTGCTGGCAGACTTCAAAGAACTGTGTAAAAATAAATATTTGTTTATTTCTAGGACAATGTGTTTATTTTTAAATAAATTCTATTTACTAAATACCAGACAAATTCATGGGTTTACTGGCTTTCCATATGACTTGCAATTGGGCTAAATATGAACCTACCTGAATTCTCTTAGCACTGCTCTTATAGGGTAAATATGTTTTTGTACTGCAGAGGTAAGGTCCATATCCTATACAGATTTCCTTCTAGCATCACATAGATGACAGACATTACCAGTACCTCTTAATTTTCACTACTGTGACTAGCAGCAAGGTTGTTGTTCCACTTGATACCTGTAGTACTGAATGAAAGAAAAGAAACCTCCTACAGTGTCTACCTTGACAAGTGAAATGAATGTGCCATTGGTTCTAAGCCTTGACAAAAGCTTGAGGAGTTTTATGCAAGAAAAAACAGATGAGATAAAATTACTTTTAAGAAAAAAAGTTCACATTCAGTTGAGCATTCTCAAATTTGAAATAAATAAAGACCCCTGGAACTGGTAAATTTTGGTTGAATGGTGCTGCAGTGATTTGGATGAGAACTTCCAATTCATAATACTCATAGTTTCAGCACAGGTGCAAAGGCTCATAGTTCCAATGCAGGTGCATTTGCCAATTAGTGTGGAAAATTACGTTCTAGGTTTGAGGCTGTTAGCAGAGCCTTAAGCTGAGTGAAAGGGGTATAATTCATAAAGTGGACAAAATCTTACTTACTTTTTTTTGTCCCTCAGGACATATGGACATATCTCTCCATATAAGAACAATTTGGTTTTCTGCTAGATACACACCTGAAGGCAAAGGCAGTTGCTTTTTTCTTACCATCATGCATCATATGAAAAAATTCCAGTCTTTTTCCCTTTAAGCAGTGTATCATACACTGAACAGCAATGTATCACATTGAATTTTCTCAGTTTTTGAGTGCTGGGAAGAGCCAGTGTTCTCCTATTTAATAGCTATCATTCAGACTTATTGAAGTCCCTTTTACAGTCTGACCTGTTCCAGGTCTTACCACTCTTATCACTGTACATATGGAGGTTGTTCTGCAGCCAAAAAGAATTTTGGGAGAGAAGATGAGGTAATATGCTGAAGAAGAGGTATAAAGCTGATGGGACTCCACAAATGTTATGGGCTGTTATGTCTGGACTGCGCCTGTAACTGCAAAGGGAATTGAACACATATGATCCTAATTTCATATAACACCTGTATACAATATTCTTCTCTTATATGTTTTCTTCTTTCGGAGAATTTTTCGCTATCCACAGTCCTTGGGAATATTCTGCTTCTGGTAACCACTGGAACAGTTTGCTCTCTTGAGGGTGTCCTTTGTGTGTTTTGACATCAAATGCTCAGCTGGGGTCTATCTAAGGGGTCCCATTCCTTGTAAATGCTCTTTATTGTGAAGTTAACTAACCAGATGTCAGTCTGCAAATGAACTTTCACCTGAGCTTTTTAGTCTGTAAAATCTAAAAGAGCTGGATGTATTTATAGATCTATGTATAGAAAATCAACTTTAGAAAACTTGCATAAAAGTTGGATAAAAATGGTAAAAGCTGTATCCTAGCCCTTCAGTGTAAAGTCCCAGCACCTCCTATTAGGTAATTCAGCATAGCATCTTTGCCAAACCTAGAATGTGCCATACTCCCAGACTGTTTATGTTATTATTTTTATATTTTCTTTCCCTGTAGGATGGATTTCCATCCTTGTTTCAGCTTGTTGCATATACATGTTTTTATGCATTTGTGGATAAAATTTGACTATTAAGTTGCTTTTATCCATTACTGGGAAGTTTTCAGACCTACAGGAAAACAGTAGGACTGCCAATCTTAGTGTCTCCCTTCATTTTGATGTAAAATCAGCCATGGTAGTGTATATTACTTCAAGCAATTATTATAGGTGTGTTGGGTGGGGGGAAAGGGGTGTGGGTAATACATGTAACTGTATGATATTTCCAAACAATCACATGGTTGTCCTCTTTGGCTTCTCCGATTTTAAAGCTCTTTGAATGAGTAATGAGAAGACAATTATTTCAGATGGCCAAAGCTGTCTCTGGATTGCTTCTCTTTCATCTGCCAGTGAATCAATTTAAGCACTTATATATAGAATAAAATAAATTGTTTTGAAATTGCAACTTGAATAATACATGCTCCGTAAAGCACCAAAACCAGTAGTAGCTACTCTATATAATAATTTCTCCCTGCAAAAGCAGCACAAGTAAATGTAAGAAGATTGCAATGTTTCTGAAATCTGAATTAATGATTCTCCTGCTTTTGCCTCTCTCATTTTCCTCCTCTTAGCCTGTCCACTTGGCTTCTTTAAAGTGTCTGTGGGAGATGACCCCTGCCATCTATGCCCTGCCCACAGCCACGCTCCACTGCCAGGTTCCCGTGAATGTGTGTGTCAGAACCGCTACTACCGATCTGCTTCAGACAATGCTGATGCTCCCTGCACTGGTAAGTATTTGGATGAAGTGTTTGAAAGCAAGAAGGGCAGTTAATGAGAGAGGGGAGTTGCAATTCACCTCTCCTTAAGACCTCTGGAATAATCCAAAACTTCCCTTTGCTCCTGCAGTTGGCTACAGGGTATATCCACTCACTGAATGTAGATGACAGAGCAGAAGTGTTCCTACATGCTTTTTGCAATGCTGATACACTGGTGAAACTGTGTTTTGGGAATACTGGAGTGTTGCAATACTAGGTTTCAGAAATTAAAAAATGTCAAATTGTAGATGGCTAATGCAATCTTTAATAAGACCATCCAAGTATGTATAAGGTACAGCTTTTTATGAGAGAATGGCATACTAATTCCTCATGATATGCTAAACTGATTTCATACACAAGGTATTAATTGAAGGAGTTAACCAATATTTTCTTCCCTTTATCATTCAAAGTGTGAACACCATATTTACTGCACAGAATTCAAATTCTGTGAATTTTTTTTTTTATTGGAAAATACTTTGTTTTTCTATTAGCTTCTCAGAGGTTCTCATCAGTTATTGCATTTTGCAGTCATTGCCTATTAATAGGTCAAGAAAGAATAAGTAGATGCAGAAAATTAAATAAAGGTACCTATTAGCACTCAAAAATATAGCTTAAATAATGTGTCAAGCATCACCCTTGAGCTTTGTAGAAGTGACAGGGAAATATTATATGGCTCTGAAATTAAATACTCAGAAATTAGGAAATGTGATTGTGTTTTATTTCTGTAATCCCTTGATTCCTGTACTGCACAGAATCCACCTTCAGCAGCCAACATCAAGCAGTTTGTCATTCACAGGGATTATTTTCCCCTGAGCAGTTGTCTATCCTTTTCATTGGCTCTGGTTAAGAATACTCAGGGAAAACTAGTGCATGATCATGCAATTAAATGCTATATCACAGTCCAAATGTTTAGTGGGCCCAATTAAGATCAAAAAACCCCACATAATTCTGACATTTCATGATGTACAAATACTTCATCTTTCAGTAATACATTATTTAACAGTCTTCTGTGTGCAATTTTCCAACATAATTTATATTTTTAACGACATGGGAAATATAGCTATTGGAAATACTCAAATCCTCCAGCAATGAACTAATTGCAGCCAGAGAGATCCCCCGCAAAGGCTTCATCCAGTTGTACTAATAGAGGATGACATCCTTTACACTGCTCAGTGTTAGACAGGGAAAATGTTTTGCTTTTTCATCAATATTTCTTGACTGCAGAGTAGTGGTGAGAAGGAGGACTCTTGGATTTCATTACAGCCTTCAGAGGGAAATGTTCTGTAAATAATGTTTTCCTTGCCCCTCCCCGTTACTGAGCCTCTCTGTTCCTGCCCTTCCCCTGTTGCTTTGTGTCTGTGCCCAGGTTTAGCAGTGCAATAGTGCTGCCTATTTTACCTCTCTGAACTTTCCACTTTTTAGCTGCAGTGTTCTGTCCCGTTCTCATCCCCATACCTTCTTCTGACCCTCTGCATTTTCTTCCTTCTCTTCACTGTGACTTCAGGGAAAGTGTTGGACGCACAGAATGGGCAGTTTTTCAGCTGTCAGAGTTTACCCCCATTGCCATTGAGGAGTCTGGCTGGCATCAGGAATAATCACAGGGAAACTGGTGTCAGGTTCCTGCAATAGATGGAATAGGCTAACTGAAGTCTGAGAGTGTTCAGGGATATTAGGTGCCAAAGGAGAGAATTCAAGAACTCAGTAGAGACATATATTTACTAAGCTTGTGTAAAATTTCAAAGGATTTACATTTCCCTAAACAATGTTCTTTTAGGGAAATGACAAAGTCACACCCTTGAAACAAAGGCCCTTCTTTATGATTTTGTTTCTCTAAAATGTGATAATACAGTTGCTCCTTTGTTTATGTGTGTTCTTGATGTAGCAAAGAGTATGTTTTTCTTAGCCTTGTTCAGAGAAACAACTAGAGAAGAGTAAGAATGAGAAGAATAAGCAACTTGTTCTTCTATTCTTTTCCCCTTGCTTTGTCTTCTCCCCTCCCCTACCTCTTTCCCATTCTTTCATGGGATTTTGATCTTTGGTTCTATCTTCTAGGCATCCCCTCTGCTCCTCGTGACCTTAGCTATGAAATCGTTGGCTCCAACGTGCTCCTGACCTGGCGCCTCCCGAGGGACCTGGGCGGCCGCAAGGATGTTTTCTTCAATGTCATCTGCAAAGTGTGCCCGGCAGGGTCCTCGGGGCCGTGCGTGCGCTGTGGGGACAGTGTTCAATTTGAACCGCGCCAGGTGGGCCTGACAGAGAGCCGTGTGCAAGTCTCCAACCTCCTGGCGCGTGTGCAGTACACCTTTGAGATCCAGGCTGTCAACTTGGTGACTGAATTGAGTTCAGAAGCACCCCACTATGCCACCATCAATGTTAGCACCAGCCAGTCAGGTGAGGAGACCTCTGCGTCTGAGCCCCAAAATTTCTACTTCTGTCTCTCATATGCTTTGCTTTGATCTTTTGAATCCCGGAGCTTTGTCTTTTCACTTGTGTGCTTTGCCCTTTTTTATCATGCCCTGATAGCTCCACAGTTTCACTTCTGCCATTCTTATTCCTTCCTTCTCTGAATGGGCTTTCCATTCTTCCCTCTTGGCAGAAAAACGAGTATAGCAGCTATGTGATTGTTGAGGAAAAAGCTGCCCTGGAGAAGATGCCAATGGGAGATGTAGCTCTGTATGTCAGAAAAGGCATGCGGTTTCATTGTGCAGGAGAGGGGACACTGCCAGAGTTTGACAGGGATTTTAGGAGTATCAGCTTGCCAAAGCAGGTCTTAGCGAGCATTTCTTCATTTCCTCTTCATCTTCTCTATCTCTTACTCTTATCCATTTCATCTTCTTATTCTTCAGTCAGACCTTCTAGCATTTTTCACCTGTTCACATTTCTTTTTTGTCTTTCTGTGTTTTAAGGTACTCTAGTTTTCCATCCTCTCTTATTTCTGTATTCCACCTTCCATTCTCCTCATTTCAGTCATACTCTACTGCACTTTAATGAGAGGTATTGAGTGTTTCATCAAATCCATCCACCTTTGCCTTTCTGCATATCAAAATAAGGAAGTGGAAAAGTAGATAAGCACTATCTAAAGATGAAGGTACAGTTAAAATTACACAGAGGTGCTGTATGACAAGAAAGAATATATACAATAATATTTTCTCATCACCTAAATGTACATGTTCCTGGGATGGCATGTGTTAATACTGCGTAGTCTGGTGGTTCATAAAAGGATATGAAAACTACAGTTTTACAATACCTGTAGAGCCATTAAATGGAATTTTGACAAAAAATCCAGAAGCAGAATCACCATTCCTATTTTATTGAAATTGCTCTGTGCTCTTCTGCATGACATTTATTTTTTTCTCCCTTATTGTTGCCTTTTCGGCCTTGCTGTTCTGACACATGGTCTTGGAATACTATTCTCCTGGTTATAAGAAACTTTTTTTTGTTTTGCTTTTTACGTGGTAGAAATATTAAAATGTGTTGTACTTAAAATGTGTTATATTCAAAGATGTTGTGATCCTTGTAACTAGGAATTAAACCGTGGGGATGACTAAACCAAGATACTAATGGCTTGTGTGGGCAGTCAGAGGAATTCTGATTTCCTGTAAATACTATCTACAGGGACTGAAGCTGGAGAGAGCTACATATGTACAGGCATAGAGTTCTGCTAAATGTCAACATTAGGAGGCTGGGCATATGTTGTTTTTTTACAAGCATGTGTAAGCTAATATGGAGAGGAATTGTACACAGCTTGTTTAAGAGAATATAATGAGGAGTAATGTGACGAGGAGGAGAAAGAGGGGGAACATTTTGAACTGAGTGACAGAAAATGTCTGCAAACATTTAGTGTTGTGTAAATGTTAAACTGAAACAAATCCGAAATGAGATTCCAGAGTGTCATGTGGAAACCCCTGCAAAACAAGGGTTTTGATAAATCTCAAGAAAAGTGCTGTGATACCAGATATGGCATCATGATCTTGGTTAAATCGCATCTTATCATTTCTGCTTCTATGATATGGAAAGAAAGGGAATATATATACACCCCAAGTAATTTCTTGCTGTTTGGAGATGACAGGGGGTTGACAACATCTGTTTCTTCCCTTTGAAATGTTACCTGACAGACACTGAGTAGCAGAGCATCTATAGGATACATGGTGCCCTTAAGAGGCTGGCTGCAAGTGAGCCATCAGTTTTTGTTTACAGTAAAATGTGCCTGGGTAATTTGTATGGTAATTCCAAGCAGTTCCTTTGGCTTTTCCTGGAGACAGGTGGGTGTTCTATTAACATCCTACAGAATTCTCTTTCTTCATACTTCTCATCTCAACCTTCTTCATCTATATCAGAGATAATTTAATTGAGCAGCTACTTCCTCTTCCTTCCCAGAATCACCAAATCTACACTCTTCTTTTGCTTTTGTTTGATTTTTCTTACCACTCCTATTCCTCCAGGTGTCCCGTGGTGTCTCTGGGTGTCTTGGGTATGTGGTTGTTTCTCTCTAAGGTGCCTCTCTTTTGCACTGAAGCAGTTTCAAGGGAGGCCAACTTTCTTAAGCAGCCATGTGTTCTGAGTGGCTTCTCTTCTGTGTTCGGTTGCAGGTTTTTTTTCTTTCCTCTTTCTCAGGATCGTTAGGAATGAGCTTGAGATGAGCTGCCCCCGATTTGTAGTGACAGCTCACACTAACAAGACCCTGCTTCCTCCATCACGTGGACTATCTCAACCATATCCCTTCCTTTTGATCCCTTCAGCAGCTTTTCACTTTAGCAATGCTTGTGGTTGTTGTGTTATTATAACAATTATTATTATTCCTATTATTATTATAGAAGCAGAGATTTAAATTTCAGAAAGAAACCAAAAAGGTACAGGAAAGCATGAAGGGTACCCAAAAAAAGCAAACTGAAGAAAGATACGCTTTCAGAATGAGGGCCATAGCAAAAATTTTATCTCCATTGTATTAAAGATGATGAAAAAAAGACCCTCCAATCCTGGCAGTTTCTGAATATTCTGCTTACTCATATATCAGTCAGAGTTCTCTTGCTTCTTCCATTGCTGATCCAAAAAATATACCTGCCCCCCTAGAGGTATCTTAGGCAATATTCTGTGCTGGAACATTTACACTTTTTCTTTCTCTTCTTCCCATGGTACCTATTCACTCTTCATCTTTGTCTCCAAAACTGTTCATCTAAGAGTTTTTTACCCCTCACAGTCTTCTGGCCCTTCTTCAAAGTATGATGGGATCCTTTGGTTACACAATCACATTTTTCTGTAGCAGACTATGATGTACCTATTCTTCAATGACTATGTGTCTGAAATCAGAATAAGAAGAGCTGGCACTGAAAAATGTCCTCTACTATAATAAGACAACCTTGACCTGAAACCTGTTTGGATAGTAATAAGAAAACCTGTTTGGATAGTAATAGTGTGACATGCAAATATGATCTGCTAATTACCAGAAGAACTGTAAGGAGATGAGACAAGAGATGGGAATTGCTTTGAGCTCAGATTTGAAGTGCTGAGAGTGAATACCTGAAGAAGTGTCAGGATATATAGAAAAATGTTGAAAGGATGTTCCAAATAGCAGGAACTACAGGAGGAAAGGCTATTATGTAACTCTAATGAAGTTACACTTCTTCACAGGTGGGAACCTGACACAAAGAATGCAAAGAACTTAAACTCCAACCATATTATTAAAAAAAAAAAAAAAAAAA
>VXAY01003223.1:0-35493 GCA_013399855.1 Oxyruncus cristatus | reverse complement strand
GGGAGAGAGGAAAAAAAAAAAAAAAACCAACAACAACAACTAAAATTTTATTCATTATTCTAATATCTTCAACTGTACTTATCAGGGTAAACAAATATCTCTTCTAATGTCTCAGAACACAAGTCAGGTTTTCATTTAAAGGACTCTGAAGAAACTTTCTCTGTGCACAGCTTTAACTATCTGTCCTTTTTTTTTTCTTACTCCTTGCACTGAAGCATGTAGTAATGTCTGTTGCCAGAGACATGCTACTCAACTTATTCATTCAGGCAGTTGTTACATTCCTAGAAAGAAGAGGAAAAGAGAAAGACAGCAGAGACTCAAATGCTGGAGCAAATCAATACAGACTTTTAAAAGCAAGTGAATTGCTTTTTAACTGAATTGAGACATTATGAGAGCTAATGGAGGTATGGGAGGGTAAAGGTTGTTTGACCAGGTTGCCTTGTACCTGTGAGAAAATATGTAGCAGCCTTTTGCATCAGTTGGAATCAGAGCAGTGGGACCTGGCAATACCAAAAATCTTAGCCCTGCAGAAATGAGTGCTAGACAGTCTGAAGGTTTGTGTAAGAGGCTGAATGGGGACAAGGACAGTTATGGGTAGTGCCAGGAAATTTAAGAGGACCTGACAGAAGATTTTTAGGTGAAATGGTGTGAGAAGAGGAAAAGAATTAAATGCCAAGTGTGATTATGAGATTATGAAGGGAAGTGGATGAATTGCTGGAAGATGTTTGCTTTTCCAAAGAGAGCCAAATAAATACAGTAGATTTCGTTGGCAAGAGCAGAGACACAGGCAAGGTATTTTCTTGTTCAAAACAAGAAAGGAGAGCTGTCAAAAGCTACATAACTGTGTTTTGCCAGGCTAAAACTAGCAGGTAAAGCAAGTGGAAGGTAAGTGCTCATTGTCCTCTGAACAAACTACATTGTTCTTCAAAGTAATAAGCCATTTGCTTATTTATGATATAATTGCCAACCCTCAGCATTCAACAAAGGTCCCTGAGAATTTAACTTTTTCATTTTCTATTCACATAGAACAACAAAAATAATATTTTAAGGTTTAATTTTCCCCTTAGTGACATTAATGACATTTGTCAGTTTAGCCATCTTCAGCAGATTTGCCCAGCCATGACTGGGAATTAATAACAATTTCTGTGGTCATTCCACAAAAAGAAGCTATTCTAGTTTCACTCTTTACTATACCTGATCTCTGCAGCATGAGCAGACCAAAATGCACTTGTTTTCACAGTTCAGGTTTTAGCCACTGTTTGAATGAAGACAGAAACCTTTTGAGCAAGTATAAATAGAAGGTGAAAAGTAAAACATGGCACCTTTTGTCATAAAAGATTTTTTTCCTCTTTATTAAATATGAGTGGAATGCATACACAAAAAGTATTAATGGCAGAGATGAGGAAGTGAAAATAACTAATTTGCCCTTCTAAAGCACTCTTCCTCCATAGGAAATAAAGTACAAGGTTATGACAGAAGACAATCCAAGATACTTTTAAACTGTTTTCAGGTGTTTAGAGAAAGGGTCAGAACTAAATTGAAATATGTAGAAAAAATATAGGACATTTTCAAAATAAAGATAACATGTAAATAAGGGAGTTTCCGTGTTGTATTCAGACTGATCTTTCTTGAAGATGATATGTGGGAAGCTGTGTGGAACAAAGCTAGGATCGTGTCATTTGCTTGGAATATGAGGAAAATAGGATGCCTGAAGAGGTAACAAAGGAGAGACAAGAATGTGAAGGTGGTAGATTTGGAGCTACTGTTAGAGAACATAGAGGCATAGCTGACGTTAATCAAACTGTATACTTGCAGAAGATTATGGGGTGAGACGGAAGTAGAAGACACATAACTACCTAGAAAGAATCAGAAAATGGACAAGCTTGGAAGAGACCTCTGGAGAACATATTCTCCAACCCCTCTGCTTATCAGGGTCACCTCAAGCAAATTGCCCATGATCACATCCAGAACACTTTTGAATATCACCAAGGTTGGAGAATCAACAACCACTTTGGTTTGCTTGGTCCATTGCTCTGTCACTTCCTTCCGTTGGTCTGGGCTCAGTTGTTCAGGAGGTTTTCAGCTAACCTCACTGTCTGCTCATCCAGCCCACACTTCATCAAGTTCAGGTTGTCTGTGAGGATACTATGGAAGACAGTGCTTAAAGCCCATATTGTGCTCTCCACGAGGATATCATGGGAAGCAGTGTGGAAAGCCTTCCTGATGTCAAGGAAGTCACTATCCACTGCTCTCCCCTCATCGACCAAGCCAGAAATTTCATCCTAGAAGATTGGTCAGGCCTGAGTTTCCTTCTGAGAATCCATGCTGGCTGCTCACAATTACCTTCTTGTCCTTTGTGTGCCCAGAAAAGGTATCCAGGATTAGTTGTTCCGTCTTCCCAGGGGTGAAGGTGAGGATTAGCCACCACCTTCTTGCCCTTGTTGAGAAGAGGAATGACATTTGTTTTCCACTAGTCCTCAGACACCTCTCACAGTCACCATGATGATTCAGAGATTATCAAGTGTGGCCTCAGAATGACATCAGCCAGCTCCCTGATGGATGGATCCCATCAGGGCACATGGAATTATGTAGTTTGCCTAAGTATTTAGTCACCTAAATATTTAGGCAAACTGATCTGCTATGAGGAAGAAGGTCTTCCTTGCTTCAGCCTTCCCCCAGGTCTGCAGCACCTGGAGTTCCTAAAGGCCAGTCTTGCTGCTTAAAGACTGATGTGAAGAAGATCTCCTGTGTCACCAGGACCCCCGTGCCACCCAGCAGTAGGCCCACATTTTCTCTTGGTCTTCCTTCAGTCCCTTCTGTACTTAGAGAAAGCCTTCTTGCTTTTGACCTCAGTTGCCAGATGTGATTCCAGGTAGGCTTTGGCTTTCCTAGCCATGTGTCTACATGTTTGGACAGTGCCTCTCTGTTCCTCCCAGGCTACCTGTCCATGCTTCCCCCTTCTGTATCCTTCCTTTTTTGTGTGTGAGTTTAGCTAGGAGCTCCTTGTTCAAACATGCAGACCTCCTGGCATTTTTTGCCTGAATTCCTGCTTGTTGGGATGAACAGCTTTTGCATGTGGAAGAGGTAACCCATGCATATGAACTAGCTTTTTTAGACCCACTCTTTCCTCACAGACCTTATGCCGTGGAACTCCTCCAAGCAGGGGTCACATCTGCTCTCCTGAAGTATCTGCATGGAATATGGACAGAATGTCACATGCCAGAGATGTTTGTGGTCTAACTGAGAATGGCACTTGGCTGTGCTCTGCATAAACAGAGATCTCCATGTACTGTTATAAGAATCTGCACTTCCTTCACCTTCCTTCCTTACCTAATCTGTTGATTGAGATAAGATTTTTAGTCTTGCAGGATGTGTTACTGGTCTAAGCAGACACCACAACCAAGGACATCACCTTTATTAGAAAACAGCTGAAACTTGTCAAGCATTAGTAAGTCAGAGAATGTAGCATTTTCAAGGTACTCAAACTGTCTTAAATCCACTTTATCCACTAAAACCAGGAAAAAATTTGCCCCACAGTGTAGAAGAGTTGCAACTGACAACTCACAGAATATAGAATCTGGGAGTTGAATTTAACTGGTGTTTGGACTGCTTTACAGTTTTAACTATGTCTATATGTGCAAGAATTTTCCATACATTTGCTATTTTATAAATAGTATACCAAAAGTGCTGCTTTTTCAGTCTTACTTAGAGGTCTGATCTCACAGCATGTTTTTTCGTCTCAGTGAATAGAATAGAATAGAATAGAATAGAATAGAATAGAATAGAATAGAATAGAATAGAATAGAATAGAATAGAATAGAATAGTTGGAAGTCACCTACAATGATCATCTAATACAAATTCCCACACTGGATTGAATCAGGCCCTGTGATTTCAGCTGTAATTAGACAGGGACCTAACATGTCTATGTTTATAAACTCCGTGTGAAAAGAACAAAATGAATAAAAGTGACAAATCAACATAGAGCTGGACACATTTGTGTACACAAAACAAAGCTTTGAAAGCAAAGTTCTGTTATAAACATTTTTGATAGTTGGCATGCATACAAAGGAAAATACTCATCTAGCACTTCTGTGGCAGCAGAGGTTTGGTACTTTGAATGTCTATAGACATAAAGCCTTGAAATTCATATTTCGTAATATATTAACACTGGGAGAGTAACTTTATAATACACTTTCTGACAGGAAATATGTACTTAGTCCACCAACAATTACATTCACATTTCACGTCACCTTAGTATAAATATTCACATCACGTTTGTATGAAATTTTTCAATGGAGAAATCTTGATATCTCTTTTACTTGAAGTGATGGGAGGGCTCCCTGGCTAGTGTTTTGTAATATTTGTCCTTAAAAGAGAGGCAAACATATCAAAATCTGCACTCTGTCTCAGAGAGGCAGATAAAAGAGAATCTGCTTTGCGTTGATTCATACCTGGTTTTATTTCTAAAAATTTTTACTGGCTTTTTCCTTAAGCAGTGTCTGCTTATAAGGTACATATCACTGAAATTAGTATTTTTTTAATACAACAGACTGCATTATCCTGGTCATCCCCACCACCACCATCTGATTACCCTGATTGATGGACATACCTGTATAGTAAGAAGATTCTAGAATGCTGTGGCACATGATCAAAAGATACATTTGAGTGATTTTTTGTTATGTTTCCCAATATGTCTAATTCAACTAGTTATAACCTGCTTCTGCATACTGCCTATCTGAGGAGAGTACCATTTAACATCAGTGTTCTGTTGCAGATTTTGCTGTGCCTAAATGGGCTATGCACAGTGCCAGCCTGAGTCTCTGCGCTGCTGGCAAAAGATAGCCTGTTGATGGGTAGCTGAAAATTCATAGCACATATTCATGTCAGAATGGATATGTTTTTTACTAAAATGCAGGTCAAATGTTGCTAGTTGACTTTGATTATTTCTTCCAGGTATCAGAAGAATTGGGAATTAGGAAGGAATGAGAAGTATGAGAAGAATAACTGTTGGAGGGGGGAAGGAGAGGAATTGAGGGGAGATTTAACTCTGCTCATTCTGCAAAATCTTCATCCAAAACTAGAAGGAAGTGGGCTCTTCCATGGCAGTGTAGTTGTATATTTAGGTTTGCTCCTCTCCAGGTGTGTGCTTTAACTGTCTTTACCAATCTAGTTAAACTTCTTGTAACCTTAAAATGTAGCAGAATCTGTCTTAAACAAGTGTTAACTGACTGATTACCTCAGGTGAACTAGTTGTGCAGTCTTGTTTGAAAGAAAAGCAATGGTAAAAAAAATGAGTAAGGAGGAGAGAAAGCATTTTATTGTTTATACTCTTATATTTTTGTTTCATTTACATTTTTAAATTAGTTCCCACTTGCCTGAGCTGTTTGAAGCCCATCTGAATTATGTTTTTCTGAATAATTTTTTCTTGTTATTAAAAACATTTCTTTTATCTTTCTCACAATTAATGGGGGAAGAAAATGCTTCTCTGCAGGTTTTGCTCATTTGCCAACCGTCTCTGCTTCATTCCTCACATCAAGGAAGTTTATGGGTTTTGTCTGTTTTGTAAAACCAGTGGAGTTAGATGGCAGCTTTTCACTGGTATTCTTTTTCTGGAAAATTTAAACATTGCTGAAAATGTTGCATCCATTAGGAAAATGAGGATTCCCTAGCTGCTTGCTTGAGGTTTCTTGGCAACATGACTTTTTTCTTGCAGAGAGAAAGTAAAACTTAAGAAGAGCTTTGTGGACAGACAGCTGGCAGGCTGAAAGATCCCCTTACAATTATCCTGGAATTTTTGCTTGGAAAACTCCTCCTAAGGTGTAACTCACATTCTTTTAGCTTTTGCATGAACCTGGGGAGTGTTCATGCGTGTGCACATGGATTCAGGGATGTTTTTGGTAGAAGTGGAATTCCATTCTCCAGAAAGCTTCACATGCAAGTGGCTTTAACAGCCATTCATCTCCCTTTATACTCTGAGGACATTTTTTTGAGGAGCTAACTACTTAGAAGAGGGCCTGCCATTAAATAGGTGTTCTGTACCTCTGGTGTCTTCAGAACATATGAGTAGTGCCTCTAAGAAGATAAAAAAATGAAAGCAAAACTACCCCAAGTAGTCTCTTGTATTGTTTCTCATTGTAATCTAATCTTGGTTCAGTGAACAGTATTTGAAATTGTTACTCATATTATCTTCAAGATAATATTGTGTTTCCTGGTTACTGATTTAATGAGTTCGAGGTTAGAGAGAATTAATGGCAATTACACAACTCTCAGAATCTTGAACTGAACTTGAGACTTTGAGAATAACCAATCAGAAGTTTCCTAAAATTGGTAGACAAAAGTTCTTGTTTGCTTTCTGACTCAGACTCATGCTTTTGAATCCCTCATTTATGTTTGTTATGTCCAGGCCTTTGCCTTCTACATAAAGGGAAGTTGACATTTTCCCCCCGGTAATTAATATCTTTCATTGACTGTAAGTACTTTATATCATAATGTAATCAAGTGAGCTAACAACTTCGTCTGGGTAGTATTGCAGACTGGCATGTTTACCAAAAGACAGAAAGCTGGCAAACTATTTAAGAACAGACAGAAAAAACTGTATGTGACATTTCTACACATGCACATTTAACAGTGACCTTTAAGTGGTGGTCCCAGGCAGCAGTGATAGATAGAAGCCCATTCAGACTTGACTTCTGTATTCCAATGCCCCACAGAAGGACAGAGTCTCAAATATAGTAAAAGTTTTGACATCTAGGCAACAGTCCTGACAGAGATTGGTCCGAGATCCAGGAGCTGATCTGAACACAAGGCTGCATACCAGAGTAGGAAAATGAAGGACTTTCATTCTCTGTGATCTGCAACTGAACTGAGGCACGCTCCAAAGTCTGTTCCTTAATGTGGCAGTGATCTCATCTGCCTCTGTCTTCTGGTTTGCAGCAATGATCTGGTGGTGAAAGGCCTCCGTTGCTCTGGTAGCCCATACTTGATTTTCTCCCCCCGGCGAAGAATCTGGGTGAGAAGTAGAAAGGAGGTAGTATGCTCTGCTTTTGTTCTGACCACTAGCACATTCTTTGTCCAGGTGTGATCTTAAAACAAGGCAGTGGCACTGAACACCTTCTCATCGTGATGCAAAAATTGCGAGTTTGAAGATCAGAATTATGTTCCAGCTACAATATAGATAATTTAGCTCTTGTGCATGATCAGTTGGATGTGGATTTCTTAATTTTCTTTCTGTCCATGTTCTCAATGACTGTATCTCCCAGCGGAGTAGTATTGTGCCAGATTTCTTCTGGTTATTCTACAAAGCACTTCATAATGCAAATTACAGGAAATTAAAGGAAAAGCTGACCTAACTTATTAACTCATCATAATGAATATTCAATCATAGTTCATTGCTAAGCTTATCCCTTTGCAATCTCTTCTCTCTCTCTTTTATTTCAGTCCCCTCTGCAGTCCCTATGATGCATCAGGTGAGTCGTACTACCAACAGCATCACACTGTCATGGCCTCAGCCAGACCAGCCCAATGGGGTAATCCTGGATTACCAGCTGCGCTACTTTGATAAGGTGAGTAGAAAGTGATACCGTGCTGATTGTTCTGTAGAGAACAGAGAAATCTTCTGTCTGGGAGATGCACCCCTGGATCAGAATGAACAAGGTGGAGGAAAGAACAGAGGAGGAAAGGACAAACTGTAGCAGAATTATTACCAGAAGTAATACACGCTTCATCTGACATCAGTCCATGTGCATTTCCCAACTTGAAAACATCTGTGGACTTTGCAAATTAAAACAAATAGAAGACACTTGCTTAAGCGTAAAAGCTGTGGCTAACAGTAAGTTTAGCACCAGCTGACACAGGTAACAGCAGAAGGAGCTCAATTTTCTAAATGTGTTTGTTGGAATTGGACTCATTGGAAAAAATCTGTCATGTTTGTGAGGGGAAATCTTATGTCCCCATTTATGCCTGGGTGGACGTCTCTAAGAAAATTTTTGAGGAGGAATGCACTCTTTCATTCACTAAGTGGTAAATACCAGTTACCTCTTTATGCGCTGGAACTACAGGGTGGCAAATACAAAGTTGTCCTCCATTCACATGTTTTGTGACTCCTAATCCTTCTGATTTGAAGGGAAGAGGTATTGTGGGCCTATTCAGACAAGCTCCCATTCCATGTTCTTCATCTTTCACATAAATATTTTTGCAGCATTGAGCAGGGCTACTGTTTTTCTAGTGGTAAAACAGACTGCTATTTGTGATGTCTAGCAGCTTCCTGGATACAGCATTACACGTGTTCCTACTCTGGATTCTCCTAGGAGAATACATGAGTTTGGAGTCTGTAGAAAGCAAATCACAGGACAAGGTAGTTTTGTCTCTCACTCTCATTTAGATTAAAAGTCTGTAGCAGAACCTAGGGAGGCTATAGCAGAAGCCCAGACCTAAGGGAATGAAAAGCAGCAGTGAGGAACAAGTAGTGTGCAGGAAAGTAACGTCTGGAATAGTAGCTCTGGTTGGGAGGCTCTGTAACAGGTTCAAAGAATATTGGGCTGATGTAGAAACTGTCATGCCTTGATGAGGAGAGCGAGCAGCAAGGGCAGAAGTTTCACATTCTCTTTTGGTCACTGACATTCACAGGCAGAAGATGAGGATAATTCATTCACCCTAACTAGTGAAACCAACATGGCCACCATATCAAGTCTGAGCCCGGGAAAGATCTATGCCTTCCAAGTCCGAGCTAGAACAGCAGTGGGCTATGGCCCATACAGTGGGAAGATGTATTTCCAGACTTTAACGGGAGGTAAGTGCTACCATTTTGTACTCAAATCTGTACATGCTTATCTTTCACTTGTGTGTGTCCCTGAGCAGATTAGTTTATCCTGCTACCAGACACTCCTACTCAACTTGTATATCATATTTGCATGTGCAGATTTGTTCACTCAAAGGAGCTGCATGCTATCAGAGTGTATTGTTTACGCTACTGCCATACTCCGTGGTCCTGTTCCTTGTTGCCTCTGTACCTCTGACCAGCAGGAATGGAGTGTGTCAGTAGAATTCTCTTTAGGGGGATGTTGCAGTACATAGCACTATACACTGCTGCAGTTTGGCCTGCAGCTGGACAAGGGATGTCTCACAAGACATCTTACAGCTGAAAGCTCTGTGGAAGTCTTAAAGACAGGTGGGACACAGGACACAAAGATAGATGGGGCACAGGCATATATGGGGAAGCTTGCTTTCCAGCAATATAGAATCCATTTGTATGGATCAAAGGTACTCATCTATGTCATCTGCAAGCTAAATTAGTAGGGGACAATGGGATCAAAGCCCAGGTGTAGAGCTCGACTATACTTGAGTTGCTAGTCGGGCGTCAGTGGACCGGGGGATGGAAAAATGGATTCAGAGGGAGCACTGGCTTTTCAGAAGTAGGAGGGAAAGCACTGGAGAAACACAGTGACTGGGAAGCAAGGGGCTGATAGGGATGGAATTACGGGTGAGACCTAGCTGAGAAGGGAAACTCTAACAGTTCTTGTCCTCTGCATTTGTATGTGTGTATGCATGTGTCTTCCATTCTAGGGGAGCGTTCGGAGATGGTGCAGGACCGACTGCCGCTTATTGTGGGCTCAGCACTCGGTGGTCTAGCCTTCTTGGTAATTGCTGCCATTGCCATCCTTGCCATCATCTTCAAGAGGTGAATTCCTTGACCTGCTCATGTGCACTTCAGGCAGTGGAACTTTCTTACCCCTGCAGCATAACCCCGTCCCAAGGGAAACAGCCTGATCTACATTTATCCAGATGTCCTTGAGATGCCATTTTGTAATTAAGGAAAGATCTGCCCCATTATTCCTATCTGAAGAGCCTCTCCTTTGGTAAACCACTCACGTACTTAGCTGATATTTGGCTAGTTAGCAATATGAACACAAGGAAAGTATTTTCAAGCTGGTATTTAAAGGTATTTAAACATATCGCTGTAAAGAAGGGACTGTAAATTGCATTTTAGGCAAGCACGTGGAGAATGAAACAATGTAGCAGAAAAGGAATGGTGGAATAAGTATTCAGATCTAGTTATTTAGAAGGTGCTAAATACCCTGTCACCAAGAACCAAGGGCTCATTTGCTGAAGAGTAAAATCTCTACAACCCCAACGGTTCCATGGAACACTAACTCATAAAATATAGGTTAAAGAAAGGAAACACCACTTTCCATTTTGGAAAGAATAAAGGGCATATAAGTAATTGTAGAGATAATCTGTTATAGCAAAAATAGAAGGACAAATTTTAAAGAGAAAAAAGTAAGGGTTGCTATTTTTGTAAAGGTACAAAAGTAAACAATGGGGGTTTTGTTATTTGAAGAAAAGAAACAGTCATTACCCTCTCCTTGAATTTACTGAGGTTTGAACTTAATCCCCTAGATTGTCGGTAATGGATTCTGTATCTTTGCTCTACTGTGCCTCTGCACAAGAGGGACTTTTTAGCTTTTTCTGCTGACCTAAAAAATGTATAAACTACTTAGAAATTGACGTCTAGTTTTAATGATTTTTCTTTTGTTGTCTTCCCTATTCTGCATTTGTTTTCTCCTTCTGTGTATATTTTCTTTTAATATTTTTCTTTCTAGAAAGAAAAGAATTATCAAATATTGTTATAATTGAATTGTTGCCTCCTTTTGTAGCTTTGAACTGTTAAAAATATCATTTCTTGTTACGGCTGGAAATGTGATATTTTGTGCACAACTCAATAAAACATATATTTTTCTAAAAAAAAATAAACGAAACCCAGAATAAGTTAATACTACCAAAACTGTGTTGGGGAAAGACACTAATGGGTATCTGTAAATATACATATAAGGAAATACCATAAAAATTAGATTCATTTATGCTTAAAGGATAATGTATAGTTAATAGACAATTGTTCAGAAAAGATACCAAATTTCTATTTTAAATTTGCCTTCTATGAGAAAAGTAAGTTTGAAGATGCAGGAAATGAGGAACACCATGTGCAATGAGTAGTTCTTTAAAAAGTTGAACATATGTGGAGTCAAATCTATAACTTTAACTTGTTTTTATAAAGTGTTGATACACATTTTTCAGGCAATATGCAACATGAAACACCTGTTTCAGCTAATTGTTTAGGGTTTTTTTAATGATGGATATGTTAGATAATCAGTAAAAAAATATTAAAGTAGACCTGACTTTCAGGTGCGACAGCAGAGTTAGAGCTCTTGGGTATGTGCCCCCACTAAAGCCAATTGCTTTCGTGCAGAACAGAATTTGAAGGTAGAATTGTCTCTGTTCTTGAAATCTTAGCAGAATTTTAAGAGATAAGCCTGACAAATAAGAATAATCCAGTTATCTGTTAGAATGACAGAATTAGCTATGTTCCTAAGGAAAAATAACATAACGGTTCATGATACTCTGCCTTCAGATGCTAGTTGAATCAGCAGCTAAAAGGTCTTGTGCTGAAACAGCAAAACATATGGGTTGACACAAATCCATGCTTACAGCAGGGATACTACAGGATACCACAGGGTTTGATTTACAATCTCGTCTACTTAATATGATGATTGTAAGCTAGCATGAATTGTAGATTTTTGCGGGAAAAATGAACGCTGTTGGGAACAAAGAAAGTGGCTTGAAACTGGAAAATATATTTAGAGCAAACAAAGAATAGGATGACACTTACAAAATAATTAGATCGTGTGGGAGGAAATGCTTGAGTTGCACGCATTTAAAAGGAGAATGAAATCTGAGAAATGCCTGTGTTGAGAAGGACGTATGCTTACTGGAAATTAGTTGCATATATGCAATAAATATTACAGTAATAGAGACCATACCTGTTTTGATCTGCACATGCGAAAATCACATCATGGAACAGATTTCTGTCCCTCTGGCTCTTTGTTGTTTTTTGGGTACCATACTTATGAAAAGAATAGCCACCATAAATGCTGTTAAGAGTCCAGGAGGAAAAACAATTGGGGGAAATCTATACAAATTAAGTATTACAGTAAATGGCTCTTGTAATGTTTTCAAAGAACTTAAAAGGCATCACAGGAGATGGCTTAGATTACTATCAAAAAGAATAATTTGTTTTAATTTTATGAAATTAAAATGCAAATTTAGCCTGAATAGCAAGAAAATTTCCAAGACAGTGATGTTAAACTGTAATATTTTTTTCAGGATAGTGATAGAGGCCCTCTCATTTGTCATGTCTAAAGTGGGGACGCAAACAGTGGTGTAAAAACTACCACATAGAAAACAAGCATGTACTGGTTACCTGGAGATGGACAGGATCTTAACACCCATCTTGTACCCCTAAATTCAAGGATTCTATGAGCCTTGAATTGAGAAGCCTACCCCGACATCCTGTGAGAGACTCTTGTGTGTGTTTTGACTTTACTTTCCTTTATGTCCTGCAGTAAAAGGCGAGAGACTCCATACACAGACCGCCTGCAGCAGTATATCGGTGCACGAGGTAAGTGGCTTTGAGCAACAGGTGGCAAGGGCCTGTCTCTTTTCAGGAGTCATTAACACCTATGTGTCTCAGGGTTTGATTCTGGTGATGTTTTGGGCTGTCTCCTCCACTGCAGGACTCGGAGTGAAGTATTATATTGATCCTTCAACCTATGAAGATCCCAATGAAGCTATTCGAGAATTTGCCAAGGAGATTGATGTGTCCCTCATCAAGATTGAGGAGGTCATTGGATCAGGTAGTGTAAGAATCTCCAGATTTTAAAGTGCCTTCTTGTTCACCTTGAGACCTGGCACACTACGGGTCTGAGATGGACCCATGGATCCATGGTACATCAAGCGTGTCGGGATAGCTAACCTTCATTTTTACCAAAATTCATCTTAACCTGCTTACCCTTAGATGCTGGCTCCAAACCAAGTTTAAAACACCCTAAAACTGAGAACTCTTCATTTGAACCCTGAATATGTAGTCTCCAATCTTCATCAAGAACTTTACCTTAATCTGAACAGTCCTGGTAACCCTATTTCCAAACAGCGCCTGGAGTCGTCCACAGTAGAATGCTTTAGTACACCTGACTAAAATTCATTGCTGTTTCCTTACTTGAGGTGTGTTTCTTCCCTCCCTGACAGGAGAGTTTGGAGAGGTGTGCTTTGGGCGCCTAAAACACCCAGGGAAGCGTGAATACATGGTAGCTATTAAGACCTTGAAGTCAGGTTACACAGAGGAACAGCGGCGGGAGTTCCTGAGCGAGGCCAGCATCATGGGGCAATTTGAGCATCCCAATGTCATCCACCTGGAGGGTGTGGTCACCAAGAGCCGACCAGTCATGATTGTCACAGAGTTCATGGAGAACGGATCACTGGATTCCTTCCTCAGGGTACCATAACCAGAGTCTCCCACAATCGTTACCTCTTCATCTTGCTGTGTGCCAGTCTCAGATCTGATAATTTTGCCTGTTCTTCCTTTTTACTCCTATCTCTTTAAGCCCTAAATTGCCCTCTTCAGATACAATAGAAATAATAGCAAATTACCAGAGTAAGTGGGTTTTGACCATCATGGTGAAAATATTTCAAAAGCTCAACCATCATATAACATTTTTTCAGTATTTTAGACTTCTCAAACTCCAATAATTAATGTAAACAATACCAAATCATTTATCTTTGTACACAGCCTTTCAGTTGCTTATGTACATGTTCCAAAGTTTACCTTTCTAGTAATGTTTTCAAGACTTTATTCCGCAGAATATTTTCAAGTTTCAACTTCATTGTAATGAAGTAATGAATCTTGCAGTTATTTTTGGACTCAGAGGTTTCAATGCTTTTTCTAGTAATGAAACATAAATGCAGGCATTATTTTGGTATAGATGCTTCACTTCTCTTTGTTACTAGTTCATACACTAATTCAACCACAAATGCTTTGGCAGGTACATTTTGAAGAGTACATGAACCCATTGTGTAGAACTGCTTAGAGCCCATTATAAAGATGTTAGTAAGAGCAGATTTGTCTGCTTCCATTCATTTAGCCATCTTAGTAATTAGTGTGACTGGGCTAGGAGGCTAAAGGAGAATGTGGCCACAAGAGGAGAATTACCTTCAGAAAAGGATAACTACTATTGTCTGATTTCATTTGAGATTCATTGCTGTAAGCATGCCCTTCTTTCTTATTTGCTGTCCCTGAATCTTCAGATTTTTGGCTGAAGTTAAGATTTATGTCCCCTAACTTCATAAATCCACCTTGTTACCTTGCTCTTTATTAATTAATTCCCAGTTGGCTTTATGTTTTGTGGTCATAAAAGCCCCTGTTTGCCTCCTCACTTGCAGCAGAAGGAGGGACAGTTCAGTGTGTTACAGCTGGTGGGAATGCTGCGGGGGATTGCAGCTGGCATGCGCTACCTTTCCGACATGAACTATGTGCATCGTGACCTGGCAGCACGTAACATCTTAGTCAACAGTAACCTGGTGTGCAAGGTGTCAGACTTTGGTTTGTCCCGCTTTCTGGAGGACGATGCTTCAAATCCCACCTATACTGGAGGTCTGGTGAGTTACTGCAATGGTGTGAATTAGTCAGCAGTGCTGACAGCTATAGTTATTTTCTGTGTTCCTCCTTGATTTGGTGTACCCTTTTTAGTCCATCTTGAGAACATAGAGAATAGTGGAGTCGAGCCTTCTATCTCTGGGGCTGTTTGTTCCAAACCAGCAAAAAACAAAGATAGCAATATCTGATTCACTCTGCCAGGTGAAGTCTTGGTGCTGTTCTTTTTGCCATGATGGTGAATAGGTCAAACCTTATAGTCTGATGTAGCTATTATCTTCCCCCATTCATTAGCTTTTTACAGGAAGGATAAAGGACTGAAAGAGAGATTGAAATCCTGTACCACCACCCTTTGAGGAAAGACTTGTTTTTTTCCTACAGAAAAAATAAATGACCTAAGTATATTTATGGGCTTATAATCAACCATCAAATGAACTTATTGTCTATGAAGTTCTAACACCTTCTACACATACTACAAAAAGTGTGGCAGTATAAAAGTTGGGTTGAAGATGAAGGGGATGCAGGAGAATTCAGTCATTGCAAAGTGAAACAATTTTTATATGTATCTATTTTGAACAACCAGCACCTGAATGATACTTCATCTTGCAGGTCATACCTGCTGTCAGGTGGAAGAAGAAAGAACCTAATGCTAGTCACTGAGTGTGGTGTTGTAGGTTGGGATTATTTAAATGGCTTTAGATTTCCAAATCACTGCAAGTTTCAGGAGGATTTTACTGTATGCTGCTTTCAAGGTAAAGTAGAGGTATGAAAGTTAATGTGGTATTTGTAGCAGAAAGAAGGCATGATTCTCTCTTTTCATCTAGATTTGTCAATAAAACAAGGTTGAAACCTTGAACATAGTTTGAATTTAAACCAGCAATGTCTACAAGACAGGATCAACTGGACTGTCACCCCGTGCTCAGAGTTGTGTTGTGTTGTTTCACTGATGTCATTTTCACAAATAGTCCTTATCTCACTAACGTTACGGTTGCTTTCTGTCTTCTTTCTAGGGCTGCAAAATCCCTATCCGTTGGACTGCCCCTGAAGCTATCCAATATCGCAAGTTCACCTCCTCCAGTGATGTCTGGAGCTATGGCATTGTAATGTGGGAGGTGATGTCCTATGGTGAAAGGCCTTACTGGGACATGTCCAATCAGGATGTAAGTTTTAGAAGTGGTGAAAATGTACATCTACCTCTCTGTTCTGTATCAAGTCATTGAAGGTCTTTTGTCTTTTATTTTCCCAGCCATGATAAAGCCTTGTTCTTCTTTTCCTGCAGGTAATTAATGCCATTGACCAGGACTATCGCCTGCCACCACCCCCAGACTGCCCAACTGTTTTGCACCTGCTGATGCTTGACTGCTGGCAGAAGGAACGGGTTCAGAGACCCAAGTTTGAGCAGATAGTCAGTGCCCTAGATAAAATGATTCGCAAACCATCTGCCCTCAAAGCCATTGGCACTGGGACCAGCAGGTGAGATGAGGATTAAATGCAAAATAATAGGACTCGTCTCTTAATAGGCATCATGAGGAACAGAAAACAATAAATCAGGCTATATGATTTTTTTTCCCAACCCTCCCATCTGAGACTGGGAGCAAAAAGGAAGAGAGGAAAAAAAAAGAGAAAGCAGGTTGGAAGAAATATGTATCCTGATTCATTTAATGGATGATGAGGAGTCGTGAGTGCTGAATGTGACAGGATATAAATCTCAATGAGTTGCAGTGAGGATGAATGAGTGAGGGATCTTAGGGAATGAAGGGAGGGGACACATCTGGGTGCAGCTGCATAAGGTATTCTGTGATCACACAGTACTGTGTGACCACAAGTGATGATGAAGGAAAAGAAGACCTTAGCTTATGGAAAGAAGAAAATCTCTAAAAAATAATAATTAGAACTGCAGCTTGCATCCCGTATTTTCCCAACTGCATTTTGCAGCATGATGGAACAAGGGGCAGGAGGTCAGCAAAGGAGAAGTCTCGGGGGAATAAATGGTGCCAAGGTTAGATGACTGCTGGGCTGATGACGAAATTACATCCTGCTGGCCTGGATGGTTTTTCACTGTGGTTATAAATCTTGTCTCAGTGGAATGTACTCCACAGCTGGGGGAGTATCTAGTGATTTCTGGTTTACTAAAAGCAACAAGTGTTATAGCTTTGGACAGGTTCAGATGATGGGGAAAAGAGCAAATGCCATGTGTGAACAGTCATTTCTTTGGCCTTTTACTACTATGCTTTTATCTGATGGGTATTGGAGCTGAAACAACACACTGTCTCACAGGTTACTATCTGATCCAAGGAAGGCATTTAGGAGAGGGAGAATTAGGCACAAAGGTAAAAAGGTATATAAAATCTCGTCTCCTTCAGAAACCTCATCAATGCAGCTCTTTGCCCAGCTACTAGGCCTAGACACAGAAAGTGTGGAAAGATTATGGGAAACAAGAAGAAAATGTGCCTGAGCAAGTATGGGCAATGAGAAGGATCAGTTTATTGGGTTTGTATGACTGTTTCTAGGCAGAAAAGGGGACACAGGGAGCCAAGAAACAGCATATCACAGTGGGACTTCAGGAATCAGGGCATGAAGAACAAATGCCACTGTTCTTCATTCTGTACTCTTCAGAGGTTGCGTTCTCTTCATCCCATAACTCTTACTGTACTAGTGCGGTCAGTTGAAGTTGATAACTTGGGTTTTAGAACCTGCCTCTTTTGCAGACCATCTCAGCCTCTCCTGAGCAACTGTCCTCCAGATTTCCCTTCACTCAGCAATGCCCATGAGTGGTTGGATGCTATCAAGATGGGCCGTTACAAGGAGAATTTTGACCAGGCTGGTCTGATGACGTTTGATGTCATATCACGCATGACTCTCGAGTAAGTAGTGGGACAGAGAGCAAAAGATACCAGACACTGAGTTTTCCATGCAGAAAGTGAAAGCCTGAGAAAGTCTGAGAAATGTTCAGTGAGGGCTATGTGGTGAATACATACACATGAAAAAGGAGAGGGAAGGCAGAGCAAAGTAGCTGCTGTTTCTTACATATTACTAGGGCCTCTGGACATCATCATGATACATTTGTAGTGTGTTTCTATAAGCACTAGTACTGATCCAGTGTGCATTAGAAAACATATTGTCAGTGTTGCAGAGAAACTGTTACATCAGAATGTTCATGACAGCTACCACAGGTAATAACCATTTTTAAGTAGATGTGTAGAATCAGCCACACCATATACTGGATTGAAGTGTTACATAGAAGACAGGAGCCAAGAAAAGGAACATTCTTGGAATCATAAAATGGTTTGGGTTGGAAGGGACCTTTAAAGATTATCTAGGCCAACACCCTTGCCATAAGCAGGGACACCTTTCATTCGATGATGCTTCTCAGGGCCCTGTCCAAACTGACATTGAATAGTTACAGGGATGGAGCATCCACCTCTTCTGGCAACCTGCTTCTGTGTCTCATCACCCTCTCTCCAAAACTACCCTCTTTCAGTTTAAAACTGTTGCCCCTTGTCCTGTCACTGTAGGGCCTGGTAAAAAGTCTTTCTCCATCTTTCTTGTAAGCCCCCTTTATTTATTGAAAGGTTGCAAGAAGGTCTTCCTGGAGCCTTCTTTTCTCCTGACTGAACAACTCCAACCCTCCTTTTTTTTTCATAGGAGAGGAGTTCCAATCCTCTGACCCTTTTTGTGGCCCACTTCCACTGCTTCTTTTTGTACCTACCAAGTTCTGCTAACACCCCCTTCCACCCACACACATTTGTCAAGCAAAAGCAGAAGCCTTGTCAGCTGTTTCTCAGAATATACAGATATGCACACATATATATCCATACATATTGATTTGGATGTACAGAAAAATGGACTGACCCATTCAGAACAAGCAGCCCATTTTAACAATTTCTGTGTCCTTTGTTCTTTTGCAGAGATATCCAGCGTATTGGCATCACCCTCGTTGGTCACCAAAAGAAGATTCTAAACAGCATCCAGCTCATGCGAGTCCATTTGAATCAACTTGAACCAGTTGAAGTGTGATGTTTACACCATCTTTATTCTACTAGTCTCAAACTCTGGAAAGGTTCTGGGGGAGTTCAGAGGGATTTTCACTGTAAGAAAAAAATGTCAGTATGCTACTTGAAGACTTAATGCACGCAGAGTGCACACTACATGTCCTGTTCCGTGAACAAAAACAAAGCCTTGCTATGATTTGAAAGCAGAGCTAAATGACTGGTGACAATTAAATGTGGCTGACATCATACACTGGGGATGGGTTTGGGGTGGGAAGGTTATAATAACATGGGGCGGAGATGGAATAATATCTCGGACAGATCACAAGCACCTGTTGCCTCTTCTCTGCCAACAAAAGGTATCTGACAACTTTACAAAGTCATCAGCAGTTTTTATCTATGACCAAGAGCCCAGCAAAGCTACAAAGACATAATAAAGGCAACAAAAAATTAGCATTTTTTTCAGAAGAATGGTCTGAGAGATTATTATTCAGATGGAGCATGAGGCTGTCACTTGGTATGCCAGAACTGAAGTTTCAGCTGGTGCACAATATGTGGTAAGCAATAACACATTACCTGGTAAAGAGGTTTAGAGTAAAGGGTTCAAAATTCAATGCTATTTCACGTGCTGTTCTTGGGTCTGCTCCATGGTGGAAATTACTGATCTTTTCTGGTTATGTGAGGAACAGTCCATCCATGGTGCTACGCAACTCTATTTATGGGACTGCAACAGAATGGATAAATAAGGATTCGTAGAACCCATCCTGCTGGATCTGCAAGTGGAGAGGGAAACAAATAGGTTCTAGTTCTCACAAGCTCATTCTTGTGAGGAAAGATATGATACTCTGAAATCCTGAGTACCCAGAACTTGGATTTTGTTCTCTTCTGACCCCCTTACAGACACTGAAGAGTGTGACAAAATCCAAAGCCCTTTGCTATTGAAAAATACTTCTTTTTCTCACCCTGGCCCTTGGGCACAGCTGTTTGAATATTGTTTTTGAAGAAAATGCAGACCTGCAGTAGTGAACTTTAACTAGACAATTGGAACAAGGAAGATGAAACTCTTTCACAAGTTTTTGTCAAGAGTGATCAGGGAATAATGGTACCAGTCCCAGAAGTCACTTCAGTCCTTAAAAAAGCATTAACAATGTTCTTGAGATCAACTGTGTTGTTTGGTAGAGGTACATGAGAGTGACCACAATGGCAGAGCTTACGTACCCCTTCAGACAGACTTAAAGAAAGATCTGCTTTGAGAAGGGGCAGAGTTTCAGGACTTTGTCTTTCTATCTATCCCTATGCAGGAGTAAGAAAACATGAAGCTGAGCTTGCAAGGAAAACTCATACACTTGGAGAAAACTATACACTTGCTACCTCATCAATACATAGGAAGGAAATGGAAATGGCCCTGTTAAACAAGACCCCAATTATGAGACCTTCTTTGTGTCTAGAGAGGAAATAACCCTGACTGTTCCAATCTGTGCTCATCTGCTGCCTCGCTGTGCACTAGTCATGAACTTACTGTATTTCCCCAGCTGTCAAGGTTAGAATATCACAGCTACTTCAGATACTACTCCTGTACAGATTTAAGGATTCCCCAGTCAACCCATCAAATGAAGACTCTCGGTCTAAAGCCATGTTTAATAGTGATTGAAGAGTCCAATAATATAATGGGAAGTGCTCCAGAGTAGTTGCTCTAGAATAGCCAACACAGTTCAGGCTCTTTGTTACACCATTAGAGCAACATTATCATTAATTTTTTTGGCTGAAGATGGAGAATAGCAGGGCATTCTTTCAAGATATAAAAAAGTCAATAAAAAACAATACAAGGAAACATGAATAAAACATTCATGGCAGTACAAAGAGAGTGTGAAGGTTTAAAAAAACCCCACACATCAGACTAGAGTCCAACCCTAGAAAATTTCAGTCTGTGCTTTTTAAGGGGTTTCTGTAAACTTGTAATGCTCACACATGCAGTCCCATGTATGCTGACTGACTGTCAGCTCCACCCACGGCATCTGAGACAGAACAAGTGTTGTCCTCTTCAGTAAGCATATTGAGCACAAGATGTTGAGGGGAATCTGTGGTCTCTAACACCTTCCATATATATTCACCAGAGGACAACAGTGCATATATGCATCTTCATATATGAGTGTATTCTAGAAGTTCTATGTACCATTTGGGGAAATATGGCAGCCTTTCTTTTCCATGCCTTGGGTCTCCAGGATCAGTGGAGAAAATAACAATCTAGTTCAAATCCCACAGACTCTTTTCAGCCTGGTGGAAATTTATATGCAGAAAATACATTGTCTCTTTCTCTTCATGCAATGGAAGACAAAATGGGAGCCTTGTCTGAATCTTATTCTATCGTCAATGAGGTTTAGTAGCCCCTTATGGGGACCTGCAGTGAATTAACCTGCTCAGTGGTAATTCAGGCAGTGCAACATTTACTTCAGCATATGAAGTGTATTGCAAAGTTGTTTTCACAGTCAGAGGAAAGGGGTTTACTTGCTATACCAAGGAAGGCATGTAGTGATTGGCCATCATAGATCTCCTCTTCCTCCTCTTCTAAGGCATGTTCAAGTGTCACCATGATAGTTCGAAGTCAAGTGTCAAGATGTCATAGCTGTGGTTAGAACTGCACAGGGACAGACTTGGCATCACAAACTGAGTGTAAATGGATAACCCCTTTCTCTAAGAAGTTTCTCGATTCTCTTTATTCCCAGTCTGTTCCTTATTTTCAAGTGCTTATTTTCTTCCATAACTTGGAATGCAAAGGTTCTAATGTTGCAATGCAACCTGTGTTTTCGTCATCATGTCACTCCTCAACTCTCCAAGCATGGAGGAAAGGCAGTCATGGTAAAAGCGTTAGAAATATCCTGACCTTACTTTCCTCAATTGTCTAAAAACAGAAATGCTACATTCTGTTTCCACAGTTATCTGGGATGTCCTGCAGTATATGAGCACCCTCAACAGGTAGGGATAAGGATCAGGAGGGAAAGGAGTGGGGCTCACCTAGGCATCTGGTGTCTGTCCTTCACTGGAATAGTGAGAAACAATGCCAAAAAGTCTTACAGAGCCATCTTGTTTGCCAGAGGAGTAATGGGAGATTAACAAGTTGTTGCCTTTATTCTGTATGATTTCTATAGTATGCAGTGTATCAGAATAATGAATAAGTTAAATGCACAAGGATCAATGCACAGACCTGCTTGAGGGCATTAGGCATTTGTATGAAAGCTCAGAAGAGTCATACGTATAGTTAAAAAGAATATATTGCTAAGACTAATAGCTTGAACACCAACTTCTCACTGTCTGGAAACAGGAAGAAACTTCACCTTAAGGCAAGCTGTTTTGTAATTATTCCTGATGAGGTTCCTTGAACCTGCCTTTTTACTGTCAGTTGCTGGAGAGCCTCCCAGACAGATAATTGGATCTGCACCGGTATGTCAGTTAGTGTATTGTGCTGCCAAAGAGCACGTCGGGCAAGCAAGTTCCCACCTATGCCGCTTTGGCAGCCAAGTGGAATTCTCAGCCAGGAGCTACATGCCTGTGCACTCCCTGCCTCACTAAGCCATGGCATGTTTATGTCAGAAACAGGCCCTGCTCACCAGAGTGTTCAAAGACAAGCATGTAAACTAATATTTTTGCATCCATACCTGAGATGTTGAGGAAAGGCTCCATGATGGTTTGACTTACAGAGGGATTTCTGTGTTTTGAACCTGAGTATCCTCAGTGCACATGCAGGTGAAATGGCTTGCAGACCCTGTTTGGCTTTTTTTGTTTGTTGGTTTGTTTTTTGGGGTTTTTTTTTTAAAATTGAAGGATGTAAGCTTAGTACAACACTGTATTAGGGCTAATTTAGGGAGCACAAGCTGCTTCATGGAAAGAAACGCTGAAAGTGGCTGTCCACTTAGTACAAATATGTTCAGAACTTAGGGCTATTTAGAAAGAAAAAAGCTGCTGTAGCTTCCTTAGTCCCAGAAAATTCGTATGTTAGGAAGTTGAATGAAACCTCTGGGTGTGGTGCGAAATGATAAACAACACCAAGGAACTTACCTTTAATAAGCAAACAAGGATAGAACTGTCCCTGCCACTGGATCTTCTTTGGTCAGGAATTCCAGCCAAGTCTACCTGAGGAATACTCTAAGTGAAGGCAGACGGATTGAATCCACCCTGCCTTTGGCTTGCTTTCTCACCAGTCAACTTCACAACTTTTATACATACATGTCTCTACTACAAGTTTTTTTATGCAGCTAGGCAATAGATTTGGGTTCAAGGCAAAACTGATTCTTTCTTTTTCCTGAAACCAGGTGATGCTAGAAGAGCAATGAAATCAGCTGATTTCCATGTTTTCCATGTTAGCAACTATTCATGGGTACTGAGCATCCTAAAGAATGCAGAACACATGTAAATTTGAATCTCTGCGTATCATTAGAATACAGTATGGAAGAGCAAACCTCATGCCCAACTAAAAAGCTAGCTGACTTGTCTCTATTCACTTTCCAAATCTATGGAAAAAATGGCACCTCTCTCAGAATTTACGTTTTGTTTTGGCATTCAGGGTCATCGTGCTGTGTGTATGAAGCTGTTCCACTTCAGTGTTACTGAAAGGGCTGCACTGAGTTAATGAGAAATCACCGTGTCTTCTAGACCTTGCCGATCTGTAACTGGGACCTGTTCAAAGAGGAATCGCTCCCCCTGGTGTGCTGAAATGCAGAGCTGCTCTCAAAAAGCCTTGGAGCTTAGCTATTTCATTTCCCTTTTTCAGGTGATAAGAAAACTCTGTTCTTGAAATATTCTCAGTTGAAACATGCAGATTCATGAAAACATATTGAGATTTCTTTCTGTTTTCTTCCATGATTCTGTTCCTTGAATGAACAGAGTAATGTAATGTCTTTTTAGTCAATTGCTGTAAAAGCAAGTCACAGGTGTGAGTGCAATGGGTTGGCATCTATGCCTCAACTAGTTAATGCAGTTTGGTCTGTTATTTTTGTCTCTTATACAAGACCAAGTGTACTTAGCTAACAGTGATAAAGCTGTTTGCTTCTGAAAACTAATCCCTTAAATTTAGACCATGCTAAGTAAGGTTGGATTTTTTTCTAGTTTACAGTGACTCTAGAAATTATACATGCTGCTGGCTAATACTAGAATTTTAGTTACATCTGTACAACTCTCTCTCACTACATTTTGGTAACTTTTAGCCAAACCTATACTGCCTATACATTTGGACAGCTGTAACTGATTGATCATTTATAAACAATTCTGTTGCTGAGAACAGACTCTAGTCCTCTTCAAAGCATACTGACTCTGCAAGTGAACAGGAGATTAAAAATGAGAAAATCAGGTTTATTCAGACAAGTCAGCTAGTTCAACAGAAATGAATGAGAAGGCACTATCTGAAATAAGCTATTTAAAAACAGATCTATTCATGGTGCTCTGTTAAAAAGGACAGTAATTATAGTATACCCTTACAATCTCTACTATAAGTTGTAAAACTGTTGCTATTTTAACCTGTTGTCTCTGTGGACTCATAACAAGAACAAACTAATAATAATAACAAGTATCATGATAAACGAAAGTGGGTTTCCCCAGTGAAGAGGACTACAGTAAGAACAGTCAACAGCTGGGTTACCTGCGGTTTGTACTGAGAAGCAATCGTTGGGTTTTTTTGGACAGGTAAAATATTATTGCAAAATGAAAGATCAGTTTGTCAGACTTACCAAGTAGGAGACTAAATGTCTTCTTTTCTTCTTAACTCATGTCCTGAATTTAGATCCTCTGAATAAGCTCTCCTTTTCTGGACCCAAGTCTGAACATGGGGCCTCCAAATATCATCTGCAGGTTATACAAAGTAGTAGAAATAAGACCAAGTCTTCTCACAAAAAGCCTCATGAGCATATTGCCATGGAAATTAAGGCAGAAGAGGGAACACTGATTTTTACCCTCGAGGACATTGCATTTCACCTCTTGACCCGTTGATGAGTTTACCTTACACTTGACTGAAGAATCATTGCTAGAAAGGCATCTCATCTTGATTAATTCAGGAATAATGAATCTACAAGATACCTTGGACTGTTTTTTCCCATGGCTATGATAATTTTTAATTGATGTTTGCCTGACACTTCTTTTACACTATCCAGTTGGGATAAAGAGCTGTTCATGATCTGGTATTTCTGCATTTTCCACCATCATTGGGTCACATATTCACTTCTTTATACTCTAAAAAATTGAAATATTTAAATGTCTTCCTGTCACACATCTTTTTTAGTTCTCCCTTCATTGCTATGGTTCTCTTCTTCATCACATTTTTGGGCTTCCTTTTTAAGAGGAGAATATCAAGAACAGACAAAACCAGTCTCACTATTACTATACATGGACAGGAAACCAGCCTCTTACACTGACTTATTCACCCACAGATCATAGTAAGCCTTTCACAATTGAGCTCTTTGACTACTAGGACATTCTGATCCTTCTGACATAAATTTTTTTTTTAGGAAACACATTCCATGTAGATAGAAAGTACACTTTTTTTTTCCCAGTTGTCAAGGACTACCCCTGGGTGAGAGTTTTCAAAAAATGGATCTTTATAGAATCATGGAATCACATATACTGGCATTCTACAATGCTAAGCAGTCTTTAGTCAATATTATCAATCTAATAGACCATAAAATGTTCCATAAGTCAAGTTTAGAGCACATGAGATCAATTTTATGAGAGCTTTGCTATCCAAATCTCTAAATACTTGCAAGAGCCACCTTAATTAAGGAAAATATATCACTGTCTGCCACTTCCTCCCTAAACACAGTTTTCCTTTGTTTGTCTGGGACCTTGTCAGAAAAATCAGGCATCTAGCTATTCCTGTCTTGTAAGCCTTTCTTAAATACAATACCGAATGAACCTGTGACTTCAATTTTCTGAAACTCCAAGGGCAGAAGTCACAAATCTTGGGCCTTATTGCTTAGAGTTATTTTAATTGCAATTAGGAATGTACAAACATAAAATGTCTAAAAATTAAAGTCATCCAGAACTTTAGTCTCCCTAATGGCCTTACCACATGCCATATATTTGTTCATGACTTCTGGTTTGTATCAATTTTTTCCATGCCTGCTTTGGGTTTTTAGGTCTATTCAGAGAATACCTACCAGATCAGGTCCCTGACAAGGTACAGCTAGGACAAAGCTAGATGGGATAAACTCTAAGTCACATATGTGTGACCTGATGGGTAAGCATAGCAGCAGTATCCTGGGATCTAAAATAAAACAGTCAACAAAATCTTAAACAACTTCATCTTCTCACTGAAATAGATTAGGTGGAGCAACAGTGGATCACAGGCTTAGGCATTTAGGTGTTCCAGTCTTTTAGTGGATCTGGATGGTCATGCTGTAAAATCATCCTGTCATTTGTTATTTAACTCTAACTGTGCTGTTGGGATTGGACAAGACTATGGTGTATGTGTTCCATCATAGCAACATGATATTATTTCCATATATTAGCTGGGATCTGTGATCCCATTCACATGGGCATGTAACCATGTGAATTACTGAGTCTTTTGATCTGATGATAGAAATAAAAAGTAACATCCACTCCTTCCAGTACTCTCTTCAAATCTATCCATTATAATCAAGATCCCACAATAATGAACTACTCTTAAGTTCTTAAGTAATTGCATCCTTAACGTCCCAGTCATCAGTCTCACGTGTTTTTTCATTTTTTGGCATACCAAGTTAGATAAAGGATCCATTCTTGGATCTCCTCTGTCTTATTCAATCATCTGGTTAGATGGCAGCATTGGACAGAAAGAAGTATAGATTTATCCCTAATCTGATGAATGTAAACTGGAGAACTAATTTCATTTTCTTCAAGTTTCTAGTGTACCAGTGGCTTAGACTGAATATTTTTCACCCTGAGGTTGAAAAAACCCCATTCAAATGATCCAGGGGGAGGACTCTGTGTCAAAAAATGTCTCCATTTACACACCACAACTTCATTTGAAATTCCCACAACAACATTCCAAAATTATTTGCTGAAGGCAAAAGCAGTAGAGGAATCCAGATGTTTTGCTTGAGGAAGAGAGAAAATTATTTTGAAAAGAATCAAGTCACAGCAGAGAGTAAAGACAGAACACATGAAAGATTTATGTTCATCACAAGAGATGGTAGAGGGAATAAGAAGAACTTCCAGACTGGGCAGAAAGAATATAAAACACGAACAACAAGCAAAGCCATAAAGAATTTAAAAGAATTAATTAAGAAACTGCTTTGAACCTACAGCCTCAAAATAATAGAAAATGCAGCAAATCCCAACTTCTCTAGGCAACCTGCTCCAGTGCTTTATTACCTTTACAGTAAAATATGTTTCCTGATGTTCAGATAAAACCTCCCGTATTTTAGTTTGTGCTGATTGCTTCTTTTTGTGCTACTAGACACCACTGAAAGAGGCCGTCTCTGCCTTCTTTAAACAGTCTCTTCAGATTTCTGTGCGTGTTGAACAGTCCTACTTCTCTCAGCCTCACCTCACAGGAAAGAATCTCCAGTCCCTAAATTGTCTTAGTGGCCTTTTGTTGGACTCTGTGCAGCAGCTCCATGTCCCTCTTGTACTGGGAAGCCCAGAACTGGACACAGGACTCCAGGTGATGCCTCATCCGAGCCAAGCAGAGGGGAAGAATCACCTCCCTTGACAAGCTGGTAGCATTCTGCCTAATGTAGCTCAGGATTAGCCTTCTTTGTGGCAAGGGCACACTGCTGGCTCATGTTCAACTTGTGGTCCATCAGGTCCCCCACACTCTTTTCTGCAAAGCCATAAAGCCAAAGGTATAATTTATAACAGGTTTGGGGTTTTTTTTTCAGTGTTTAATTTTGGTGCAGGAGTTAAAGGAGAAATTTCTTCTTGATTTTGGGGGATGAAGGAATGATAATGAAAATGATAATGAAATGCAAGTGGAAGCATAACAAAGATAATAATTGTTTGCAAACATTAGAAAGGACAAACAAAGGGAGAAATAAATAGTTTATATTAATCTTAATCCCTGTTTATAATCTTAGCTCCTATTTACAGTCTCTATTAACAGGGAAAAATGGAACCTGAGTGGATGTACCTACTTAGCATTCATCATGTAAGTAAGAGCAGCTCATCATGCACAGAGAAGCAGTGCAAGGCTTATGTCCCACTTCAATCTTATTTTATAGTGTGAGTAGGATGTAAAGGAGTTCATCAGGCTCATAATGGCTCTATTCAAACAGGTTTTTTTCTTCATAAAAGTAGTTCATTTAAAGTGCCTTTACTTCAATGAAATGTCACTATATTTACAGTGAAGTAATCAAGAGTAAGATTAGACCACCATCTGTAGCAGACTTCATCTGAAAAATGTCTAACTGTCTGAAAAGTTGCTTTCATTAAGATGTAGATGGAGAGATAAGTGACCCTATTTTGGAAGTTTTCCTGCTTTCTTAATATGAAATTAGACAATGGACGAGTTTTAAAGGAGAGTATTGAAAACTCAATGGGATGGAAAGATCTATGATGTTAATTTCAGTAGGAGTAGATTTTGATGTTGCCAGGAAAGAAATTGATGTAAATTCTAATATACACATGGTACAGTCGTATATAAACATCATCATGGCTAGGCTTTGTGAACGAAGATTTGAGAAGGACTCTACCCACGCTTGCTACAAGCACGGTGATGGCTAAAAAGGCCAATACGAGATAGACAAGTCCGGTTGCAAAAGGCACAGCGGAAAGTCTCCTTAGGTGGTATTGGCAAGATACAGACATAATGTATACATATATATATATATACACACACACCACAGGTATATACATATATACACCACGGGGATGTTTGACTGAAAAGGAATTGATGGGTCAGTATGAAAAGTAGTGGAAAATTTCTCTTCTAAACTCTGTTTCCTTACACTCACAGGCTGTGGCATTGACAATTATCAAATACGGTGGCCAGATCATTGTCTAACATAAATTAACTATTGGCATTTATTGCACTATTCCAGTTTTTATCGAATGACAATTCAGACCAGTGGCGTCTTGAGGGAAAACCCCAACTTTATAGAAAGAAGAAATACAGTTTGCAAGGTATAGAATTTGGAAAAATGAAAACAGAAATTAAATATGGAAATGAAAACAATTGTTTTGGATTTGCACTCTTTTCCATCTGTCCTGCAGAGATTTTCTTCTGCCCTTCAGGGATAATTCAGATTAACAGTAATTAAACAGTAAAGATGATTCTCTCATGCAACAAGGCACTATGCTGATCTTCTCTCTCTTGTCAAATCCTGTCAGCAGAGGTGTTCCAGCATTTCAAAGAGAGGGTTTTTTTATCAGAGGCAGATAGATGTTTTGTGTTAAGAGAGAGCCTTACTGATTGTTAGCAAACATATAATAATTATTTACTTTTTCTACTCTAGTTTTGTGACCAGTGCTTTGTCATGTCTGCTAATTACCTAACACTTTATATCCCCAGTTCTTTACTATCACAAATATTTCCTGATACTCACCCTACACTTTTGCTTATCATATTTCCATCCTTTTTTTGTTGAATCTTTGAGGCCTTTTTGAAAATTTGCTCTCTGTGGCTGTTGTATGCTTTTTTGAACTGTATGATTAGGAGAGATGAGATGATGTGTTGTGATGTGGGGTGACATGCCACGAAGACTATAGGAGAGAATACATACAAGGAAATACATACGCAGGAGAAAGACATTGGGAAGACAGCTTTGAAAAGAAAATCACAAGTCTCTGCACTCTGGAGCAATGGTCAGTTTGGAAAGGGTAGATAAGAAATTATGTGAATATTTCATGTATACATACTTTCAGGCAGCTACATTTTAAATTAATAATATGGCTATCACAAAGCCACCTGTATGAATTGAAGGGCCAAACCGTGAAGCCACGGCTGATATCAAATATCACCTTATAATACATGTGGACCCATAGAACAACAGTTCCATTTGAAAAGAAAACATTATTAACAACATGGATAGATTTGCACAATCTGCCCTTTTGGGGTTTTTTAGATAATTTTTGTGCTGACTTTGTTTCCACAGACATGAGAACCTCGTATTGCATAATTCCACTCACAGTTGAGGTTGCAGAATTTTTTTATAGTTGCGTATGTAGAGCTAATACTCTTGAGCACAAGAGAAAATCCAGAGTGAAGTTTCAGATTAGTTGTATTAGTGTTGTAATGGGTGATAGGGAATTCATTAACAGCTCTTGTCAGTACCATTATATTACTGAGTTCACACCCGGGATTAAAGTTCGGTGCTTCTTTTCACTGTACCAGGCAGCCTGCAGGCTCAGGCAGGCATTTCCCTGTGGGTACCCTAGTTTCACTAGGGTACATGGACTATAGACTACTTCCTTTATTTAATAAAGACCAAACTTCTGGAGAAAAGTTCTCTGATAAGGTTTGCCTACGTTGGCAGTTCTGAAGTTAGGGTTTGGGGAAGACAAACGGACATACTACTGATTAGACAGATTGATAGAAAGAGGAAGAAAAGGAGGACAGATGCAAAGATACCCAGCTAGCATGTCAGAAATAAAGATATCAGAGCAGTTTAGCCCACAGATGAATACCCAAGTAGATGAGATTGTAATGGTTGTGTCTGAAAATTTATTCAGTGGCCGAAAGAGTCTTGACATCATCTCCTTTTTCCATTATCGCCTTCACCAAACTGCTGGTTTCTTTCATCACAGCACTGTGAGGAGCAGCCTCTCCTGCAACATATGATTTCCTTATTGTCTATCACACAATATCAAATGTGACAGGAGCACTTCAACAACTAGAAATCCACAGCACAGCCAAAGATATACTGAGAGATAGTTGTGAAAATGCAGGATTTTCAAAGATTTCCATGAGAATAAGTAATGAGTATCCATGGAACAAGGGAGTTGAAGTGTAAGATTTCTTTAAAGTCTCAGGAAATTCTCTAGATTCTCATCCCATTTTCATGTTGGGAGTGACTTTGTAGAATACAGTCTGGATTTTGTCCTGTGAGAAGGACCATAAGATCTGGTCTAGTTTCTCATCTATGCAGTGTTCATTTTATTTTGACCCAAAAGCAGATACTACAACTGTGAAATGAATTGGCACTCAGAATGAACAATATTCACTGTCAGCATTTCTCATTAAAGTGTTTTAGCACCTTGTTTATTCCACTGTTGTTCCCACTCATATTTTTACACTTCTCTAATAGCTTCTATGTGAGTATCTCAAGTACTTGGAAATGTTACTTCACCAAATTTTGCATCAGCCTTTGTTTATGGTTCTGAAATAATTTATATTTTACAGATGGAGAAACTGAGGCACAGAGAAATGAAGAATCCTGTTCATAAATAGGAAATTGACCACAGCTAGGTTTCACACATAAAATACTATATTCACTACTTTTGTCAGACTTTTTCTGAAATAGGAGGATGCAGTTCTTATGCAATGCACAGAGTTGCTGTGAAATCATTCTAAAAAGTGATATCCTCCTTGAAAAATTCACAGAGTAAAATGTAATGTTCACCCTTAAATTTAAGTGAACCCACAAAATAAATACTGCTGCTCCTGAGGGCTATGTGAATGTACAAGAACTTCAGAAGCATTCTCCTCTCAGGGATTGTGTTTGTTCATAGAGGAGGCTCCTCCCTAAGACTGCTTACACTGCTTCCTCTGGCATGTCTGTGTAGCAACATCTGTGAGAATGAGCTTCAGAAAGGAAAAGCAGCAGCATTTGAATCCATATTGCTTCTCACAGCACTGAAACATGTCTGCAGAGGTCATCACAATGTGATCTTTCTCAGTTATCAATCCAGACAAATCAAATCAGAATGAGAAATTGTGCAAAAGAGTTGAGAATGGGCTGCATTTCAAGGACAAAATTAACTTATGGGCTTTTTAGGTTATTAGTACACAGCTTAGGTACATAAGTTTCTTAGTGTAGGTACACAGTTTACCTCTTGGAGTGAAAGCAAACTATCACTATCCAGAGGTATCAAGAAACTGAGTCATGGGACAATAAAATAAAACATCCTTGAGCAGGTAATTTTTGGTAGCTCTTTGAGATCTTCAGTGGATTTCTAACATGGTTCTGGACCATTATTGGATCGTTTTCTACCATTTGGGTATGCTGGCACTGTCTTTTCAGCTCAGCATTTGTACCTACTTACAGCTCAGATGTTATTTCATTAACGAGCTCTGGGGCTGCCTCCATCAAAGTTGAGCAGCATCCACATTGTCCTGTGAGGCAGTCACATGAAGGGCTCTCTCCCCTACTGCACCTAGAAAGATATGAATAAATTAACCATCTCAGTTCTGAATCCCCACCTTTCAGCCATTTCCAGTCCAGCCTGGCAAGTTTATTCTCCGCAACAGCTACAGTCTTGTGCCCATTATCCAAACACACAGGCCTCAGAAGCTTTCCTCTAAAAAAATGTTTCAGCCTAGACTAGTACAAGAAGGGGCATTACCCCTCTGATGAGTACTGCAGGTTTTACAAGCAAGGAGTTTCTGAATAGCTTGTTACCCTCCAAGGCCTGGAGCAGGGGAGGTTGCCAGAGCCTGGAACAATAAAAATTGTCCATTCATAGTCTTAAAATAAATACATTTGTTACAGGAAATGAGTTTTGCTGCATCAGCAAACCAGACTTCGTTAGATGGTTTTTTTTCCTCAAGATAGCAGACACTTAAGAACTCTCAAGATACATATATAAATGATCCACCTTTTATAGATCAGACATTTTGCATAACCAGAAGGTAATTCAGTTTTTAAATTACTGGAGAGCTGATGACAAAAATGTCACAAAGGAAATATAATTCTGACTCAGGTGGTAATTCAGCATTCCAGGGTTATTGCACATTTACTACACTTGACCAGACTTTGTACAGTGTCAAATTACCTTCAAATGTTACACCACCAGGCCTCAGCGTTTTCTAGCACGTGACATCTGAGATCCATGCAGAAATCGCACAAATTCCTGGCATTATTTCTGGATTTCTGTTCCCATTTCAAGCTCATCAACCAGTCTCAAGTAAACTGGATCAGTGATTCTTATCCTAGTACAGAATTCAGTAACCAAATGCTTTCTTTCTGACAGATGGAAATACAGTGGGAGAACACAAAGCTGTCTCTTTGATTCCCATCCTTCTGCTCTAACCAGGAAACTTGGGTAAAAAAAGAATCCTAATTAAAGATTCAAACCTTTCATCTTGCTCCATCCCAGCATGGGAGCTTCAGCTGAATACAATACATAATGACTCCTCTGGAAAGTTTGAAGATAAAGATGTCATTGTTAAGAGAAATAAATAATTTTTAGGAAAAATAAAGCTTGGCTGCATGCCCACTGTAATTATCCCTGATACTGAGAGCCACAGGGGTTCTGAATGTATGGACCCAGCCAGGTTTATTTGCCAAAATGAAAAAAAAAAACAAAGGGAAAAAACTTCTTCATCTGTTTGTTAACTTCAGTAAATTAAGGCAATACCCTAAGAAAATGTAATAACAACATACAGCATCATGCTTTCCATAAGAAGCAAATGAAAACCCTTCTGCCTGCTTTTAATAGGGTGGGCTGTGCTTAAGAAATTGAGAAGTCAAGCCTGCAGTTACTGACAAACATGCTGAAAGGGCAAAGCTGGGGTAACAGCGAATCTTGGCAACAGATATTGCACCACAGACACACGAGGCTGAAGAACCAAATTAGAAAAAGGACAGTCTCTCTGACCACATCTGCGAAGCGCCATACAGAAACCAAAGAAGAAAGAGCTGAAAGGACACAGAAAAGGACTGGAGTATGTCTGAATTGTTAGTCAGCACTTGTTCAGCATTCACTGGTTCTGCATAACACTAAGTAGTGCTGTCAGCACCTCATCTTTACCAGCAGTGAGATACCTGATTTATAAAAAAGATAGTTAAGATAAAGTGGTTGTAATAGTTCCTTAATGGTCCAGTGGGTAATATAAACATCTGCAGTTGCAATCTAGGACCTCTGTTTTTCCGTCTTTCAGTATAAGGAAACAAATGTATCACGTCTGGGTATTTGGATGTTAGTCTCAATGAAACATTGAAAGATATAGAGCTCATCATTTACCCTAAATCCATAATGGAGAGTAGGTCCTGATTCTCCATAAGTATACCAGGAAAAGATGGGAGAAACCCTTCTACCAAGACAAGTTCCCTTCATGTGTTTCTCCATGGTTTCTGAGTACTTCATAGGAAAGGGGGCTGTTCTGAAGTTATTACAACTTCTCTCTATCCATGCAGACTATGATGTCTTCAGTGTTAGAAATAGGCAGCAATGTAGATGGCAACAATGTAGATGTTCTTCAGTTTAGCAGGTTCCTCAAGAAAACTGGTGATGTCTTCCTGTCAGTTGTTACTCCTAGAGAGAGTCAAGAACGAACTCAGATTAAATCTGAACTATATATATAAAGAAAAAAAAAATAAAAAAAGCCCTGCCAGCTGATTACAGAATTGAAAATTTGAACATGTTGTTGCAGAAAATTAAAAATATGGTCTAAAGTCAAGTTTAAGGTAATCATTTTTCTCAGAAGAAAATATACATGACAGACTGGAATGTCATTTCATTGGGATCTACCCTGGGTAGTCCAAAATCACACTTTTAGCCATTTCTGAAGTCTAAATCATTTTACAAATGCTTGGGCTTCTGTGCATGAGGGGACTGTTTTGTAGCCTTACAGAGCTGTGTTTGTACAGAAGGATCTCTTACCATTCTACCTGAATCTTCTGGGCTTCTGTTCTCTGTGTTCTTTTGGGCCACTCTAACTAATTTTATGGCTTTATTTTTAAGGATAAGGTAACTGTCTGTATAATTCTCCCTTTGCCTTAAAACCGCATCTGTGCCTAACAGGCTCTTGTTTTTATTCTCAGCAGGTTGTTCATGATACTAAAATGCCTAAAATGAATTTTTTAAAGTCTACCATTAAAATTCTGTGAAGATGCAGTAAATGCAATATCCCTTAATTAAAACGTTAATCAAACTTCTGTAAAATATATATTATTTGAAATTATTTTTAAAGTAGGTGCTCATCACCTGATTGGATATGCGCATATAAGCCTAGATAGTTGACAGATCTGATGAACTTTGGTAACAAGGCTGTGGAAGTGTCCCAGAATTATGAAATTACATTCTTTTATTACAGATTTTTTTTTTTCAGGTAATAGAAGCCCAATTTTGAAAATGGTGGAAACCTGATCATTTTAGTAAAGAAGCATTAAATATATTTTGATTACAATTATAATGAAGAGTATCACTTGCCTGGTACTTCCATGCTCCGAAATGTTATTGCTAATCTATAGTGAAGTCCCAGTCAACAAAGAAAGAGAACAGGGAGAAGCTCTCTCCTTTTGTGTCCTTCCTACCTTTCAGTACTGGAATTAATCTCAGCTCATGCCTCACTAGGCTTACTCTTCCCAGACATGTTTGATTGTGTTAGTCACCAATTATTCATATTAAGATGATTCAAGCAATGAGGTTTTGTCACTTCTCTTGGAAGTACATACTAGTGTGAAAGCTTTTTATTGTTTCATTGTTAACCCTCAAAGCAATCCTTAAAGCCTGAAGGTTGGTCACTAATTATGATTTTAGTTTGACTTTCAGATAGCCTTTCCAGAGTTTGCGGGTGTCATTCCACATATGTTTGTTGAAATATTGTAACAGTGTCACAGTATTAAAACAAGGACAGAACTTCACTTGCTTTTATTTGAACAAACAGAGAACCAGCTCTGTTTGGCAGGAAAGTTGTAGCTTTGTACACAGTACTTCAGTGGTAGTCTCAGAAGTGGTGCCGTTTCATTCACCCATCTCTTACTAGAACAGCTACCTCAATCCAGCAAGGACTGGTTTGGCTGATAGTTTAGGCAACAACAGTTCTGACAAATGTGTTAGTGACCTGCAAAACATAAACATGTAGTTTCATCCAGGACACAGAGCAGCATGGATTTGGCAAGAAGAGCAGTAGGATACATAAATTGACCAGTTTATTTTTACAGTGGTTTTATTGGGGGGGG
>VXAY01003222.1:81657-147047 GCA_013399855.1 Oxyruncus cristatus | reverse complement strand
GCCCCTCCCACCCCCGCAGCCACCCACATTCCCGCTGTGGGATCCTGGAGGTTCAGAGCTGAGCCCCCTCCAACGCTGACTCCAGGCCCAGCTGAGCCTGAGCTCAACTCCCAAGGGATCCTTCCTAGTGAGGCCATTGCTGTGCCAAACCTGAGGCCCTGCAGAGGGCAACCCCATCCCAGTCCTGTTCTCCAAACCCTCCCGGGTTCACCTGAACCCTCGGACTGAGCTTCCCCAGAGGAGAGAAGCCCCAGACCCGCTTCCAATCCACCCTCCCATCCCAGGATGGGCTTTGCTGCCTCTGGAGCTGCCTCTGGAGCAGCAACACCCCCCAGGGGTGAGGACCTGAGGATCCCTCCGGCTGTAATGGAATTGCTGCCCCAGCAGCTGTTTTGTGCAACCAAAACAAAGACACAACTCCCCAGCCAGTGCAACTGCTCAGACCCTCTTCTTTCCTGCAGATTTCAGGAGCGACAGTGACGTTCCTCACCAAATTCCTTCCCTTGCTGCCCACGCGGCTCAAAACCTGAACCCCCGGAGCCGCGTTGGCACTTCCAGTGCCACGGCCTGTCCGTGGGGTTTGGGGTGGGAAGGGAAGTGTTGGTCAGGCTGTAATTCCAGTTCTGCTCCCTGAACACGGAAACTGAAACCTGAATCTCTTTCCTCACTGAGGTTCCTTTCCCTGCCAAAACCGCTCTGACATCAGGCTTTGGAATCATTTATTTTGGATTTGAGATGCCAGCATTCCCTGCAGTGCTGTGGAGTGAATTGCTTGGGAACCCAAGTCTAACGGTTTAACCTACATCACCACATCCCTTTGTTTATAAATCCAGTGTGAAGGTGGGTTTGTTGTCGTGCAGGAAGGAGCCTCAGCAGTGGGACAGGCTGATCCCATGCCAGGAACTACACAGGCTGCAGGATCCCCCCTTCTAAAACACATCATCCCACAACCAGCTGCAGCTTCCAGGGCTTTATCCTTATCCCGGGGGGGTACTTGCAGTGATTATTACACCAAGCCCATTATCCCAATGATTTCCTCACCATCAGTGCCCTCTGCACACCCACAGAGCTGCTCCACCAGCCTACACCAGGAGCCTGTCAAAACAAAGGATGGGCCCAAGAGAATTTATTGTCTTAAAGGGAAAGAGAAGTAGCCCAAGCAAAGTGTTGATCCATGAAATGGAACTAAGGCACTGACAGAGGTGTAAAGTTCCGAGCCACCACCCACGATCCTGCGCTGGCCAGTGCCAGCCTGGGGCCACCTCCGTGTCTGGGGTCACCAGCCACTCCACCTGGATCACCAGCTACTCCACCTGGATCACCAGCCATCCCATCCCAGATCACCAGCCACCCCCCCCGGATCACCAGCCATTCCCCTCTGGATCACCAGCTATCCCCCTGGATCACCAGCCATCCCCCCCCAGATCCCCAGCCATCCCCCCGGATCACCAGCCATCCCCCTCTGGATCACCAGCCATCCCATCCCAGATCACCAGCCACCCCCCCCGGATCACCAGCCATTCCCCTCTGGATCACCAGCTATCCCCCTGGATCACCAGCCATCCCCCCCCAGATCCCCAGCCATCCCCCCGGATCACCAGCCATCCCCCTCTGGATCACCAGCCATCCCATCCCAGATCACCAGCCACCCCCCCCGGATCACCAGCCATTCCCCTCTGGATCACCAGCTATCCCCCTGGATCACCAGCCATCCCATCCCAGATCACCAGCCATCCCCCCGGATCACCAGCCATCCCACCCTGGGACAGCAAGGGCCAGGCGGACACATTCCCGTGGGACAGCTCAGGGAAGAGCAGCTCCCTGCACTGCCAGGGAACTGGCACAGAACCCCAGATCCATGCACAGCAGAGGACACTGGAAAATGTAACGGGAGGAAGGAGCTGGAAGTGCAGCCGGGGCAGGGATGGTCTGGGAAATGCCAGAGGAGCACTGGAACAGCCTTTCCAGCGGCAGCCTGTGACACACCTGTGAGCGCTCAGGGCACACGGGCAGGTCCCTGCCCACGGCTCCCTCCTCATCCTCTCCTTCAGCCTGGAAAAACACACCGAGAGGAGCCAAGGAGTGACCAGAACTGCCCCAGGTGTGCAGCAAACCCTCTCCCCCTCCTCCACGGCAAGAACCACTGTGTCAGTCTGCTTTGTAGCCAGTCTGCAAATGGGATTCTCCCGGGGCTGTCCCGGGCAGGAAGGAGTGTGCCTGTCCAGGATTACACTGCTGGAACCTCCTTCACACCCAGACAAGGCCAGAGTCACTCAGAATTCCTCTTCCAGAACACGAGCTGGAGGTGGGAAGTGGTGGGAACACACGCCCTGGGGGTTTCCTGGCCTACAACCACCACCAGCGCGAGATGCTCGTGGGAGCAATTTCGTGCAGTTTTTTTGAGATTTCGGTTTTAGATTAAAAAAACGGAGTTTATTTCTGATCCCTAAATCCTCGCCATGGGACGCCTGAGCAGTGATGTGGAATCAGACAGTGGGGGGGGCACTGCTCTGCAATGAATTTAAGATGAGCAAAGCCCAGATCAAGTGACGCTGCAGCTCCTGCTCGAGGCGGCTGCGCTCGCTGGGCAGGGAAGGGAACACTCCTGCTACCACGGGATTTAATTTGCAACTCCTTTTCCTTACTACCACCAAACAAATCACAGAAACATGGAATATCCTGAGCTGGAAGGACCATCACATCCAACTCCTGGTCCTGCACAGACACCCCAACAATCCCACCCTGTGACTCAGAGCGTTGTCCCAGCGTTCCTTGAGCTCTGGCAGGTTTGGGCAGCACCTGCTCCTTGGAAAATCTCCCAGACAATTATTTCTGCTCCTCCCCACCACGTGCCAGGTTCCCGGGGGGAGAAGGGAAGGGGAAGCAGTAGTACAGCCAAGGGAGAGGAAAGAAGGGCTGAGGACCCCCTGCACCACACAGCCGTCCCACTGCTGTGGGAATATTGCTTCAGCTTTAAAAGGCCTTTGGATTCAAAGTGAATTCAGTGCTTTTCCACCAAAAACATACACAGCTCTGTTCCCTGACCGGGATGCAGCGAGGCCCCCGCCCGGGCAGGGACAGTGTGGGACTGGACGTGCCCAGCGAGCCTGGAGGTCTCTGAACAGCCCTGGTGTGCCGAGTGCTCCGTGAGAGCCCGTCCTCAGCTCCCGAGGGAACACGGTGGGGCTGCTTCGGGGGCCATTACCCAGGGGAAGGAATCCATGAGGGCACAGTGAGGACGAGCATCCCCAGCTGTGTCTGGCCCTGTCAGGTACAAGGGGCAGGGGCAGCCCCGTCCCCAGCCCACCCCTCCCCTCAGCTGAGCCCCATCCGAGCTGAGCTGGGCCTGATTTGGTACTTCAGACACAAAGAGCCGCCCAGCGAGACCCAACCTGACACTCATTGCCTTCCCTACACTGAGTAAATACAGAATCTTGGACAGAAACTGGCGATGGCTGAGCGTGGGGGGGTTGGGAGAAGCACAAAATGCTTCCCAGAACGTGGCAGGTCGAGGGTGCCGCTCTGTGCCCCTCACCTGCCCCCGTGTCCCAACAGCTGCTGGCCCTGGGCTGCAGGACAGCATCTCCCAGCTCACTGGGAATGCCCAGAAGAGCAGATTCCTGCCCGGTCCTGACAGTCCAAGCACAGCTGTGTGAGCTCTGCCCTCAGTGGTTCAGGGGGCACCGACAATCCCAGTTTTGGAGCTGTTCCAGTGACTCTGGACCCCATGGCCAGTTCCTTCTTTCAGTTTTCCCAGTGACACACTCAGACACCACCTCCCTTAAACGTGGTGACTGGAAGTGCCTCCTGGGAGAGGGGAGGATTTGCAGATCAGAAACACCAGCCCATATTGCACAGCCCAGGAGCCTCCTGGGAACAACCAGGTCACGGGGGGAAGGCAATGGCTGGAAAGGCTGGCACGACATCGGCAGTGCCTTCCAATTCCCAAAGATTTGAACCAGAGAGCAGCCAAGGGAGCTCAGGGCTCTGCCCCCGGTCAGCACACATGGATGGATTTGGATTATCCCGTTCTCCTCTTTGCCAGGAGAAGACCAACCACAGGCTATGGGTTGGAGCCCCCGTGTCGAGCAGAGCTCAGCAAACACGCTCAGAGCAGGCTGGGGTTACTGAAACTGCAGCACAAGTCAAACACTATCTCCTAAAAGATTGAAAAAATATCTTTAAACAAAATAATGTGACATATTTACAGAATTCCTTAAGTGCAAACTCTTGTCACAATTCACGTAGTCGAGCGCGATTTCGACTCCCTGTACAAGAAGGTGCTCTTTCGTTAATGAAAGAAGGACTCTACTCTGTTTTCCTGATTCAGTAACGTGTCTCTTGTGCAAGGCAGTAAAATTCCTGTTTCTTCCCAATGTACTTCCGAAAGCAAACCCTAAATCAAGACATGCTCTTCCCCACGTCCCGTCCCGGTTACCGCACGACGAGGCAGGAGACACAGAGCTTCGAGGGGCCAATGCAGTCATCATGGCAGAAGGCCCCGCAGCCCTTGCACATGATCATGGCTTTCAACCTGCAGTAACATTTGGAAGGGGGATCCTCCATGCTGCCGTCCTCGGCGAAGGCCTGCACCGGGAGGGTCTGCCCGTGCCCGCCGGAGTTCACAGCCTGGCCGGCGGGAATGGTGGTGACAGTCACGGAGAAGGACATGACATTCCCCATGGAACTGGCCAGCTGGTTGCACTCAGACAGCCCCGAGATGAGAGAGCCCTGGCTCACGTCGGGCGAGGTGGAGACGTTTATTGTGCCGCTGTAACTGGGCCCCAGGAGCTGCGTGCCGGCGTTCCCGGCCAGCTTCGGGGGGTGCGGAGCAGGGAGCAGCGGAGGCTGCGCCGAGTCCGGGGACGGGGCAGGAGGCCCGAAGAGCTCCGGGCTGCTGTGCACCCTCCCCCTCATGGCGTGTGCCATCTGCTCCTGCGCCGCCTGGAGCAGGTCCCGGGCCAGCGCGGTGCCGTCCAGCGCCGCAGTGCTCTCCCGTTCGCCGGCTGCCGCCGGGGCCGGGGCTGCCTCGGCCTTCCCAGCCCTCGTCCCCAGGGAGCTGGGATGTGCAGGGCTGGTGCTGTGAGACCCCCGCTCTCTCTCACGCTGACCGGAGGCCTGAGGCTCCTCTTTGATGCCGACGTGCTCCTGTTCATCCCCGATGCTCTCGTCATCCGCGTCCTCCTCGCTGCTGCTGCTGCCCTGGCCGCCCACCTCCTCACACTCCCCAAACTCTGCCCCGGGACCATCGGCAGGACTGCTCAGCCCCAGGCGGAGTTCGGGGTTCAGGGAGAAGCCTCTCCTCAAACTCTCTGAGCCACGGCCGTAGGTGGAGATGTTGAGCAGATAATGACCAGACATGGCAGGCTTGGACGTCCTCCTGCCCGTGAAGCCCAGCATGAATCTCTGGCTGGTGGAGCTGTTTTCCACCAGGAAACCTGAGTGTGGGAGGTTCAGCTGCGAGGGCTGAAGGACGGGCAACAAATTCTGCCTCTGCACCCTCTTGATGAGGGTCTGAAGGATCTGCTCCTGGGTCGCCTTGCTCAGCGCCTCGTGGCACTGGTGCTGCTCATGGCCGGGGTCCTTTCCCGAGGGGAGCGGGAAGGTCCTTGGAACGTGAGGCAGAGGCCTGTTCTGGCAGAAGATCTTCCCAAGCTGCTGTGAGGGTAAAGCCGCTGGTCTGTCCCCCGCCTCGGCTCCGGCGCCATTTCCCGCTGCACCGGGAGCAGCGGGAGCTGCTGCCCCTTGCTCTTCCCGGGGAGCCAAGGGGACCGTTTTCATCTCTGCTTTGGTGAGCGGCTTCGGCAGGATCTGCTCCAGAGGGACGTTCTTGCCCTGGAGCAGCTGGGTGACCAAAGGGTTGTTGGCAGGAATACTGGAGCTCGGTTTGGGCAGGGCCCCACCCGGAGGGGTTTTAAGGCCGGGTGCTGCTGAGGAAGCGCCGCAGGGTGGGACGGGGGCAGGAGCGCCCACAGCCCCAGCCTGGGCTTCGGGGCCTGCGGACGGAAGTGAGGACACCAGGGGGGAAGGGGATTTGCTTTTGGAAACGTCAGAGCTGGTCCCTCCTCCGGCCGTAGGTGCTCCCGCGGTGCCGGTGCCGCAGCCGGACCCGTCCCTGACCGCCGGGGCCCCGTGGGCCGCGGCACAAGGGGCCGTCCCCGCTCTGTCCTCGCCCCCGGCACGCGGGGATCCCGTCCCCGGGGTCACCGTCACCCGCGGGGGGCTCGGCTTGGCCCCCACATTCCCTAGTGCCGGGGCTGTGGAGGGAGGGCCGGGGGCTCTGGGCTGGCTGGGGGCCCTTGGCTGTAGTTGTGCTCCAGAAGGATGGCGAGGAGCTCCCTGCTCCGGGGCCTGGCTCTCCATTTGGGAATGGGGCCCTGGGCAGTGGGGAAGAAACCTTCTCGAACCTCCCCCGCTTCCAGTTCCTGCCAGTTCCAGTGCGTTTCCCGTTCCAGTTTGGGTGGTCCCCCCGCCCGGGCCGGGCCCCGGCACAGCCCCCCCGGCCGAGGCGGCGGCGGCGGCGCTGGCGGCGGCGGCGGCGGCCGCTGCCCTCTGAGCCTTGGCCTGCTGGGCTCTTGCCTTGATGTCGGCCAAGGTCCTGGCCCCTGTCCTGCCCGGACTGGCGAGGGAGAGGGGGAAACGTGCCCTGGGAGAGACCTGGCCCGCAGGAAATGGCATCGGGGAGATTCTGGAGACGGGAATCTGGAACAGAGCAGAGCAAAGCACAGCTGAGACACGGGCAACGTTCCACCCACAGGCCGAGAACCTCGGGGTTGGCAGTTTAGTCTTAGGGAACTAGTTGTAGTTTTGGAGAAACCCCTTTGGAGAAAACCCTCCTCTCCAAATAAGCAACAGGAGAGGTGTAGGACCCTTGGATCTCACACCCACCTTAAGTGCAGTACAACCCCAGTGGCTCAGAGTGGAGCTCGTCCCTCAGTCACAGCGAGAACCATCGGACACCATCACTCAGAGCCCACCCAGCTCCTCCCTGCAGGGCTCTTCCTGACTGAAACACCTGTCAGCCCTTCCTCCATTTCATTCACATGGAATTCCTGCCCTTTGGAAGGTCGGTGTCACCATCCTGCTCGTCCCCCTGCACACCCACCACTCGTCTCCTCACCGTCTTTGTACAAACCACAACAATCCCTCCATCTGGAGATTAAATGCCAATATTCCACTCCTTTCTTCCAAAGCATTCCCCTCAGTGTCCCAGCTGATTTTCTCTACGTTTGCTCTGTCCAATGTGCTGAGCCCTGCCCTGCCCTGGGTGCTCCCCTGTCCCCCTGCAGGGACCTCAGGGATCTTATTTGAGGTTACATTTGTTTTCTGTATCCACAAAACCTCCCTGAGGCCCACTGAGCTCTGATCAGCCACTTCACCACTTCTCTCTTTGTTTTGAGAATGGCACATCCTGGGGACACGTCTGTCCCCGTACTCCCCTGCTCCTGCAGTCACCAACTCACCCTGTTAAATTCAGTCCCTTTACTTCCCTTCCTGTATTTATGGAATTCCAGGGCTCTTTTATGGCCCCCAGTTCTGTGTCCCTGACAATTTCATTGATGCCTTCCTGCCTCAGGCTCTACTTGGTAACATGGCGATAATAATGAACTGCTTTAAAGTTTTCAGTTTGCAGCCTCCTGGTACCTAAAGGATACTAATACAGGGGAATAGAATTCCCAGGACACACAGAAAGGCAGGAATTAAGCATTTTCCCATTTACAGCTTCTGCCTAAGGCCCCAAACCAGCAGGTTCAGCAGCAGGTGCCTGGCCCTATGACCTGGTTCCCAAATCCAAGGGGCTGCACTGTCCAGGCAAAGCCTGGAATGTTTCTGTCCTGCCCATCCCAGCAGTGACCAACTGCCCATATCCTTTCCCAGGGGGGTTTTTGGGAAGACTGGGCAGCTCAAGGGGCTCTGGAACTGAGGTATTCCCCAAAATGCTCTCTCCCTGCTCCTCAGCTGGCACTGCTGCCCTGGGCTGCTGCAAACAACTGCAGTGGTGCCCCACGGCCTGTTTCAGACACAGGAAGAGCTGAGTGTCTGGACTGGCTCTCAGGAAGCCGTGGATGGCATTCCTTCTGGAGCTGGACCTCCCACACCTGCAAGGCTCTCTGCACTCCTGCTCTGGTGTTACAGCCTTGCAGTCCCTCTGCAGCTCCCCTGGTTTCCAGCCCGGCACCTGGGACAGAGGAAGGTGTCCCGGCCTATGGCAAGGGGTGGAATGAGATGAGTTTTAAGGTCCCTTCCCACCCAAATCCTTCTGGGATTCCAAGATTCCATGAGAGCCACCAGCTGAACCCCTGTGTGAGGCCAGGCCGTGGCTCTGCCCTTGCTGCCTTTACCTTGAGGGGGGGCACTCGTGGCACGGGGGTCCCGGCAGGAAAGGGCTGGGGCTGGCTCCGAAATGCCTGGTGGTGCTGACAGGGCTCCACCACCCGGGGCTTCTTCTCAGGAGTGGCTGGAGCTTCCTCACGGCTCTCTGACTTCCTCTTGTGGGCCTCCACGCTGACCTCCATGTCCTCACTCACGGGGGGCTTCTTCTCCGGCGGGGCCGGAGTCACCGCCGGGCTCTGCACCTTCGCTGCTGCTCCCCCTGCCTCGGGGCTCTTTGGTTTGCTGGGGACACCCACAGTCTCTGTCCCTGGCACCTCCTTCGCTGCACTCTGCTTCCTCTCTTCCTCTGGCTTCTGCCTGGCGGCAGTTTGGGGTTTCTCCTGGATGGATTCTCCTTGGACTCTCTCTCTGACAGGGAGGGAACGGTCGCTGGGCTTCGCCGCCCGCCTGTCCGGGGAAGCCGAGGCCTCGGGGAGCTTGGCTGGCTTTGGTGTGTCCTCTCCTCCTTCCTCTCCTCCTTTTTGCACTGCTGGTGCTTCTGGGGCTGCTTGTGCTTTGGACTCGGGGGGAGAGGTGCCGTGCTCCCGGCGTGCTGCTGCCGGGGCGCTCCGGGGCCGGGCAGGCTCTGCCTCGGGATGTGCCGTGAGCCGCTCCGACTCCTCGGGGCTCAGCCCCGAACTGACAAGGAAACAGAGGCAGAGTTCGTAAGACACCTGTGCAAACCCATACAACCCCTGGGGAAACAGAGGCAGGACTCCCTGCATCCCACACCCTAAATAAATGTCTCACACACCTTTGAGAACCTTCTGTACTGTTACTTCTCACATGGAAAGCAGAAATCAGTATCAAAGTTTAAAACCACCTAAATGCAATCCATGGAATACCAAGAAGCTCCCGGCCTCTGTCCAGACACTAATTTTCCAAGCCCTAGTTACCCTACTGTGAGAGAAACCTGGAAACCTCTCCATAGCCCCACAGGGTGGGAAAATCTTAAACCAAGAGGAAACACGGAATACAAGACGGGCAGATTTGGGAGCTTAACCAAGTACTGTGGGACTGAAGGTGTGGGGAGCACACCAGAGGTGGGACTTCCTCAGCCACCACAGCTCCAAGGACCTCCAGAGCCCCAACACCAGGAGAACCGTGGGAGTGGCTCAAAGTATCACAGCCAGGAAGGGAAAAGGTGTGAAGTCCAAGGACATCCTGCCTCAGGAGAACAGGGCTGCCCAGGTCAGAGCATGAGGCGCTGTGGCAGCAAACCCCTCGCGCCTGACCTGGATCCCTTTGGCACTTCCCAGCTCCCTGGCAGGCAGGTGAAACCAGACCTCCTTCAGGTTTCAGGACTAATGGGAAGCAGTGTTTATTGATGGCCAAACACAGCAGGTACCCCTGGCCAGGCAGGGCATGGGTACAGGCTGAGCTCTCACCTCTGGCCGTAGTAGCTCTCAAAGAAGTGTTCCTTCCACAGCTCCACCTTCTTCTCCTTTTCGATTTCCTGCCGGATTCGGAGCTGCATCTCTGGGGTAAACTCTCCTGCAGGTGCAAAGGGGATGTTGTCAGAGCCAGGAAAGGGGTGGATGGGTCAGGCACCTCAGAGCCCTCACGCTCCCAGGACAGCCTCGTCCCCGCAGCCCCTGGGATGCTGCACCCCCTGGGGCACCTCAGCCCCTCCCTGAGCCCCAGGGGCTCCTCTGGACACGCTGCTGTCACAGGCAGGGAAAGAAACCCCCTCACCCCCCTGAGGGGCACATTCCCACCCAGGAGTTTGTGGCTGCCCAGAAACGGTCCCTTGTGCCCTCTGAGCCCTCCCCAGCAGCTCTGGACCATGAAGGTGTGTGAGATGTGCTGGTCCTGTGAGGGCATCACTGACACCTCTGGGGGGCTTCGATGACCTGAAGGTTTATCTCCTCCTCACACCACTCCCTTTGTGCTCTTCAGCACTGGAGGGAAGTTACAGGAATCGGGTCTTTTCCAACACTGCAGTTACCAGAGAGGGGATTCCCCACAGAGATCCACAGAAATGGGATGTTTCTATCACTGCACAGTTGGACTCTGGACAATTTTCTCAAATTACAGGATTGTAAGAAATTCTTGCTGAGTTTGTTCTCTGTGCAGTGACTGAAATCTGTCCAAAGGAAAGCTGAGTGTCCCTTGGGAGCACAGTTCCTGCCAGGGTGGAACTGGGGCAGTCCAGGGAGCGGAGCTGGGAAGGGGCTGGAGCAGCAGGAGGGGCTGAGGGAGCTGGGGGGGCTCAGCCTGGAGCAAAGGAGGCTCAGGGGGGACCTTGTGGCTCTGCAACTCCCTGACAGGAGGGGGGAGCCGGGGGGGGTCGGGCTCTGCTCCCAGGGAACAGGGACAGGAGGAGAGGGAACGGCCTTGTGAGGGGAATCCCCCGGGCATGAGTAACTGATATTCCTTCCTCCTAAAGGCAGTCAGGATTGGTGCAGCAGTCCTTGGAAAACTCTGGGAACAGGCCACGCTTCAATTCCATAGAGCAGGAGGTGGTCCCTGCCCACAGCGAGTGGTGTGGTTTGATCAAATAATGGAATTAAGCACCTCTAAGCTCGAGTTAAAATGAATGTCGAAGGTGCAGGAGTCTCACAGATCAGTAAATGGCTGAATTGTGTTCAAAAGAATCACATAACCATGGCATGGTTTGTGTGGGAAGGGACTTTAAATGAATCCAGTGCCAGCCCCTGCCACGGGCAGGGACACCTCCCACCAGCCCAGGCTGCTCCAAGCCCCGTCCAACCTGGCCTGGGACACTGCCAGGGATCCAGGGGCAGCCACAGCTTCTCTGGGCAACCTGTGCCAGGGCCTCCCCACCCTCATAGGGAAGAATTTCTCCCCAGTATCCAACCTAAATATCCAATATCCAAAGTAAATATCAAAACTGACATCTCAAAGGACACCACACTGACCGTGGCCGAGGACACAGTGCACTGCTCTGGGAACAGAATTCCCCTTCTCTCCTGAGCTCAGCAGTGTCTCTGTTTAGGTACCACAACTCTGGAATGCCACAGCTCCCCTGTCATTTCAAAGAGATTTTAAACACACTTTTCCTTCTTTTCTCATCTTTTCCAGAGATTTGCTCTGTTCCACATGGTAAGTTGAGCAGAGAACTCCTTCTGCAGCCTCTCTGACCTTGAGGTCCCAGAATTCTGGGCTTGCCTTTGCTTCCAAGGGCTGGACAGCCTGCAGCGAGCCCCTGCAGCACTCCAGCTTCTCCATGAAACAGCCTTTAGGCATCCCCAGGCACTGCCCAGCTGACAGCCTGGGGCTGGTGTGGGGAGGCTTTACCTTCCGACAGCCTCTCCTTCCAGCCCTGGGCAGCCGAGGTGAAGAACTCGTTGTTGAGCGCGGAGCCGCTGAGCTTCATCACCCCGTCAGCCCCCACCTGCAACAGGGACAGAAGAGTCACCTGCTGGGGAGGGGATCGCCCTGAGACACGGCAGGAGCCCCAGGGCTGCCACAGATCCCTTGGGAACCCGCCTGGAACCTGCTGGGGGGAAAGCAACAGCCGCAGTCCGGCCGTGCCAGGCCAAGGCGGGATCCCCGAGGCTGTAGGAGCTCCTCCTCCTCCTCCTCCTCCTCCTCCTCCTCCTCGCCTCAGCCCAGCCCTCCAGGCCTGCTGCTGCCCAGACATCCAGGTAGCAACACACCCCCAAATGAATCCCAGAAGGATTTTCCAACTGTTGTACCTTCTGCACTGAAGAAAACATCGCTCCCATTGACATAAATACAGGATTTGGATGTCTGGAATCACAGGAACGTGCAATCCCAGATGGTTTGGGTTGGAAGGGACCTTACAGCCCACCCAGTCCCACCCCCTGCCGTGGGCAGGGACACCTCCCACTATCCCAGGTTGCTCCAGCCCGGCCTTGGACGCCTCCAGGGATGGGCAGCCTGCTGGGCAGGATCCCCGTGGGAGTGGCCCTGGCTCTGCTCGCTGTCCCCTCCGTACCTGCCTGTCCACCTCGGGCAGCAGGAGCAGCAGGCGCTGCTGGCACTCGGCCGGCAGCACGGAGAAGGTGTGCTTGTTGATCAGCGCCCGCAGGTTCGTGTTCACCAGGATGGAGTCGGGCGTCTCCACGTCGATCTCGGCGCACTTGGTCCTCTTCAGCTGCCCTGCAACCAACCACACACCCGTCACATCCCGCCTGAGGGGCTCCTCTGGAGTCCCTGGCACGAGGGAGTTCCAAAAAGCCCTGGCAGGATCCGTTCTGTCACTTCAAACACGAGTTCCACCTTTGCACACGCAGCCAAAAACGGAGTGTGGGGGGTCCTTCCCAGCCAGAACATTCCACACCAGAGGCACTGCAGCCTGTGTCAGTCACCCTCACTTTTTGGGATCCTGGCTGGCTGGGGGTTCTCAGGAGCCTCTCTAGAACTCCTTTTATCCACATCAATTTTCTATGTCTCCAGTTAAGGTCAGTTTGATCCTCTGGATTTCTTCTTGGACTTTCCTACTTTGTGCACGGCAAAAGCATCCAAAAAAATTCATTGGCTCATTGTGCTTGTGCGGAAACCCCAACACCACACACGGCAGGAACCCAAGGAGCTCCTTGTTGTCCCTTTGTGTCACCGTTCAAAAGGACAGCTGTGCTGCTGATTCAGGGGTAACACGGGAAGCATTTCATGGAATCGTGGAATGTCCTGAGCTGGAAGGGACACACAAGGATCATCTAAGCTTAGATGTTTAATATCTCCCATCTTGCTGATTGATCTGAGCTTCAAACCCTGTGGTGCGTGGTCGGTCAGAATGGATGCATCCAAAGGAAATGGAACACAACAGTGACACCCCAGGGAAGGGCTGGAGCTGTGCCAGGGCAGGGTCAGGTGGGATCTCAGGAAAAGGTTCCTCCCCCAGAGGGTGGTTGGCACTGAACAGGCTCCCCAGGGAATGGGCACAGCCCCAAGGCTGCCAGAGCTCAGGCAGTGTTTGGATGATCCTCTGGGGCACAGGGTGGAATTGCTGGGGTGTCTGTGCAGGGCCAGGGGTTGGATGGATGATCCTTGGGGGTCCCTTCCAGCTCAGGGCATTCTGTGATTCTATAAGAAGATCAACACCACCCTTGGTAAATGTAAAGAGAACCACAAAGGGCGGGAGGGCTGAGAAAGCCCAGACCCCAGCAAGGGGCCGGGAGCCAAACCACAGCAAGGTCTGAAGGGTGAGGATCTGGGAAGGGATTTCTTTTTCCTTATTAATGTTATCAGAGTGTGTAAGTACATTAAAGGTCTGGTAAATAGTGCAGGTCCTTTCGTGCGCTCAAACAGCTGCAAATTCCCAGGAGAAAGCCTTGATGAGGAAGACTGAGAAAGGCTGATCTGCATATGGAAGGCTGAATTATTTATCCTAATTCCCACAGCAGACTGGCAGCACCTCCCAGGGCTCTCCAGAAGCCCCCCCAGCAATGGAATGAACACACTTCTCTCAATTTTGCTCTTTCAGGCTTTTGTCCTGGCACTGGAGCAGCCAAACCTCTGTGAGCAGGGCAATAAGGCTCTTACTTGCATGGAGCCGGTCGGATCTCTGGAACGGCTTCTTCCCCAGCCCTGGCAGGGAGTTCTCGAGCTTCACAGAGGGAGAGGAGCTGGAGGTGGAGTTCTGGGGGCTGCTGGACTGCCCGTCTGCCTGCTTCCCCTCCCAACCTGCGCGGGAAAGGAGACGCTGGAGCACAGGCACGGCCAGAGCGAGGCTGTGCCTGCATGGAATGGAGGTTCTCTGACACAACCCCCAGCCCTGGGCAGGGACAGGCACTTCCAGGACACGGACACTCCTTTGTTCCCGTAGCACTTACTGCCCAGCAGGCTGAACACAGGAGACCCCCTTGGAACCATCGGACTATCCCAAAACAACAGGAGGGACGGCCATGTCGTGGGGTTTGAGTCTATTTCCCACTTAGTCCCCATTTACTGCCCACCTGGAATAGTGGGAATCCAACCCAGGAACGTCTTGTTAACACTTCCAGAGTCAACAGAGTTCCTGTCAGAGTTCACCATCAGGAAAAATCTCTTCATACTTTATGTGTCCTTTCTAAACTTCACTGTCACAGCTGTTCCCTCAGCCTACCCCCGGGAACTCCTCTTCCTCCTCTTTCCAGTACTCAGGAGACAGTTCCATGTCCTCCTTCCAAGTCACCACTGGGCCAAACCAGACAGATCCCACCCCTGTGATTCTCCTCACACCTCCGTGCCACCCATGTTCTCCCCTGGGCAGCAGAATTCCTGCTGCTGCTGGGAAGAGCCTCTTCCCCAGATCCTCCTGCCTTCCTGGCCCTCCTCCTCCTAAGGGACAGGAATTAACCTGAGCTGCTCTTCCCTCTGCCCTCTTTAGTTTGGGTGAGTACCAGGCACTCCCTCCAGGAGGGAAAGGTGCTGAAGTCCCAGATCTTGGAAGAGAAACTCCACATGACACGTGACAGGGTGCAGGAGCTGTGCGGGAGGGCACTGACCGGGCACAGGGAGAGGCTTTAACCAGGCAAGGGCACAGCGGGATCTACCCAAGATCGATCCCTGCCCAAATGCACCCCCACCAAAACTGAAGCCAGGGAAACAGGGAAATAGGAGCTGGGCTATTGGGAACAGAAGAACCCCACAGCAGAGAGCAGTTTCCCCCGCCACGCCCCGAGGATGCTCCAGCAGGCCCCGGAGCAGACGGGCCCCGCCGTTCCCGGTGTGGTTCCCGGTGTCCCCACACGTACCTGACTTCCCCGGGGCGCAGTCCCCGGCTGCCCTGACGGCCTTGAGCAGCACGTGCTGGTTAGAGGACACCGGCATTCCCGCCCGGCATTGCTGCTGCTGCTGCTGCTTCTGCTGCTGCTGCTTCAGGGCCTGGGGCACAGGAGGGACGGGGCAGTCAGCTCTGTCCTTAGGAAGGGTTAAGGCACAGCACAAACTGCTGGACTCTCATTCTGCTCCGGCAAAAGCTCAACACAACCTCTGACCCAGTCAGTCCCCGGACACTGGTGCTGCGTGTTCAGTGTGGCGCAGGTGACAACGGGATTAAACACGATGAACGTGCTGCTACGAGGAGATTTCCTCCCTTTGCATCTACAGCTAAAAGTTAATGGTCACAGAGCATCCACAGCTGCGCTATTTCATGAGAAAAGGATCTCCAGAGAGGACTCCAAATCTGGGCTTGGTTTAGGACGTAATTACACAAATAACTTCAAAGTAAAAGTAACAGCGTGTAATTCATTCCCTCTCCCAGGGAGAAGCAAGTAGCAACTTCCTAAAAACCTGCAAGAGAGACACTGCCCGTCAGGGAGAGGTTTTCAATCAGGACAGTACCAGAGATTCCAACACTAAAGAAAAGAAAATAAACCCCTTTGTTTCAGAACAGACTCTTCCAGCAGCAGCAGGACACAGCCCAAAAGGCACCGTGGCTGAGTCAAGGAAGGAAGAAGGGGTTTGGTTAAACTGCAAACCAAAGTGTCTGTTTGCAAAAGCTAAAATCCAAACCCAACCAACCTCAGGAGCAGAATAAATTACAACAGATCAAGGATCCCCTGGAATTTCAGAATAGGAAGTAACAGGATGTGCTGAGCTGCACAGACAAATGAGTGGGACTGTTCACTGGAGATCATCACTGTCTCAAACCATTAACACTAACAACAAGGATAATAATAATAACAACATACTTAAAACCAGGGGAGGGAATAAAAACCTGCAGGAACCCGCAAGATCTGCCTCCTGAGGAAAGCAGAAGTGACTCAGAGCTTAAAGACACAAACGAGGCAGTGACAGCAGCAGGATCCAGATAATGAAGAGACACCTCAGATCCTATTTTCTCATCTATTAAATAGTTCCTATTTAGCCACTTCCACCACAGCTTAGGAATTCATTCAGCCAAACCAAAACATGGCAAAAGTGAATTGACCTCCTGTTACTGAGGTCAGAAACTTTCTAAAAAAAGAGAGATAAAAAGAGAGAGCTGCCAAAAATCCACAACCCAGCCCAAGAAAGCTTTTCCAAATTGTCCCTTGAAGATGAACGCCAGGGGACAGCGACCATCAGGAAAGCACTGACTGGGATCACTGCTGTGCCCAGGGTTGTGCCAATGAATCCCACACTCCCACGGTGCAAATCACTCCCCACAGCTGAGGTTCCAAACACTGACTGCACTTTTCTTGGCTTGGGTAAAACAGCTCCGGGTTTGTTCCCTGTGTCACCTCCCGGTCCCACAGCGCCAGGAGTGGCAAGAGCAGGAACCCATTACTCCCTGGATGCCCTTTAAATTCCCTGCCAGCTTGGCCCCTCTGATCTCTGCTAGAAACATCTGGGGGCTTCCTGAATAAATCTCAACCTCCAGGGAGTCCTGTCCTAAGAGAGGGCTGGAGCAGCTCCGCTGTGAGGAAAGGCTGAGGGAGCTGGGAACGCTCACCCTGGGAAGAGAAGGCGCCAGGTGACCAAACTGTGGCCTTCCAGGACCGGAAGGAGCCAACAGGACAGATGGAGAGAGACTATTTATTGCAAACCTCCAACTCAGGATTCTTCCCAAGGGTTATGAGGAGTGCAGGCACCTGCTGACCTGCCCTGAGGAGAGGGGGTGGCCCAGCAGTGAACACCCCAACATTGCCCTGCACCTTGCAGGTTTAACCCCGGTGTGTTTACGAACCAAATCCCGAGCCTTGTTTCTTCAACAACCCAACACCCGTTCCCGGCCAGTGGCAGAGCAGAGCTCCAGGGTTAAAGGCCCTCCCTCAGAAATCCCCCTTCCCTCCAGGAATGTTGTAATTACTGGGCACTGCAGAGGGGAGGGCTGAGCCCAACCAGTTGCCCTTTTAGTGCTCCCGAGCCACGATCTGGGGAACACGCAGGATTAGGGACAGGAAAGCTTCCTTTAATTCTCCCTTCACTCAGTGTTGTGTTTTTCCAGCCCTGCTGCCTCCTTCCCTGTATTTGCTCTTTTTATCTGCATTTTATAACTTGTCCTGCCCACAGTGGCAGTGGAAGATGTGACACCTGGTCAAAATGGCAGGAGGGTGGAACCAAGGTGAGCTTCAAGGTCCCTTCCAGCCCAAACTCTTCTGGGATTCCAAGAGGAGCTGCTGAGCACACGAAGAGAAAGACGCTTGTAACAAACCGTGAGCCTGTTTCACAGAATCATTGAATCCCAGAATGGTCTGGGTTGGGAGGGACCTTAAAGCTCATCCCATCCCACCCCTGCCATGGGCAGAGACACCTCCCACCAGCCCAGGCTGCTCCAAGCCCCGTCCAGCCTGGCCTTGGACACTTCCAGGGATGCAGGGGCAGCCACAGCTCCTCTGGGCAGCCTGGGCCAGTTCAATCACTCCCTGAATAACAGGCCCTAATCAGCTCATTCTGTCTCACTGCAGGTCCTTTCCCACGGCCACAGGTACCTCTGGAATGCCATCCTGAGTGCTGCTTCTCAGCTGGAAAAGTCAGGAAAAGGGGCTGGGCTGGAAGAGGTAAATCCTGTGTGGACACATCACGATTCCATCTGCTGTGACAAGCTCCCCCAATCCCTGGACTCCCACCTCCTCTGCACTTGATCCATAACCCCTCACAGACACTTCCTTTCCTAAGGAGTAAATCCAACCCCGATAAAGCATTTCCTTTCCAAGGATCATGGGAAACTGAGCAGTGCAGTTGGGGAAACACCTGCAAATCCAACACTGGGGGACGAATTCAGCCGGAATTTTTCATCAGGAGAAGCAAATCATGTGAAGCACAAACACCTCCCATTCCATGCTGTGCACACAGAGAACATGATGCACAACACTCATTCCCAAGCATGGAAAAGAGTCAGACCCCCTCAGTCCCTCCCAACAGCCAGCAGAGGTGCAGCACAAAGGCAGCGTGCCCACACTGCATCCACAGAATTCCTGCCCTCCTTCCCCTTCACACACACACAGAATTCTTGCTCTCCTTCCCCTTCACACACACACAGAATTCCTGCCCTCCTTCCCCTTCAAACACACACAGAATTCCTGCCCTCCTTCCCTTCCTTCCAAGTGGACAAGCAGCACCCACGGAATTCCGTGGAAGGGAAGTGCTGCCAACCAGGGGAAGAAGTCAGTGCATTTAATTCCTTTCCCCCCAAAACTGAAGTTACTAAAACTATTTCCTAAACCAGACTGTGGAAACCTATGGACACTCATCAGAGGGCCGGGAGAAATCACATTTTATAGCCTTTCTCTAAAATTATACTTAAGAACAGCCCCGATGCTTATTTAGGGAAAAAGCAAAAGAATGAAACAGCACAATATTTTGATCTCCTTCAGGGGAGAGGGAAGTTGCAGCCCGATGCTGTTTACAGACACCAAGAATTCCAGGATTAATTCCCTGCACGGTGCAGTTCCACCGGGAAATACCATTTACCAGACAAAGGGAAGCACCGCAGGGGTGCCCAAGAAGATTCCACAGGTCACTCACCTGCTTGAGAGCCTTCTTGCTGTGCTTCTGGGAGGAGGAGAGGACCTTGCCCTGGATGGAGGGGGACGGGCAGCCGGCCTGCGGGGAGGACGTCTGGGACAGGCGGGACGACACTGCCGGGAAAACAGAGAGGGAGCGATAGAGAGGGACCCGACCCAACCCGACCCAACGCTCGTGCTGTTCCTCACCACGCCAGGGCACCAACGAGGCCCCCGAGAGCGGCACCTCGGCCTCGTGCCCGCTCTGACGCAGGGGCCTGCCGGCCGTCCCTCCTCCCCGCCGCGGCACACGTTCTCCCACAGCACTCCCGGGGCCAACCTCGCAGGGTCCCCCTCTGCTCCCTCTCTTTTTCAGTAACCCTGCCAACAGCTGCACAGTGCGGGGAAAAGCTTCAGGCCGGGCCAGATCCAAACGGGAAAACCAGACAGGTCATGGCTGTGTTCCTCTGGAATGGCCTGTGCTCGGAGCCCCCACTGACAGCAGCTCCTCACTGGGGCAAAGCTGGGTCCTGCACAGCAGTGGGAACACACGTGGGGTGCAGAGGAAGTGCAGCTTCTCTATCACTTGCTCCTTTTGAAAAAGGAATATGGGAATACACAGGATATCCCAGGAAACGAAGGTGATTCCCAGTGGGTGAGTGCAGACACGTAAAGGAGTCTGGGCCAAGCCAGATGGAGTCCCGGAGTGAGGCTCCCAGCTCCAGGTGATGTAACCTCTGAAGAGCCTCGTTACGGCCAACGAACTGGGGATGGGGATTATCGACAGCTGCTCGTGTCGCTCAAATCAACCTGGCCTGGCACAGGACACCCCAAACCCCCAGCTCTGGGGACACCTTCCACCAGCCCAGGCTGCTCCAAGCCCCGTCCAACCCAGCCTTGGACACTTCCAGGGATCCAGGAGCAGCCACAGCTTCTCTGGGCAGCCTGTGCCAGGGCCTCCCCCCCCTGCCAGCCAGGAATTCCTTCCCAATCTCCCATCTCTCCCTGCCCTCTGGCACTGGGAAGCCATTCCCTGTGTCCTGTCCCTCCAGGCTCTGGTCCGCAGTCCCTCTCCAGCTCTCCTGGAGCCCCTTCAGGCTCTGAAGGGGGCTCTCAGGTCTCCCTGGAATCTTCTCTTAAAAAGAAAAGGCCTGAGTCAGCAAATTCCTGGTCTGGGAATGTCCCAGCCTGTGAATTTGTGGGATAACAACAAACACTGGTGAAGAGTAAAAGAATGTTTGGTGCTGGGTGCCCCCTGCCATAATAAACACATTCACATCTAAACCAATTAAATTATCACTTCCTGAGGCAATTAGTTCTGGAACACACCAGAATAAAGCAGTAAAGGAGCCAAGGGAAAATGACCCAGCTCTTCATCAACCACAGCCAGCGGGATCCCGCTCGGTGTCCAGGGAGAAGGGCAGCTCCCAAAAACAGGGCAGGGACAGTAACATCAGAGAGCGACGTTTCAGTAGAACACACAGAATTAGGAACAGGGAATTATAAAAAGCAAAACTCTCACGTGTGGCCTGGATTAACTGAAAAGAGCAGGTGTGCAGGGGGCACACACAGCGGAGAGGAGGCAATTCCAGCCTCCGGAACGCCAGGAAATAGAGCAGCAACTGAAAGGTCTGGGTGAGGAACGGGTCATCCAACAGCCACTGAAGGGATTCAACACAGCCAGGGGATCCCTGCCCACGGTTAAAGGTGACCCGGTGCACAGAGAGCAGAATTACCACCGCAAAGGCCAAAACAACCCAAACCCTGGTGTTACACCAGGGGCTGCCAAGTAAAGGTTGTGCCTGTGCTGTGAGACAGCAGCAGGAACGTTTGTAACCCTGTGTCTGTCTCCCAGTCTGGCTGAAATCGTAGACCAAGAAGAAGAAGGTGCTGGAAAAGTTCCGAGAGAGGCAAAGCAGATCCCAAACTCTCTGGGATTCTCTGAACGCCTGGATAAAGAGAACTGGGAGAAGGGAAAATCTGTTGCTAAGATCTCACTCCCACTTCCAGGGAATTTCAACAAAAGGCTTCTAAAAATTGTTTGGCCATTGTTTAAAAAACAAAGAACTGGCATAACTGATGCTGGATGGGACAGAAAGCAAAGAAGGGAATAACGGGGTAATCGGGCAAGAAATGGGCAAAACTCCTGCAGGGTCATGGACCAACAGGGAACAGCTGGAGCTGGGACAGGCTGCAAACAGGAAAAGGTGAGAGATTTAGTTTGGTTACAGTCGGAGAGAACTGCGTGGGAATATAAAGAACCTGAACCCAGAGAACAAAAGACCAAAAATACAGAGAAAAACATCAAAAAAGGGTAAGTACATTTCTGGAGGAAAATCGCGAGATCCTCAAGAAACCTGCGGGAATCTGAGCGGGCCGTGTCACCAGGAGGGACCACTTCGGCCACTGGGTGAGTGAGAATGGCACCATGATTTCAGAACCCCAGGATCCCTGAGGTGGGGAAAAGCCCTCCAGGATCACACAGAGCCCCCCCTGTGCCCATCCCCACCCTGTCCCCAGCCCAGAGCACTGAGTGCCACGGCCAGGCCTTCCTGGGACACCTCCAGGGCTGGGCACTCCAAACCTCCCTGGGCAGCCCCTGCCAGGGCCTGACCACCCTTTCCAGGGAGAAATTCCTCCTCATGGCCCCCCTGCCCCTGCCCTGGCCCAGCTGGAGGCCGTTCCCTCTCCTCCTGGCCCTTGTTCCCTGGGAGCAGAGCCCGACCCCCCCCGGCTCCCCCCTCCTGTCAGGGAGTTGCAGAGCCACAAGGTCCCCCCTGAGCCTCCTTTGCTCCAGGCTGAGCCCCCCCAGCTCCCTCAGCCCCTCCTGCTGCTCCAGCCCCTTCCCAGCTCCGCTCCCTTCCCTGGAATGATGAGGGTGTGCACAGATGGAAAGTCAAGGAGTGTAACATTCTCATGGAGAGTTCACCGTGTCCCACAAACCTCAGTGCTGATCACACACATCAACAGAATCCCACAGGATTCAGGAAGGTAAATGGTTAATACACGAGAAGTCCAGGGATAGGAGCCAGTTTGTCTCATTCCCAACGGATGGGAGCAGGGCACACACTAAAGTGATGCAGCTCCGAGCCATGCAGGTCCCTGCTGTGCCCCAGGGCCTGGGCACAGCACAGCCTCGGCTCCCCGTGCCCGCTGCAGCCCGAGGCAAACAGGCCCCCCCGGCGCTGCCCTGCTCAGGAACCCGGGGCTGGTTTCCATTTCCGAGGCAGGTGCACACGCACGGCCCTGTCGGGGCCCTGGGAGCAGAACACAAACCACATTCCGGCGAGCCAGCGCTGCCCAAACCCAGGCTGTGTGGGAAACAGAGACACCAGACCCAGCCCAGCCTCAGGTCTGCCCACACGTCAGCTTTGGTGCTGCCTCTGGGCACGGAGAACCAGTCGCTGCCCAGAGAGCTCGTGAGAGACACAGACCATGGGTTTGCTGACTTTGGGGTTTTCATTTCTAACAGAAGAGAGGGCAGAGAGATCTTAGAGTGACCTGAGAGCCCCTTCCAGAGCCCGAAGGGGCTCCAGGAGAGCTGGAGAGGGACTGGGGACAAGGGCTGGAGGGACAGGACACAGGGAATGGCTTCCCAGTGCCAGAGGGATGTCTGGCTGGGACATCTGCCTTCACTCTGGCTTTCTTACAAATTGAAAAGTATGTGGAGCTGAGATTCTACCTCCTGAGGCCTTTAAATCCTCAGTCTTTGAGGGAAGCTGCAGGGATGATGACAGGATGCACCTCAGCAAGCAGCACCGATGTGACAACACTCCATGGGCTGCTCTGCCTGTTCCCCTACAAACCCCAAACCAGGGGACAATCACTCCTCTTACATGTGTGTAAGAAAACTGCAAAAGGAGAAGCAGTCAGATTTATTTAACAAGAACTGATTGAGGAAGATGAGTGGATAATAATTCTTTTAGGAAAACTGCAGTAAATTCTGCAAATAGTAAAGACAGGATGTATCCACGGATCCTTGGACCTGACAGGAGGAGGGAGCCGGGGGGGGGGTCAGGCGCTGCTCCCAGGGAACAAGGGACAGGAGGACAGGGAACAGCCTCAAGCTGTGCCAGGGGGTTCAGGCTGGATATTGGGACCAATTCCCACATGGAAAGGGCTGTCCAGCCCTGGCACAGCTCCCAGGGCAGCATTGGAGGCCCCATCCCTGGAGGTGTCATCCAAAGGCAATGGTGGAAGGAACACCCCCCGTACTCAGATCCCACCACAACCCCCTGCTGTCACCACCCAGCACACGACTGGGCTGCTGGAGCTGTTTGAATTCTGCTTTAACTGCAGAATTCCTCATGCACTTCCACAAATCCTGGCTCCGTCCCCAAGCGAGCGCTCTGACTGATTCCTGACCCCTTGAACGTTTCCTGCAGGCTGAGAGATGAATCTTTGATCAGCCCCTCCTGAAAATCACATCACTGTAACTTCACAGAATCCAGGGATGGTTTGGTTGGAAGAGACCTTAAAGCTCATCCCATCCCACCGCCTGCCATGGACAGGGACACCTTCCACCAGCCCAGGCTGCTCCAAGCCCCGTCTAGCCTGGCCTTGGACACTTGCAGGGCTGGGGCATCCCAAGGTCCTGCTCCAGGGGCTGGGTGTGTGACCGTGGGCCCGTCTGCTCGACCACACACCCAGAATGAAAAGCCACCCTTTACTCATTGGGCTGAAAGCACAGTTGAGCTGAACTAAAAATACAACCCCCCCTCCCACTGTGAGCAGTCTTAAGCTTAAAATAACCAATTTGAAACAGCTAATAGGATCCAGATGTATCACATGAAAAACGTGAAGTCATGAAAACACACTTTGAGGAGCACAGAAATGTCTCTGGTTAATCACAGACTGGTGTGGGTTGGAAGGGACTTTAAGATCATCCAGTTCCACCTCCTGCCATGGGCAGGGACCCTTCCCACTTAAACCAGTCTGGGATTCAATGATTCTATGGATTTAAGGATCAACAAGGCACTGTGGAAGCAGAAATGAGGCAGATCCATGGAAAAGCAGCGCAAACCCAGCAGGTGAATTTTGAACAGGTTCACCCCACCCCACAGCCCAGCAGTTTGGCTCAACAGCAGCAACTCCAAATTAACACTGCCAGAAAACAAACCCATGTGCCCACGTGGAACTGCACCAGTGCGTTTGCCTGCCCTGGTCACTCGCTGCATTCCCAGGAATACTTGGAATACAGCCCCCACACACAGAAGGCACTGATGGCACTGGCTGCCAAGCAGGTTTTCCAGCTGTGCCAGGTCCCTGAAGAGCCAGTCAGAACCCAAAGCTTCACCTCGTGCTGTCCAGCGTGAGATGCCCACAAAGCTCAAGGTAACTTCTGCTGCCCGCTGTGATTGGTATCATGGCATTTTGAGTAACACTTTATTTTTCAGAGAGCCCAGTCAGTAGAACTCGTTCTGTATTTGCTCTGGAGAAGTGTCACACCTGCAGTGAAACGCACCCTGCACAGTTCTGTTTCTGTCAAGCCCCTGGGGCAGCAGGTGGTTGTGAGAACCCCTGGGTGTTACAGTGAAGAACCTTCCGCTTCTTTACAGAGTCCTTCAATAAAGTATCTTCTCTTTTTGAGTGATACTTGTGACACCACAGGGTGCTGGAGACACGCATGTTCCTGAGCCACATCATCTCCCTGGAGCACTGTGAGTTGCCTGAGGTACATGAGCAAATCACGGAACCCTCCAATCCCAGACTGGTTTGGGCTGGAGGGACCCTACAGCCCATCTCAAACCACCCCCTGCCCCGGGCAGGGGCATCTTCCACCAGCCCAGGCTGCTCCAAGCCCCGTCCAACCTGGCCTCGGACACTTCCAGGGATTAGCCAAGATTATATTTAGTTTCTTCTCAGCTGTTGAGAGAGCAGTTTCCAGACACCACTGTCAAAAACCATCAAACTGAAGCTATTTGAGCTCTTCCTCCCACAGTTTTGTCTGATTAACTCTTCCTGATTCGCTCCAGATGGGAACGCTCGCTCAGAACGGCAAGGTCTGCATGTGGAATTCACTGTCAACAGCACTTCCAGCTCACCCCCCAAACTCAGGTTCATTAATTTGCAATATTACAAAAAGCCAAGAAACCTCCAATCCTGCCTCTGACCCCACCCCACCCCGGCCATCAGCAGCGGCTCCCGATGGACACGGGGCAGCTGGAACGGCCGGTGCCGTGCTCCGACCACGGATCCCACAGCTCGGGGCTGGAACCAAGGGAAGAGCCGAGGTACTCACAGGTCTGGTGGGAACACACAGCACCACAAAGCTCCTCTGTGCCGACCCCAGACCCACTCCCGGCTCCGGCCGCTCCTCCCTGGATCCTCGGGCACCGCGCGCCTGCAGCCGCAAGGTCGTGGAACCGAGGACGTGTTGGGCCGTTTTCTTCAGCGACAAACTACGCAGACAGATTTGAATCCCTGGGCTGAGGCACTGCCATGGCAGGGACGACACCGGCAACACACGGCCGGGAACGGCACAAAGCCCTTCCCTTCCCCGGCCCTTCGCCCTCCGCGGCCGCAGGAGATCCTGCCCAGGGCAGAGACACTCCCCCTCCCCAGACAGACACGGCCGAGCCTCCCAGTTAAACCTTGGCAGGAGAAGAAGGTCTTTAAAAGCAGATGGCTGGGCAGCCTCAGCTACAGGCACTCCCACTTGCACGGCCTCCCCACGGCAGCGCGGGAACGTGCTGCGGGGAAGGAAGGGGAAACCTCCCTGCGCCCCTCGGGCACTGCTGGGACAGGACAGGGGCAGAGGGAGACGCAGGGAGAGCATCCTCCCCATCGCAGCCTCTGCTTCACTTACTGAGAGCTGTCTGCTCCGAGCCATCAGCTGCTTCCAAAGGAACATGGGAACCAGCAGCACAAAGCTCACAGGCTGCCGGGAATACACGGAATGAGAGTGGAAAGTCCCAGAGTCGTCAGCTCCTGCAGCCTTATGGGAGCACCAGCAGGGGCTTCGATGCTCCGAAAAGTCAGGAAGTTGCTGCAAGCCATGTTTTGGGAGGAAAAGGATTAACTATTAACTAATTCTTCAACTATTATCTAATTCTTCAGCTATTAACTCATTCTCCCCTGGGAGGGTGGGGAGGCCCTGGCCCAGGTTGCCCAGAGGAGCTGTGGCTGCCCCTGGATCCCTGGAAGTCCCAGGCCAGGTTGGACAGGGCTTGGAGCAGCCTGGGCTGGTGGGAGGTGTCTCTGCCCGTGGCAGGGGGTGGAATGAGAGCTTTAAGGTCCCTCCAATCCAAACCATACCATAATTCTACGAATTCCTGGCCTGGGAGATGGAGAACTGCTGAAGGCGCAGGGAGAGTGCCCGGGTTGTGGTCAGGAAGGACAGGGATGTCTGATGCACTGACACATGTTCTTCATTTTAAAAGACTTAATTTCCCACAAATGATGAAAACAGAGCAAATCTGACTGGTAAGAAAAACACTGACAAGAAGCTCAACTGAAAAGTGCAACTTGTTATGAGACACTAATCAGACCATCAGTAACCACAGGGAATCACATCCCCCACCGGAAACAGGGAATGGGAAAATCCTCCCCCTGGAAGAGAAGCAAAGGAAGCAGTTGAGATAAAAAATGTATTAGTTATGCTGTGAGTCCTTCACAGGTGAAGATGATGGACCAGCTGGGAATGTCACTGGAAATTGGAACTTGGCTACTACTGATGCTAAAATTACCCAGAGGTCATTTCAGGGGCAATGATGCTTTGAAAAGCAGAGTGCAGGAGAAATGCTGGTTCACAGAATCCCAGGATCACGGACGTTGGAAAAGCCCCCCAGCCCATGGAGCCCACCCTGTGTCTAATGCCCACCCTGTCCCCAGCCCAGAGCACTGAGTGCCACGGCCAGGCCTTCCTGGGACACCTCCAGGGCTGGGCACTCCAAACATCCCAGGGCAAGATGGGCAGCCCCTCCTGCTGCTCCAGCCCCTTCCCAGCTCCTTCCCTTCCCTTCCCAGCTCCAGCCCCTCCGGGTGTGTCTGGTGTGAGGGGCCCAGCCCTGCCCCAGCGCTGGAGGTGCCCCAGCAGTGCCAGCACAGGGAGGGCACTGCCCTGGCCCTGCTGCCACAGCAGTGCTGGCACAGCCCTGGGGCCATTGGCCTCATGCCCCCCTGGGCACTCTGCTCTGCTCTGCAGAGAACACAGGGCAGTGATACCCATTTCTTGAAAACTCCATTTCAGGAAGGATAAAAGCATTTTATCCCGGATTGGTGAATCCAGATGTTTTCAGTCACTGGGGGCAAACACTGCAACTCCCACCAGCCCCCCTGAAGAGTCCTCATGTCCCTACATCCAACAGTCTGTATGTGTATCTATCTATCAATCTATATATATAGGTTATACATCGTACTTCTACTTTAAATAATGGTTGGACAGGAAATTCAACCAAATTCAGAGTGTTTATGACAAACAAGTCCCACCAGAGACACAATTTGCATGGCACTGGTGCTGCCTCCGACACCTGACGGTGCCAGGTGTGAAGTACAGACACTCTCAGCTGCCCAAAATACCCCTCGCTCTGTGGAAAGAAACAGAGAGGCCAAAGGTGGCAGGTCCTGCCCCAAACACCAGCCAGTCCATCGCTCTGTCCCAAGGCACAAACAATTGGCCAAGGGGGGCAACGGCCCCAGGGCTGTGGCAGCAGGGCCAGGGCAGTGCCCTCCCTGTGCTGGCACTGCTGGGGCACCTCCAGTGCTGGGGCTGGGCTGGGCCCCTCACACCAGACACACCCGGAGGGGCTGGAGCTGGGAAGGGAAGGGAAGGAGCTGGGAAGGGGCTGGAGCAGCAGGAGGGGCTGAGGGAGCTGGGGGGGCTCAGCCTGGAGCAAAGGAGGCTCAGGGGGGACCTTGTGGCTCTGCAACTCCCTGACAGGAGGGGGGAGCCGGGGGGGGTCGGGCTTGCTCCCAGGGAACAAGGGACAGGAGGAGAGGGAACGGCCTCCAGCTGGGCCAGGGCAGGGGCAGGGGGGCCATGAGGAGGAATTTCTCCCTGGAAAGGGTGGTCAGGCCCTGGCAGGGGCTGCCCAGGGAGGTTTGGAGTGCCCAGCCCTGGAGGTGTCCCAGGAAGGCCCGGCCGTGGCACTCAGTGCTCTGGGCTGGGGACAGGGTGGGGATGGGCACAGGGGGGACTCGACACTGGCCAGAAGAGAAGCTCCACCAACCCAAATGAAGGAAAAAGGAACATCTCTGCTCTGTGTGTGCAGATCCCTCAGTGAACTGCACAGTGGGATCCTGGGGAAGCAGCTTCCTCCCGAGTCACGTGCTCGGGCAGGAACTGGCTCTATTTAGAAATGCTGATATTTCTACCAAATCTTCAGCAGGAAGAAACAAAGTGACAAAACCAAACAGAACTCTTTTTTTTAAGTTGTTGCTGGCAGCTGTTTTGGGCAGGCAGCAGCGCCTGGGCAGAGCCTGGCTGCTGGGGACACCCAGAGCCACACAAAGCTTGGCAGTAAGAGGAGCCACCCTCCAGCTGTGACCTGGCCTTCCTGAGACTCCCAGGGGTCACCTCTGTGCTACAGGGTAATGCACAACATCTCAGCTACAGAACAGTGTTTCATTCATCCCTTAGTCCCATGTTCCCAAGCCAGTGGCAGTGAACACAGGGAAGACTTTCATTACTCCAGGTATCTGCCCCAGGTAAGAAGAGTTTATGGTCACAGCCTGTTTTAACCTTACCCAAATCTTCTAACCTACCAGTCAGTACCTGACATTTTGCCAAATACACTTTTCACTCTGAACATTGATCTGGTTAAACAAACTCCTGGGAGCCAGGAGGGACCCCCAGTTGTGTAAAGATTCAAGACAAGCTGATCATTGCCAATGGAGAAGGATTATCCATCATCTTGCCCAGTTCATTTCCCCCTTTTCCCTTCCAGTTACACAGGAAACTTGGGTTGGGCTTTGCTGGAGGAGACCCATGACTGCAACTGTATTTTATGTTCACAACATCCACCTGCACCTTGTTCTACAAAACATTTGTGAGATGGTGCTAAAAGCACCTTATTGAGGCTTTTTTACACTAACTTCCAGGATGGCTCAAACTACCACAGAACCTGAAGACTCTCACCAGCATCCTTTGAGAACCATGGGACTGTTTTGGAGGGAAAAGCTCTCTGAGGTCGAGTCCAACCATGCCCAGCGCTGCCCAGGCCACCACTGCCCCATGTCTCCAAGTGTCACATCCACAGGGCTTTTAAATCTCTCCAGGGATGGAGCTTCACCACATCCCCGGGCATCTATGCCAGGGCTGGGCAGCCCTTTCCAGGAAGGAATTGTTCCCAATATGCAACTGAAACCTCCCCAGGATGCAACTGAGGCCGTTTCCACAAACCTATGTCCCAAAAGAGCTGTTTTGACCACCAAACTCCAAGCATGACCCCAGGTAGCTCTTTCATTTCAAGGCCCAACAGTGGGGTCAGTCTCCCCTCTGACAGGCACCGAGGGACCCCAAAAGGCCCTGCAGGGAGAACTCTGCCAGACCTCCCTGCTGGAACAGCCACCCCTTCCCTTACCTGCACGGGGCAGCACACAGAGCCGCTCCATGAACATTCCTGCTGCTCCCAGGCTCCTCCTGCACGCGGGGCTGGCTCCGAAGCCGTCCCCAGCCGGGGCCCATGTGGGGCTGCAGATGCACCGAGGCTTCTGTCCCTCCCGAAATCAAAGTGTCAGTTTGGCTGCTGTCAGAGCACTTTGCTTTTTGCACATATAAGGAAGTGGCTGTTGATGTTATCTGAACACACTTCCTGTTCGATGTGGGGACGAGCACAAACCCTGTCACGTTAAGCCAAGTCGCCGTCTCGCAGGGCTCGGGTTGACACCTCAGAGCGGAGCTGAGGCTCCTCTGCTCTGCCTGCCCCACTTGGCACTCACTGCCTTGATTTTTATCTCAGCTCTGTACTCTCACAATAAAACTGCCCTCCCCAGTCCTGCAAAAGCAACCGGCCAAGCTCTGCTTCCCACCAAACCCCCTTGAGATCGGTCAGATCCCAGAGGCTCGAGGGATGCTCCAAACCCCACCATCACACGGGTGACACAGGACCAGCAGCCAAGCGGTGCCACGGGACAATTCCGGCTGAGTCTGGGCTATTCTGGAATTTCACTGTGAGATTTGGGGTTTTGTTTTTACTGAGGAAGGAGGTTTTGTGTGTTCCAGGTCGGCATAGCCCAGGAAGAGGCCATGTAGGAGTGCTGCATTCCAGGGCTGATGCTCCACAGCTCCCTGCCAAAGGAATCTCCCTAATTGGAATGCAACGCCTTGCTGGTTAAAGAAGAGCAAATAAATGAACCAAGTGAAAATAAAACCCGAAGGAAAAGGCACAGAGAGACCTCGGGGATCCCTGCTGGAATTAACTCTGTGTCGCCTGATCCCCCCAAGTCTGCACATTCCCTCACTTCCAATTCCACTCATCCCTGACTGCAGGCTGGGGACAGGAACCCCAGCTGGGACTGAACTGAAGCCACTTTCTGCTTTCATTCTGCTCTTCATGGCAACTTTCTAGATATTAAATGTTGGTTTTTATATGGACCAAGATCATGAAACTGCAGTGTTTGCTGGAGGAAACCAAAGGAATCCTTCCAGATCATAAAGGAAATGAAATACTGAAAATGAAAGATAATCTTCTCCCCTGTGGACTTCGAAACACAGACTGGTTTGGGTGCGAAGGGGCCTTAAAGCTCATCCCATTCCACCCCCTGCCATGGGCAGGGACACCTTCCAACAACCCAGGTTGCTCCAAGCCCAGTCCAGCCTGGCCTGGGACACTTCCAGCACAACCCTTTAATACATGTCTCTGAGGCTGCAGCTCTCCAGTACAGCTGGTCTGCACCTTGAGAGACAGACTGGGAGAACTGGGGACTTCCCTTACTGAAAATTCTCCAGGCTGAGCCCCCCCAGCTCCCTCAGCCCCTCCTGCTGCTCCAGCCCCTGCCCAGCTCCTTCCCTTCCCTTCCCAGCTCCAGCCCCTCCGGGTGTGTCTGGTGTGAGGGCCCAGACCTGGACAGAGATGCCCAGGCCCAGCCTCTGCCGGGGATGATCCGGGCTGCTCCAAACCCATCCCACTTAGGGTCTGCCAGCACAGCACAGGTGAAAGCTCTTGGGGGTGGGAGAGTTTGGTGCCTGGGAGGGTGAAAGAACAAGGACTGTGTGCTCAGAGAGTGTCCCTGGTGGGCTCAGGAAGGTGCACCCGGGCCACTTGCTCTCGTGGAACCGGGAGAAGCGATGCAGGGAGGCAACAAACCCCCAGGGGAGGTGACGTGCAGCTCCAAACCCTCACGGCACAGAAAACTGCTCCGCTTCGGGCAACAAGCACAGCTTGTTCTGCACAGAACCCGGGAAGGGAAGCTGAGGCAGAAATCCCCAACCAGTGGGAATGCCTTGGTGTGATGTGGAAGGGGGACCTTCCTCAGTGACTCAGAGCTGCTCACACACGGGAGCCCCAACCCTGAGCAAGGGCATGGACAGAGGGACACCCTCAGTGACAACACCGACCACAGGTACCTTCTAATTCCCCCATCAGCCCTAACCCACTCATCACTGTATTTTCAGCAACACCTGTAACATGTGACTTCATGCTAAAGGTCAAAATGCCACTCCTAATAAAAGCCATCAGTGCCAGACCCAGAGAGCAGCAAACCCCCTTTTCTGCATTAATACCGAACCCCTTTGCTTCACCCTGTCTGGTTTGGGGTTTGAGGTACTTTTAGCAGCCGTTTTAGGGGAAGATTTCCATTCCTTCTCACCTGGGTTCCTCCTGCCCTTCCAGTCACTCAGGACTGTGATATACAAAACGTTTCTCTAAAATCTATTACATGGATTTCTACATAAAGATCTCCATAAACACACATGAATTCTCTCACAGGTTTTTTTACCTAATATCATAACATTGGAGGTGTAGGGAAAGTAGCCCACAAAAGCCCTCATTGACCAAAAATGTTGAGAGGATTTGTTAGAAATGAAAATATTTCAGCCAGACCATGTATGGCTTTCCTATCAAAGGATGGATCTGGAGTCAAGTTTTACTTCTGGGGTTTTTTTATACTTCCACTTTTTTATACTTACATTTTTTTATATTTATATATAATTTTGTCCTTTCACGATGCTTTAAATGCTTAAAATTCTACAAGATGCTTCTTTTTTATTGTCTTGTGGCTCTGGGGAAGGGTCTGGCCCAGGTGAGCAGTAAAAGCCCCTTCTGCTGCAGTAACTCCCCACCAGGGCAGGGTTTGGCAGCTTAGTGCAGGCCTGTAACAGCTTTAGAAACCCCCTCTGCTCCCGCTCAGGTGTCTCATTGCACTGGAAATCAGTTTTAAATAATGTCTTGTTTTGGCCAAGAAATTCTGTGCATGACTGAGGGGAAAATATTGAAGGGTAAAGTTGCAGCATGAGCAGCTGCAGCAGCAGCTCTCCAGGCCACCCAGAGCTGCAGCCCCTGCCTGCAGGGGAGCTCCAGGCTCCCTCACACAGCTGGCAGTGAGGAAACTCTCATTTTTAACAGGGAATAACAGCACTAGGGTGAACAGAGTCTCCCCGACATCCTCACAGTGTATTACAGCTTTCCTCCTATTAATTCAGCTCCGACCATCTCAACAGCCCAGAAGGACCTGAGCAGAGCTTTGAAGGAGGAAAGAATTCAGAGGTTGGTCAAATGAACGGGTGCTGACAGGACCTGGGCAAGGAGGGAAATTCAGCTGCTCACTGATAAAGACTGTTCTGCTGTGCCTGAAACAGTGAGGCAGCAGGGCAGGGCACCGTGTGACGGTGACATTCCCTTCCCAGGGACAACAGGGTTCACCCCCAGAGTGAAATCCATCCTTCCCTTCGCTTGGCACTCCTGCACGACTTCCACAGAAAAGCCAGGATCTGGACGTGGCAGAAACGCCTCTGAAGCACCTGAGCTGAGCAGCCCCCAGACCCAGCACTGCCCCAGCTGGGCCTGGACAGGATTCAACACCAATACCTAAACAGTGCCTGGTCTGGGAGGGAGAGGAGACCAAACCAGGACAGACTAAGGGCAGTGGCTCAAGCCCAAACCCTGCAAGACCGACCAGTTCACTTCTCCCAGGGAACACGGGGAAAGGCAGGGGAAGCCTGGGAGAAGCAGAGTGGCAGTTCCTGGGTGTGCAGCCCAGGGTGCTGGTCTGTGGTAGGGCCAAAACCACAGCCAGGCACAGGTACCTGCAGCCCTTCACTGCCCAGCTGGGCACACCCGCCCCCGAGCTCCAAACACCGGCACATCTGGGGCTCTGTGACTGTCGTGAGGCACCAGCTGTGATGGAGAAAAACCTCCAAGCCCTGCCCAGTCCGGGTTAAAGCCATCGCTCCCGAAATGGGAACCCACCTTTCCTTTTCCATCTGCTTTTCTTCCCGTCCTTGTTGCTGCAGCCGTCGCTGCTGCTGCTGCTGTTCTCGGAGCTCTGGGAGTCGGACTGGGCATCACTGCTCTCCTCTGACCCCTCTGAGAGCTCCTTCAGCCCGTCTGGAATGTCCTTCTGCAAGAGGACACACACATACAGAGTCACCCACAGTGCCAGCAGCTCACACAGGCAACAAACCCCTTAAAACAGCGAGGTTTTTATTCCCCAAGGACCAACTGTGGATTTTCTGGTGCTCCACAGCAAAGTCAGAGCTGCTTCACCTCTTCAAACACTCTTCTGCCCTCTGGGTGTCCATTTAAAACACTAAATGCAGGTGACATGCCCTTAACACCGCCCTCATCATCACTCACAGGTGACTTTAACTGCTCTTCCCTGACTTCTCCATCCCTAATCGCCAATTCCAATGCAGAGGGACAGGACAAAGGAGAACGGTTTCCCACTGCCAGAGGGGGTTAGATGGGACACAGCTCCCACCAGACCAGAGCAGCCCCTGACCTGCCAACACAGGTCCCTGGGAAAACACAACCTGGCACTGGTTTCTGAGTGGTCCTTATGTCCTGTGAGGAGCAGCTGAGGGAGCTGGGGGGGCTCAGCCTGGAGCAAAGGAGGCTCAGGGGGGACCTTGTGGCTCTGCAACTCCCTGACAGGAGGGGGGAGCCGGGGGGGGTCGGGCTCTGCTCCCAGGGAACAAGGGCCAGGAGGAGAGGGAACGGCCTCCAGCTGGGCCAGGGCAGGGGCAGGGGGGCCATGAGGAGGAATTTCTCCCTGGAAAGGGTGGTCAGGCCTTGGCAGGGGCTGCCCAGGGAGGTTTGGAGTGCCCAGCCCTGGAGGTGTCCCAGGAAGGCCTGGCCGTGGCACTCAGTGCTCTGGGCTGGGGACAGGGTGGGGATGGGCACAGGGGGGATCCATGGGCTGGGAGGGCTTTTCCAACCTCAGGGATCCCGGGATTCAGTGAAACACCTGCACTGCCAAGGCTGTGGTGGGAGCAGTTGCCCTCACCTGGGGATTTGGGCTGTAAGAGCCTGAGGGAACAGTGGCTGTTTCATCCCAGCCTGCCCTCTAGTGCTTATCCCAGCGGATCCAGACTGCAACACTCATTTCCACTGCAGGTTAACTGGCAACAGCAGGCTGTTCACTGCTGCTGAGGTGTCCAGTTGTGGTGGGTCATGTCCGCCCTGCTCCCCCACCCAAAAAGCTCTGGGCACCTCACGGAGGTGCTGAGCCAGGAAGAGATGGACTGTGGCCCACCCCGATCCTCATCCCTGCTCTGCCACCCCCTCAGCCACAGCTGAACTGATGCCATCATTCCAAATATTCCTCAGGAACCCAATGCCCCGCTCAGTGTTCCACGTTTGAGGCAGCAGGAGGTAACAGCTGGACAGCTCCGTGTGTCCCCCAGGGAATCCCTTCTGCTCACGGACGCTGGGAAAAGCACATCAAAACAGCTCTCCCTGGGCCTGGAGACAACTGATTCCTTGTCCTGTGTCTGAAACCAAGAGCCAGCAGTAATTCCCACACCTAGGGCCAATTAAGGTGACAGGGGCTGTCAGTGTTAATGACTCTGTGGTTCCAGTCCTCTCCATCAAAGAGGAAATGAGAGGAGGGACAGTGTCTCCATGGGGAGCCCCCACACTGAGCAGGTCTGGGCACAGCCTGCACAGACAATTCACACCAAACCAGGAATGGTGTGAGGCTTCCTTCTGGTGCTTAAAACACAGATTATTTTTAAACACACCAATCAGATTGTTCGGTATTTTACCCTCTGTCTTACGAACAGACTGAGGAGAAGGTGATTTTTCATTTCCAGATACAAGCTGGGAGCAGTGAAGACTAAGTTACCCTTTTAGGGCTAAAGTCGCATTGGCATTTTATTTTCTCCTTCATTTCTGGGACAGTGATTAATATCAGCCAACTACCCTGGGATGACAAGGAGCACCTCCAGCTGTGCCCTCACACCAAGGTGCTCAGGAGCTGCCTCAGCATCTGCAGCTGGAGGGAATGGCCACACTCCAACTCCTGCCAGTGAGGAACAGTCCCCTCTTCAGGATTAAACTGGATAATTTGGACATGAGGAGGAATTTCTCCCTGGAAAGGGTGGTCAGGCCCTGGCAGGGGCTGCCCAGGGAGGTTTGGAGTGCCCAGCCCTGGAGGTGTCCCAGGAAGGCCTGGCCGTGGCACTCAGTGCTCTGGGCTGGGGACAGGGTGGGGATGGGCACGGGGGGCATCCATGGGCTGGGAGGGCTTTTCCAGCCTCATTGACCCTGAGATCCCAATCCAATGTAGCTTTAAACGGACCCAAGTCCCCTGAGCGTTCCAAGGAGATCCCAGGCGGACACTCACCTTCAGGGTGTAGACTCCCATGCGTCCCGGGACCTTGTAGAAGATTCCCTCTTCCCCGCGGGAGTTGGTGTGTAACATGGCATTCAGGCAGGCCAGGGGGGACGTCCCGCTGCAACAGAGCACGACCTCAGTGCCCAGGGGGGCTTCGGGGGCCCCTCACCCGACCGACACACGAGCAGAGGCAGAAGGACTCCAGACCCAACTTGCCTTCCCAAGGAGAACACAAGCTGAAGCTGCCACAACAAGCAACAGTGACACCAGGCCCCGTGTGCGCCAGTCCCAGGAAAAAAGCAAACAAAAAAGCCCCCACGTTCAGGCTCTCCAGGACCTTTCTGCCAAACATCAACCCAACACCAGAGTTTTCAGGCTCTGGATGCTCCACGGGGCTCGTGTGGACCTCAGAGCAGGTTTGGTGTGAGCTGACAACAGGCTGCACAGGGATTTTAAGTTGTGTTGGGGGTTTTTTTCCCAAAAAGGAACCCACATCTCACAAAAATGAGGGTTGTGGGATAAAGAATGGAAACAAATTACACAATTTCCCCTGAAAAGAGCGGAGATCTCTGATCCCAGCAGGAGAGTGGAGACAGAAGATCCCTTTTTTCACTGGTGGGGGTTTTTGTTTGGTTTTTCAAACCCATCCTGCTGCAGACAGGAGCAAACCCAGGAGGCACACAGGTGACCTGTGTTGCCACTGCAGGGACAGGGGGATCACAGCCTCTCCCAGCCAGGTGTCCTTGCTCCCAAAGCACACCGGGATCTAGAGGGGCCCTGCACAGAAATGGAGACTCCTTCAGGAACCAGAACCACCGAACTGACTAAAGCCCTGCGCTGGTGACTGACGGAGTGAACTCCCTGAGCAGGACACACAGCTGTGCCTGGAGTAAACCCAGAACGTCTCAAAAATCCCCCCAAACGGGGTGAAAGAAGCCCTGGGAGGAGAGGGAAACACAGGAGGGACGAGCACAGCCCTCCAAGGATTTGGGCAGGAATTGGTGCTCCAGGCTCTGCCCAGGAGCAGCAAAGGGAACGTAGAGCAAAGCACCATTCCCTGTGGATCAGGACAGGCCGGATCCAAGGGCTGGGCCCAACAGTGAGACTCAGCAAAGCGTGGCTGAGCTCTGCAGTAAAATCCTGCTACACTGCATTTATTGCTTTAGGGAAGGACAGAAATTCTTCTTCCCTGGGAGGGTGGGGAGGCCCTGGCACAGGCTGCCCAGAGAAGCTGTGGCTGCCCCTGGATCCCTGGAAGTGTCCAAGGCCAGGCTGGACAGGGCTTGGAGCAGCCTGGGCTGGTGGGAGGTGTCCCTGCCCATGGCAGGGGGTGGGATGGGATGGGCTTTAACGTCCCTTCCAACCCAAACCAAATCCTACTCTCGGACTGGATGATTTTCTGCCTTTTTCCGAGCACTCTCAGCCTGTAGCAGAGCAGGCTGAATCCCTCCCATTCCCAGGAAGCCTCAGGGTGGCAGGAGAGCTCTGCCACAGGCCTGACCTGCACCTCCCCAAGCACATCCTTTTAAAAACTGCACCAGAGCAGAGCCTCAGCATCTCACAGCAGTCTGGGCAGAGCTGTGCTTTGGAAGCTCCCCAAGGAATGGTGCCTTGGCAGGACCCATCTTTACAAAAGCTTTACTCATCTGGCCTCTCCACTGCTCCTCCTGAACTCATCCCCTGTTTAACAGCTTCTCCTTACTTTTAATTCACTGTTTGCTCACGTTTACCCCTCTCAAGGTATGTGCCCGTCCCTGGCACAAATCAAGCACTACTTGAGCCTGTCACACAGGTTATTATTAAATTTTTTTAAGTTAAAACTAGTCGACAAATCCCACTTAACTTTGAAAAAAAATGGGTTGCATTTGGGTAGAAGATAACGTGGCCATTTCACATCCTTTCTGCCTTTAAGGGTGAGTCGTTGTGAGCGCTCAGTCCCTGTGGGAACCATCCTATTCCCAGGACTACCCCTCACTCCGAGCCCTGCTCTGGGGGCAGGATGGTGGTTCCCAGCTCAACCAGTCTGACCAGTCCCTCGAGGCAGCTGCTGCAGGACCACGTGAGCTGTGCCACCAGCAGCTCCCACCTGAACTAATCTGGATCTCCAGTGGCACAGGAACCTCCAAACTGGACACGGGAACCCCCACATTAGACTTACAAACCTCCAAACGGAAAAAAACCCACCAAATCACACCGAAAAAGACAAATGAAAGCAAGGCAAGGTGCTCCCCCAGAACTGGGCGAGGCCCAAGCCATGGGGGCCGTAACCTGCCTGACCCCAGGGGAAACACTTCCCTTGGACAAAAGGTGGGTTTCCCCAGCCCTGGCACTTTGCTCCCGAATACATGTGCAGTGAGACTGGGGTTACATTTATTCCTGGAGCTGAAACTTGTTCTCCTGGGATGGGAGGATTTCACCCCTGGCTGGGTCTTTGCTGCCCCTGTGCTTGGAATCCCCCAGCATTGCCTCATTGCTTTCTCCAGCTCCCTGTGCTCTGCACCCAGCCCACCTCTTGTTACCTGAAATGCAGCAGCTGCCCCAAACCAGCCTGAGGAACCAGGTGTTGTTCTTCCAGTTGTTTTACTGCTTTGCCCCTTACTTTATAACCAAGGCCAGGAACACACCCTGGATACCAGCCAGCTCTGGCAGTTCCCACCATTCCACCCCATGCACAGATGAGTTTCTGTCCACTCCAGGGGCATCACTACTCCCAGTTTCACCCCAATCCCTCCCGAATCCACCCAGAGCCACGGGCAGCTCCAGGACTGCCGACTGGTAACGTCCCAGACCTCCTGGGAGCTCTCCAATCAGGATTTATCCTTCAGGAAAGAGCCTGTGGAGCTCAGCAAGACTATGCCATGACCAGCCTGTAACTGCTCTGCTCCTCGGTGTCCCCTCCCAGGGAGCTCTGTCAGATCTGCTGGAGCTCAAATCCCTCAGTTCATTTCCAAAGCTTCCAAACTGGTTCATTCTCCTGCTTTGCATCATGGCCATGGACCACCCTGGGCTCCAACTAAGCTCAGGTTTGGTTCTTGGCTTGAAGATGAGAGGGTTGAGGTGCAGATGCACAAACCTGCTCAGTTGGAGAGGCAGGAGTGACTTCGGGATTAGCCTGCACGGGGCTTGGAAGGTGTCCCTGCCCACGGCAAGGGCGTGGGACTGGATGGGCTTTAAGGTTCCTTCCCAGACAAACCATTCCATGATTCCATGACTCAAGATGCCATCTGCTCCTCCCAACTCAGTGTGTGATGTGCTCACTCGGGACACACCCCTGAGCCAGGGGCAGGAACAGCTGCAAACCCAGTTCTGCTGCACCCAGACAGCAGTTCTACCCCTAAATCCGGGCACTTGCCTTCAGAGGCTGCACCTGCACAGGGCACGTTCAGGATTCCTCTGAACTGGTCTTTCCCTCAGGAACCAACTGTAGGAAGAGCCTGGACTGGCTCGTGCCAGGGCTGATTTCCCTGGATCTGCCTGGGCTGCTTTCATCCCAAATCTCACTGATGAACTGAAAATGGAATACAGGCACCACCAGGGCACCAGAACTTTGTGCTGCCCAGTAACAGGAGCCCTTTTCAAGCCTGCTCCGACACATCAGGCTGGACCTGCCTCGTCAGGACACTTCCCTGGGGGACAAAAACACTTTCCTGATGAGAACCAGATAAATCCTGACACAGGAAATAACTGACTCGGGCATCCTGCACCTCCAGAAAGCTACTGGTGCCTCATCCAGTGCTTCCAACAGTCATTTCTGACCAAAATTTCAGCAGTGCATGAAGGCAGGGATCCAGATACGACCCTGGGGGACAGCCTGGATCCGGGTTATCCATCCCCTGGTACTCCCAGCACGCAGTTGCTTTTCCATGCAAACCCTGCTCAGGAGGTGCCACTGCAGGGCAGTGCAGACCCGAGCTGGGGGTGCTGCTGTGAGCAAAAAGCCTTTGTAGCTGTACTTTCACTGAGGCACTCACAGCAGTGCATTATCCCAACTTCATTCCAACTGGAATTGCATGTTCAGGGACAGCAAACCTGTTGTAACTGGTGGGGATGATCACCTGGAGTGACTATCCAGTGCTAGGGACAGCCCACTGACAAATGGACAGGGTCCTAGGGAAAACCTGGATAAGTGTCCTGCTGTTCACACTGGTTCCCACCTCAGCTGAGCAATCCCTCGGAGGGCTGGGATGAGGACAGGCTGATAAATCCAGACGGATTTGTGCACTGAAATGAGCTTGTACTAAAGCACGAAATATCCCTCTGCCAGAGTTGGGAGACTCCGAGGAGACTCTAACAGCCTTTACCAGGCTCACTTGGTTTCCATGGCAGTCCCAGCACACGCTGAAACTTCCTGGCTTTTCCTTTTCCAAAAAAAAAGCTCGGCAAAGCCCAGCCTTTGAGTAAAACCTGCCCCAGCAAGGGCAGCAAACTCAGCATAAAAGGACTCGTGGTGCCAGCACAAGGGCCACGATCCAGGATCTCGTGCCCGGGACCTTCGGCGTGAGAACTGGGAAACTCCCTCCTTAGTGTCTGTCTGAAGTTTTTTAGGGGCCACTTCACTTCCCCAGAACTGATGCTTTATCCCCGCTCCCAGTACTGGAGCTTGGGAAAAACCAGGGAGACAAATCCACCCCTCACAGCTTCCTCTGTCAGAGGACTGGGGACAAGGGCTGGAGGGACAGGACACAGGGAACGGCTTCCCAGTGCCAGAGGGCAGGGAGAGCTGGGAGATTGGGAAGGGATTGCTGGCTGGGAGGGTGGGGAGGCCCTGGCACAGGGTGCCCAGAGGAGCTGAGGCTGCCCCTGGATCCCTGGAAGTGTCCGAGGCCAGGTTGGACGGGGCTTGGAGCAACCTGGTGCTGCCAGTCACTGAAATGGGGGGTTAGTAATGATTCCCTTCTAATGCCAGCCAAAAATAACCAATTTAACAGACTTGTGCAATCTATAAACCCATGACTGACACACAAATTGCATTTTTCACATTATTGGCTGAACAAGGGGTTTGGGAACTTGCAAATATTAATTCAATTCTGAAAATTACCATTTTCCATATGCACAGTGTCTCTAATGAGTTGGAGAACTGATCTCAGGGTGATCCCCAGCAAGTGACTGTCCCTGTGCTGGCAGGACAGGCACATTCCTTACTTATTTTGCCTGCTGGAAGGGCCAAACCAGGGTAATGATGGTTCTCGTGGGGAAGAGGCAGCTGTGAGGCCAGGCCACAGCATAACAAATATCCCTCACTGAGGGTTTCTCCAAGCTACCCAGCATTTCAGCCCAACACACACAGACCACGTTTTCCTTCCCAGAAATCCCAAACTTAAGTCAACATTTCAAACAGGACACTTTTAACCCCACACTGAATCAAAAGCTTCTTCAGACTCAGCTGAAAAAAGGGGTTTGAGTGGTAAGTGAAGCTTATGGTGAGGACTCTGCTCCAAGCAACGGCCTGTGGAAGGGGAGGAAGGAGGTGGAGCATCCCTTCCACCCTGTAATCCCCCTGGAGCATCCCTTCCTGCACTGCAATCCCCCTGGTGCATCCTTTCCACGCTGCAATCCCCCTGGAGCATCCCTTCCTGCACTGCAATCCCCCGGAGCATCCCTTCCTGCACTGCAATCCCCCTGGAGCATTCCTTCCACGCTGCAATCCCTCTGGAGCATCCCCTCCACGCTGCAATCCCCCTGGAGCATCCCTTCCACGCTGCAATCCCCCTGGAGCATCCCCTCCACGCTGCAATCCCCCTGGAGCATCACCCCTTCCCCCAGCCCTGCTCCGAGGCCCCAGGGCCTGAGCTGACTTGGGCTGATTTTGAACCCAAAGTGACCCAACCCCAGTGGTCCCAGTGTTCCGGTGGTGTCGCACTGGGACTTTCAGACCCTCCCCTCAGCACATCCCACTGGGTGATTCATCTACCAAAAGGTGACTTCAGGTCACAGCTCCAGTTCTCAGGTGTCAGCAGCACTCTGGGCCCAGCAGATCCCTGCAGCCTCCTGCCACAGGTGCCTCAGGAGTGAGACCCTGTCCCAGGGGCAGGGATCCTGCAGGCAGAGGGGCAGCTGCTGCTGGGCACCCAAAGGCAACTGGGAACGCACTGGTTTCACCCTAGCGAGGTGCCCCCGGCACAGGGAGGGGTTAATCAGTGAAACAAAACCAAGTGATCCAGCAGTGAGAGTCACTTCCCACCCTCACTGCCCCAGGGGCTGGACAAAGTTCCCCCAGGAGCTGGGCTTGGCTCAGGGGGCAGCATTTCCCATTCGTTTTCCTTTGGAGCATCCCCTTCTTCCCCACTTTCCAGCGAACCAGACATTCACACCAACAGCTGTTTGTTTAGTAGGGTATTAAAATGTGGTGGTTTAGAGGACCCTGGTTCCAGGAGTGTGGAAGTGCCAGGGCAGAGGCAGAGCCAAGAGCCATGCCCGCCCCGCCCCAGTCAGACACGGCAGGGTTAGGAAAGCAGCTCGTTCCCCATGTTAAATTTGGCTTTTCCCCACAAGCAGCACCCCCACAAGAGGCCCCAGACAAGGTGCACACACCCCACATGCAAACCAAGCACCCCCTCACCCCAAACCAGCAGGGACAGGCGGGAGGCACAGCGAGGAGCCGGGCACCACACCGGGGTCCGAGCAGCGACATTCCCAGTTTGCATCCCAGGGAGCAGGGATGCCAAGGGCATGCAGGGAGGGCAGGGCAGGGCCAGCAGCATCACACCAGGGCTACGAGCAGGGGCTAAGGGGGGCAAAGCAGGGCTCTGAATTAGGGTTGGCAGGTGGCGTTAGGGGGAGCAGCTTTGGGGCAAGCAGCAGTGGGTCTTACCTTCTGGAGGTGGAGGGCAACCCAAAAAAAGGAGAGAAAGACCCCTTTAAAGACTTGAGCAAAACAATGGACTCATCATTAATTCATACAAACCCTCCCCCCCATCCACCAGAACCAGATTTTAAATGTTTTGGGCCGACCTGCAGGGATGTTGAGCCCAGGGGAGACCTGGGAGGAAGGTGTCACCTGCCAGGTGGGTGCAGTCTGCTCCCAAGGCCGCTGGGACACAGCTCCAACCGCAGGACTGTCACCTTCCCCGGGGATGAGCTCCCCAGCAGCCAGGAGGGCCCTCTGCAAGTCTGTCGGCCCCATGCACACAGACAGTGGAAGAGCAACTTACTCCTTCAGCCCCCTCAGCACGACTTCCAGCTCACACCCCCAGGGCAAACAGCAGCCCTGGAACCCAGACTGCCAGGGGTTAAAGGAGGCAGGACCTTCATCAGCCCCACAGATGATCCACGGCCTCACCAAGCCACCAACAATCCAACTCATGCACACTTGGACCTCCCCACAGCCCTGGGGCTGGGGGCACCTGCAGGAGGTCACTCCCTGCAGCCCCTCTGGGCACACCAGCACTCCCACCCGGGGCTCTGGCTGCACACACGGATCCTGAGGATTCCTGGAGCTGCCACGGGCACCCAAACCAGGACTGGTGCAGGATCAAGGGTGCAGTCAGAGGTCTCAGCAAGTGTGGAAGGAGCCCCACTCAGAGCATCGTGTCAGGAGGGCCCAGGAGGTTCCTGTGGCAGAGGCTCAGCCTGGAGGACACTGGAAGCTCTCAGGAACACACTGAAGCTGGACTCATTTACACCTTTAATTAACGGTCTGTAACGACAACTGCAGGAACATCGGGGACTCCGAAGTGCCGAGCCCTGGACAGGAACAACCCCCTTGCAGGAGCCCCTGGCTGTCTCAGACGTGGTTTAGGGTGGAAGCAGCACCTCCATGTTCCCAGCACTGGACCCGCTCCACCTTTCCGTGTCCCCAGATGCTGCTCAGGGCAGTTCACCCACTGGAGGGACTATGCAGAAATCAGCAGTTCCTGATCTTAAAGGAGTGAAAGGGAAGCCCCTTCCTCTAAGGCTTTTGGGGCACAGAGTTAAGAGTTCCAATGCTTTTGGGTTCCCCCTCTGTGTTTCTGCTACAGAACCATGAGCCAGCTCATACTGAAGAGAAACCCTAAACTGAGGGGTTTGAGGCCTCAGCTCCAGTGCTTTCCAGGAGAGAGCCAAGCCCTCAGATTCCTGCAGTGCTCAACAATACAGGATTCCACTCCTTGTCCCAGTCCCTCTCCAGCTCTCCTGGAGCCCCTTCAGGCCCTGGAAGGGGCTCCAAGGTCTCCCTGGATCCTTCCCTTCTCCAGGTGGGCACCCCCAGCTCTCCCAGCCTGGCTCCAGAGCAGAGGGGCTCCAGCCCTGGCAGCAGCTCTGGGGCCTCCTCTGGACTCTCTGCAGCAGCTCCACGTCCTTGTGCTGCTGCTGCCCAGGGCTGGAGGGGCAGGAGGGGTCTGAGTGGGGCAGAGGGACAGAATCCCCCCCAGTGTCCTGCCCTTCAGGTGCTCCCGGTGTGCTCTCCGGGGAACACACCAGGCTCCCCATGGAGCACAGACCCACCTACACACAGAGGTTCATGATACAGAACTGAAAGCCACCGTGGCCTGGAGCTGGTGGTGCCAGGAGAGTGTTCAAGGGGCAGAAGTGGCATCTCCAGCTTTTCCTCACTTGAGGAAGTGTCCTGGTAGAAGGCCCTGCCTGGCTCAGAGCAGAAAACCCTGAACAAGGAGATAGTCAGGAGTGCCCAGAGGTGACACCCACACACCCAGTGACCCCATTAAACATTAACCTGGAACCGTCCCCGGGACTCCACCTGACAGGCATTTATCCAGAAATAGCTCTGACCTGTACTTTACACTGGAGACTTTCCAGAGATTTCATTAAACACATCAGAGGGGCCTCAGCCAACACCCTGCTCTGCCTTCAGCTGCAACTGTCACTTGGTAACTGTTTGTCTTCTCCAGAAAGCACCAAACCCAGCTCTGACTGACTGAGTGACTCCCTGCACTGGCGTTCCCGACCCTCCCTGCTCCCAGCCCATCCCCAGTAACTCAGGGAGAAACCCTGAGGACTCTGGCAATTAATATGCTTCCAATAAATTCCCCTTTCCCACTGGGGAAACGTCAGCAAAGAGCCCCAGAGCCCCAGTTGTGAGTCAGAAATCCCGCACAGCACAGCCCTAAGAGGCTGGCAGTGCTTTTATGGACATTTCAGAAGACCCATCTCCCAGGAGAATGACAAAAATCTCACTCACTGGAGAGGTCTGGGATAACCCAGGCCGGTGGTTCCTTAGTAAGGAACGTGGATGTCCCTGTCCTACCCCCAAACACACTCAATACCAGTATGAAAGTCAGGGGACATGAATTCAAGGTGTCCCAGCTCATTTGAAGATTACCTTTAAAAGCAGCTGTGAATTAAACAACGTGAAAAGTTATTTATGGTTCAGGTGGCTGCAGCACATTCCAGGCCAGTTCAGAGTTTGCAAATTCACCCCCTGCAAGGGGGGAACCAAAGGTTTGTGGTACAGCCTGTGGGACACACCTCACCCCACAGCCCCTTCCAGGAGCAGCCCTTTCAGCCCCTTGCCCACAAATGAGGGCTCCAAGGCCCTGCAGGGACTCACCACATCACTGAGGCCCAAAGGCCACCCTGCCCCAGCATCTGGGGTCATCCAGACTGGCAGGAGCCTCTGGAGACCACCAGTGCAACCTCCAGGAGCAACTGCATCAGAGATCTCAGGGCTTTGTGCAGTCAAACCCTAAACCCCCCCAGAACTGGAGGCCCCACAACCCCCCTCCTTTTATCACCCTTATGGTGAAAAAATTATCCCCTCAGATACCCCTTTGCACCCAAGGCCTCTCAGCCCAGCACTGGGAACCTCCACGGGTCTGGCTCCAGTCAACACTGGCACAGCTTTCCCAGAGCAGCTGTGGCTGCCCCTGGATCCCTGAAGTGCCCAAGGCCAGGTTGGACGGGGCTTGGAGCAGCCTGGGCTGGTGGGAGGTGTCCCTGCCCACGGCAGGGCGGGGAAGAGGGATGAGCTTTAAGGTCCCTTCCACCCAAACCAACCTGGGATTCTCTGATTCTCTCTCTAGTCCAACCACAGCAGTGAAAAGGGAAATTTAGCTTCTGTACCTTTTTTCCCCAAAAAGTTTAAGGGTTTAAGGGTCTGTTTTGATTTATGTTAGAAATTCCATGAATATTTCAGAAGAACTGCCCAGAGCACCAGGTCTGTTCTCATTAGGGTCTGTTCTCATACAGAGATGGGGGTAGTGTTCAGATGGATTTCCTTCTTGATCAGTCCCCCCTGTGTTTGGCCAGGGGCTCACAGGATGGTGCTGTGCAGTGTTCCCAGGAAATCCAAGGAAAACCACACATTCCTGGCTATTAAGAGAAAAAGCCAGCAGAGAGACTTTTCAGAATGCTAATTTTGATTAGATATTCACTGATTTTCACACATCCAAGGAGACTGAGGAAATCCAATGACAGATTAAAAAGCTACTTCTCCTCTAACAAATGCGACTCCCTGTTGCTGACTCTCACTGCCCACTCAACCCAGGGAAGTCTCCCCGCTGGCTCCTGGGTTACCACTGTTATCCCACACCCCTTCCAAGCCTCCTGTGCAGTGTCACAACACGCCCAGGCTCCCTGGGCCCGGCTGCCATCAAACAGGGCCACAATTCCGGGACGTCAGCAAATCCTGGGGCCAGCTCTGGGCACGCTGGTCATCCACATGGATGTCACTTGTGCTGCCTGCAAGCACTGCCTGCAGGTGGGAGGGGATCTCAGAGGACCAGGGCAGCCTGGCCAACAGGCAGAGTGAGACAGTCGGGATGACAGGTCACACAAGAGGCTCGTTTGAGCCCCGGGATGTCTGAGCACTCCACAACTGGCTCCTCGGAGTGCTGGCCCTGGCCTGGCCTTTAAAAATGTCACCACTACAGCTGCTGGAGCAGCAGGATAAAACCCTAAATACAGGTCAGGTAACCAGACAGTATCACCCTGGGTTTCTGTTCTGCTACGCAACAAAATGTTATGGAATATCTTGTCTTGTCCAAAACTCAGCCAAACTGCCCTGCAGGTGGCAGAAACCTCTGCTCCCTCAGCTGCTGTTGGGTTTTTCCACACTCAAGTGTCACCTTCTTCCCTGCAGTTCCAAACCCTCTACACCAGTACCAGTGCCCTGAATCCTCTAAACTTTCCCCCCATTCCCTTGAGCTTCTCCAGGAGCAGCTCCTGCCCGAGCACATTCCAGGGATCACTGAGGGGAGATGGACTGGCTGCAAACGGGACAATGACACCACCCGGGCTCCCATTCCCTCTGCCTCACCCCACCACCTCTGTGGGACAGTCACCTGTCACTTCTGGAACTGTTTTGTCTCCAGAAACCAGAGATTTTAAAGAGTTTGATGTACCTAAGGATTGGAGGCCATAGATGGTGAGTAAAAACCCAACAAACACCCCCTGCAGTCAGAGCTGGCCGAGTTTAAGGATCAGGTGCTTTGTGGAAGTACTTTGCTATCAAGAAATCCGCAATTTGGTTTATTAAAAGCAAATTGCACTGAGAAACAACTCAAAAACCTCTAAAAACACCTGAGTCACACACCTTTCACCCCCCTGAGGAGCCAGGGCAGGGCTCTGCTGTCACCTGCTGCCAGAGGCTCTGCCAGAACCTCCACAACCTGGAGAGCTCCACCTGCTCCCCTGACAGTTTTTCCTCCTTCCCTGACAGGACTTTTCCTTTAAGAAATGTTGTTTTGTGTCAAGCCCATCTTGTCATGGGCTATGACCTACCAGAACCCCAGTCCAGCCACAAACACTGGCCCTCACTGCAATGTAATTGTTTAAAATGGGACAATCTTTCAGGTTTTAAACTAAATAAAGCTTTACTACACCAATTTAATACCCGAGGGGAACGGTCACTACCCAGTACCCAAGTGTGGCCAAGGGGAGGAGCTGGAACTCCTGACTGTTCCCACAAACCCCTCTGGGACTGAAGCTGCTGAGGAGTCTGTGCTGTCTTGGTGCTCAGCATGAGCTCCTTTAGAGAGGAAAACACCTCCACCAGCTCAGGCTCAACCCCCAGATCAACTCTAAGAGCAGGATGTGGGGCTGAGAAGGGTTTTAGGCACTGCTGCACTTCTGTTCTGCCCTTGGTCTTTGCTGTTTGGTCCCAAATGTGGCCTGAGCAGCCAGAGACTGGATCCTCTGGGTGCCATCCGAGCTCCTGCTTGAGGTCCTGCCCCAAGAGAACAGCCTGGGTGGCTAAACAGGGTCCTGAGTCTCCGTGCCTGGGTGTTTGCTGGGCCTGTGCTCTGCCCCCAGGACAGACCAGTGCATTCCCAGCCCTGGGGGCACGAGGGGCTGCTTGTGAATGTGCCTTTGCTGGATTAACAGGATTTAGCACAGAAATGAAGCTGCCCCAGTGTAGGAACTAAACCTCACTTCGGTCACCTCCCCAAAGGGAACTGAGCACGTTTGGTTTCCTCAGCGTTGGATAAATCCCACATTTCCCAAAGCAAACAGCCTGGTGTTCGAGGGGAAGATCCTGCTCTCACAGCACAACTCCTGCACCGGGCCCTTGAGTGCTTCCTGCAAAGCAGATGGATTGCTGGGCCTAACTGGCAAAGTGCAGTGGAAGACAAAACTGAGGCAAATTTGGGATGGCTGCTTAATTCCAAAATAGAAGAACAGGCACAGCCAACCCTCTTTATCCCCCCTCTCTTTTCCTTTGCTCTTAGAAAACAGAAGGAACACTCTGTACTTCATATGGACAGTTGTTCTCTCACTCACCTCTGGGAAAGAGGTGAGGCAGGACTCTGGAATTCAGCTGGGCCCACAGCAGTTCAGGAGCTGCCCTGTGCCCAAACCACGGGGACGGGGCCATGGAGCTGGAACCCCCCTCTGCCCAGCACCCTGCCCAGACACTGGTCCTCTGGGAGCAGGAAGGTCCCTAAGGCAGAACCACACACCCCTCCAGGTCATTCCAAGGAAAACAGCGCCAGGCGTGAAGTTTCCTATATCAGGATCTTGAGCTGAGGCTGCTTTGATACTTCCTGGGTGGCTCTGAGTTTGGTTTGGGTCATTTCAACACTTCAGTTGAACTGTCAGCTCACTTCTTGTTCCAAAAAGAAATAAAAACCTGCTGTGTTTGCTTCAGTGCCTGAAGTACCTGATCAAGTCTGGGTTATCCCACAGAAGAGCTGCAGCCTGGAGACCTGCACACCTGGGAAGCAGGGATGAGCCTCTTCCAGCTCCCTTGGGGAAAACACTGCTGACTTGAGGGCTTGTTTGCAAAATGGGACCCAGACACCAAATCTGCACCATTTCAGTCCCAAAAATCCTGAGGAGACGGGGGTTAACAGCAAACCACACTGGGCTGGAACCAATGGGTTTTACTGGTTCAGGTACTCCACTCACCTGATTTCCTTAAGTCCTTCTTTCTGGATAACCTGAAGGATCTCTTTATGGCTCATAGGTGTGTTGGGATATTTCTCCAGGACCTGGCAAGCGAAAGCAGATTGAGAGGAAGTTACTCATGTGCATTTTGATTTTAATACTCAGCTGCACCAAAACCTACATTTAATGGTTTGGACTTCTCCAAGGAAGGACTACTGACCCTCTGCCACCTCATGACCACCACCTGAAGGACACAGGGAGCAGAGGGACTCCAGAGACCCACTGAAGGACTTCAGTGCGATTCCCAATTTTTATTTTGAACGTGCTGCCCCTAGACAGCACTTTGTGGAGAATGAAAGGCTCCACAGCACCAGGGTAGCTCCCCAACCATCAGCTTCCCACCCTGGAATGCTTCAGGAACTTCGAGGTACCTCAGATCCAACCCTCCCCAAACCCATGAGCCAAAACCACTGCTCAGTCTGGCTGAAAGGATTAAAGAAGCTGAAGGAAATGGGGGGGTTGGCACTGTTGGGGCTGTTTGGAACTCTCTACACACAGGTCAGCCTTAAAAGCCCATAAATATGGTCTATGGAAATGGTTCCTCTGTGAACCGTCAAACACATTCCCATCCCTTCCCAGTCCCTTGGCATCTGCTCTCCTCCCCTCCAAGGGCACTGAGATGCAAAAGTAGAATTGAAAGAGTGGCCAGAGAGATGTCTGAGGCTTCTGAAGGAAGATGCCAGTTACCACACGTCATTTGGATATTTTAAGCAGTTATTTGTGCTGGGGGATGGGCAGGAAATGCCTCGTTTCCTTCTTAGTCATCAGCTTTTGACCCGAGCCCGGCACATCAACCCCCGGCCCTGACTTAGGGCTTCCACCAGAAACAAACCACAAGTGCCTGCCGTGCAAACCCTACAAGTGACTCTGCAGAAGGAAATGAAAGGTTTCATTTCTCCGTTCAGCAGCTGAGCAGGACCCAGGGCTTGCCCTCAGACCCTGTACCTCCTTCCCTCCAGGAACACTCCGTTATCCCCACGGCTGCGGATTCTGCTCTCTTGGAAAGGACTTGGCTTGGGCTGCAGCATCTCCCTGCTCAGAGAACAAACCCCCTACGTTTTGCTGCATCTGCAGCTCTGGAAGCTCCAGCTGATGGCCCCATCCTGGGGGGGATGTTAAAGGATGTTAAAGCCTGACTTTCAGAGAATCAGACAGTCATAAAACAGCTTGAGTGGGAAGGGACCTTCAAGATCATCCAGTTCCACTCCCTGCTGTGGGCAGGGACACCTTTCACTACACCAGGAGCTCAGCCTGAAAGCTTGTTCTGCACCATGAGCTTGAAGCCCGGGGAGGGCAAGAAATGAAGTTTATCTCCATTTCCATCTGCAGCATCACCTCTTCACTGCAGGCAGCAAACCCAGAGGAGAAATGAGGCAGTGCTGTGAGTGCGTTCCCAGAGAGCCCGAGGGCACTGGCCATTGCCACACATAAACCTAACTGGGCATTTTCCTTCCTGGGCACTGCGTTCCCCTGACTTTCACTACCTGGAGTGCTCCTGACAAGCCCCATCTCGCTCACACCCGGAGCTGCAACACCTCATTTCATTAACTTTGCACCGGCACAGTGCAAATTAACGCCCAGTGGGCCCAGGGCACCTCAGCAGTGAGCACAGAGAGCAGGAAAAGCTTTTCCAGTTAAGTCCCTGCCTGCCCACAGGGTGCTCCCATGCCCCTCTCCCAGGTAACCTGTCCCCACTCTTCCTGCCACAGGCCTTGTTCCTGGAGCTGAGCTCGGCAGGACCAGTTTGGCCTCCTGCCAGCCCTGCCTGGCTCCCCCAGATGGTGCTGGTGCTGGGCCGCCCTGAGAGGTCACTCTGGAAGATCAACCAGCTCTCCTGGGTTTCTCTGCTCCACAGGACACATTCCCAGAATCATGGATTGGAAGACACCCTTAAGATCATCGAGTACAACCAACCCCCAGTCCTGCCAAGGCCACCACTAACCCATGTCCTCAAGTGCCACTGTGGCTTTGCCAACGCAGGATCAAAGTTTCTTGTGTTGGGCAACCACCAGCAGAGGGGAAACCCATCAAAGGGCCTGTGTGGCTCCCCAGGACCAAGATTAATTTGCACCCTCCTGATAAGAGTCATCTCGTGCTCTTCAAGAAACTTATTGAATGTTAACTCTCCGCCTCCTTAGCGAAACAAAGCAGTTCACACCTCCAGCTGCACTAACAGCTCCCTGCTGCCACACAGGCTGATCCAGAAGAACCGGGAATGAGGATTAGAGAGACTCTTGAAAAACCAGATACACTTAAGTACCTTCTCCTCTCCCCTCTGCCCTGTAATCCCGTATCAGATCCTTCACTGGAGCCATTTTTAGTTACTGTGTGTAAATAAATCAAAACTACTGTCTGCCAGAGGACTGGATTTGAGAGGCATTTGAGAATTAAGAGTAGGGGTTTATGAAGTACCTTCGTGCTGTGCTGGGCCAAGAGGAGCCCAGAGAACAACCCAGCAAGTGCCAACACTGGTTACTGGAACCCTTCATTCCCTGAGCAGAGCTGGGAACGCCGGGAATGCTGAGAGGTGTCAGCTCAACGCAGGGGAAGCCAAGTACTGGGGATGGGGTCACCGATGCTCAAATCACACTCCCTTAGGGGGTGAAATAGTCTACAAAAAACATTAATCATGGAACGGTTTGGGTGGGAAGGGACCTTAAACATCATCTCATTCCAACCCATCTCATTCCAATCCCGTTTTCCAGTTCCAAGGATCATCAGAAGAAAACACATTTCCTAATTTTACACCTTGGTTGGGCTCAGTGGCCTTAAAGGGCCTTTCCAACCTCAATAGTCCTCTGGTTCACCTCTTTTGTATTATGGTTTTGCTGAATTCGGCTCCAAGTCCATATTCTGCTTCCAGGTTCCAGGTCAAGCTCTTGCAACACACCCCAGAGGAATCCTCCTGCTCTGGCCATGCTGCCTGCCAGCATTCCTGACATCCAGAATAAAATGGAAGGGCTCAGGAATTCCCAACAGAGACAGCTGCACTTCCAGCACCTCCCTGTCTGACAAGGGTTGGCCCGAGGGCCCCCTTACCCCTGAGGGGAGGTATTTCTGCCAGGAGTCCGACCCTGCTGCTCGAGTCAGAGATGAGACAAGCGGGCCCCAGCCAGCAGGAGGGAGGAGGGGAGGGCAGGGGAGGGTTGGGAGTTGTTGGACCTCAGGGAAGATCCACAGGGACCAGGCTGATGACTTTGGTACAGGTGACAACCCCAGCACGGGACAGAGACCATCAAAAGGGATGTTTACATGAATCAGCTGATATTGCTGTTAAAAAAGTTACACCCAAACCAACCACCCTCTAACCCTAAATGCCAGGACTGGCTGCTTTGGGAGTAGTTTGGCCTGTGTTTTGCAGCACTGATAACCCCAACCCCAAAACAATCTCATCCCTACATCAAAGCTTTCAGCCCAGTTTTAGAAATACTGCAAATTAAATCAATAGAGCCCTTCTCACTCTCCAGCCCAGGGAAGAGCAGCCAGTGCTCCACAGGAGATCCCTGAGGAGATCCCTGGAGAGACAGCAATTCCCAGGGGCTGCACCTCAACACACATCGGGGATGAAAGCCTCACCCTGACCAAGGGGGGCGAGTGTCCACACGGGGACATTTGTTGTACTGGACATGGGAACAGCCACAGTTCCACCCTGAGAATACTCCAACCTCTGACCTGGACAGCACAGACAAACCCGACCTGTGTTACCAGTGGTACTTAAACACACACAGCAAAGAGAAACTGGTCACAGAAAGAGAAGAGGAGCAGGTTGGCCATGAGGAGGAATTTCTCCCTGGAAAGGGTGGTCAGGCCCTGGCAGGGGCTGCCCAGGGAGGTTTGGAGTGCCCAGCCCTGGAGGTGCCCAAGGAAGGCCTGGCCGTGGCACTCAGTGCTCTGGGCTGGGGACAGGGTGGGGATGGGGCACAGTGTGGGCTCTGTGGGATCTTGGAGGGCTTCTCCAACTGGAATAGCTCTGTGATCCTGTGAAATGTGTCCTGGGCTGCTGTACCTGCAAACACAAGGACATTCACCCCTCTGCTCCCCAGGCCCCCGCAGTGAGCAGAAGTCATCGCTTACACAGAGTTCCGTCTCTGGTTTAACAGAGCTAAAACTGCCATGAGAAAATATATTTCCAGACTGACCATATAATCTGCCCATTTATGGGTTTTATTCCTTTCCTCATTTCTTTGACAGAGGAGGAGGTGTGAACCCACAGGAAGATAACCTGGAAGCACAAGAGCAGGCCAAGGGGCTGGGATTGTATTGATGGACCGAGGACTGAGTGAGAATGGCTCAGGAAGGAAGGGGTGAGAGCCTCAGCTCTGACACCTCAGTGCTCAGTCAGCAGCTCTGTCTGAGCAAGGCTGGTACCTGGAGGTGGAGCTGGAACCTGCAGGGCCAGGCTTAGCTGGGGAGGGATTTCCACACACCCTATTCCATCTAAATTCTTCCTAAAAACACACAGACTAAATTCATGGCTCCTGACATTCTACATTTTCCTACTGCCTCTTACCAGGAAAAGGAATGTTCCTCTTCCTATAGAGCTTACAAAGACCCTGCACTGAAGCCCCTCATGCCAGGAAAAGATGAGAATTAACTAAAACCACCACTGCTCTTCCCCTTCCCAACTCCACGTGCTCCACAGAACAAAGCTCTGGGTAGTGGAGATCTCCATCCAGAAGGCTGGACCATTGGGATGGTCACCAAAGCTGTGCTCTCCTGGGGACCCCATACACACAACGATCCCATGTGTGTATTCCATACACACAACGACCCAAACAGCGCTGGAGGTGCCCCAGCAGTGCCCAGCACAGGGACAGGCACTGCCCTGGGCCTGTGGCCACAGCACTTCTGACACAAATCAAACATCAGGGGCTCAGGAACGAGCTCCTTCCAGATTCAACAGCAGGTCCTCAAGGAAACTCAGCAACTGCCAAACAAAACCCAACATTCAGTGCTGGATCCTGGGCCAAGAGGGATGAATGGAATGACAGGGAACACGGTGCCTCTCCCCCAGGGAACAAATCCCCCCTTCCACCCCTGGACAGAGGTTCGTGGCTCCTTCCGAGCAGACTCAGGGCACCACCCTGACCAGGCGGACACCACAACAGCTACACCAGGACTCCTGGGAGGGCTGCACTGAATCACCCATGAAACGGGGGCTGAAACCCTCAGTGAGGGAGTCAAAACCAGAGCTCCCCTCCCCCAGACCTGCCCAGCACAAACCAGCTCTTACTGGGCAACACGGCAGGGTTTAGAGCTCAGCCCTTGCCAGCAGCAGGAGCTGGCTGCACTATTCCATTTAGGAAAGCTCTGGGTGATCCAAGGCCTGCCCACGTAAATCCAGCAGTGCACCACGCCAGGATTCCAAATGAAGGAGGATAAAAGCCTCACGGAAACTCGCATTTGAAGTGGTTGGGTTTGTTTGTGTTTGTTTTTAGCAGCAATCAGCCCATCGAGGTTTAATCCTGAGATTCTCCAAGACTGGATATGAAGGAGCACCTCAGTCCATGAATGTTTTCAGAGAGCACTTGGAGAAGTGCACTTTGGAATTTCTGCTGTTGGTTACTCCCTTATGCAAAGGAGGATTTAAAACCGGGCAACCTAATGGTGTAACCACAGCCATCACTTACACTCCTTCCTGGAAAGAGCACTTAAACTTCCTAAAACCGTGAATCCACAGCAACCCGAGGAGTTCCTGCCTCAGTCCCCGCATGCTCTGGAGAGAGACAGCAAAACCTGATCATCTGGTTACACTTCCTCCTCACATCCAACCTGGACCTCGGAGCTCCCGGCCATTCCTCTCCAGGAGAACTCCAGCTGCAGCTCCAGACACCAGCAAGAGCTACAAACCAGCAGGAAATCATCCTTGTGCAATGCAAACCTTGGAGAGGGAAGTGGGTCAGCTATAAAAAGCCCAGGGGGAATGTGCAATTCCTGCTCGGTCAGACACCCCGGAGCAGCCGTGGAAACACCACAAACACGGCAGGAACAACGGCAGAGACAACGGGGATGAAGGGCTTGACCCAGATTGCAGTAGTTGCTCTACTCATCCCATTAGCCAAATGCTGCCCAGGGCTTTAGCCAGAAACCAGGTCAGGAAGGAATGGGCGATTCCAGATGCCATCACACGCCAGGGAATGCTGTCATTTCCCACTGCAGTGTCCCACCATCCCTGAAGGGGACAGAGCAGCAGCCTGGAGAGGTGACACCCAGCAGCCACCTTCCGCCTCAGGGACCCACCAGGCAACTGCACAGCTCGGAGTGCAAGAGGAGCTGGAGGAGCACACGGGGGACTGCAGGCTGTGCTGCCACTGCAGGGCAGGGACGCTCCGAAACCCTTGTTCCTGCCAAGATCCAGTGCTGGAGAGGTGGGGCAGAACTGGCATAGGGGCCAAAGTTGTACCCCACACCCAGCATGGGCAGGAACCAAACCTAAAGTCCCAGACTCGTTTAGTCGGAAGGAAGCCTAAAGCTCAGCTCATCCCACCCCTGCCATGGGCAGGGACACCTTCCACTGGCCCAGGTTGCTCCAAGCCCCATCCAACCTGGCCTGGGACACTTCCAGGGATCCAGGGGCAGCCACAGCTTCCCTGGGCAACCTGTGCCAGGGCCTCCCCACCCTCACAGCCAACAATTCCTTCCCAATCTCCCATCTAACCCTCCCCTCTAAATTGACTGTTTTTGTGATGTTTCATTTCAATATGTCCAAGAGGACACTGAAGTGCTGCTTCAATCCAACCTTATCTGAATTAATGGAAAACTTGTCCAACCAAAAGACAACGTGACCACTCCTCAGACTACACTGGGCTCCTACTGACTTCCTAAACTCCCACCCAGATGCTTCACAAGCTCAGCCCTAAATGGAGAATAAAGTTTCTTGGAGATCACAGAATATCATGAGTTGGAACAGACCCCCAAGAATCGAGTCCAGCTCCTGAGTCTGAAAGAAGCTCAACAGGGTTGTACCAAATTCAGAAGACAGAGGTTTGCAGTGACTGGCCCTACAAAACAACTCACAGCTCACATCCCTGAACTCCGGGAGCAGAACTAAACTGGAAGAGCAGCTCTGAGGCGAGGGCTCGAGCACAACCTGCCCCCAGCAGTAACGTGGGAAGGAGGTGGGAGGGGGCAGATGTCTGTGGTGGGGACTAACAGAGCAGCCTTTTCCAAAAAACCCCTCTGTGCTACCCATGAAGGTTTGAGAAGGCTGAGGGGTTGTACAGGGGGTCTAAAGGTGACAGGGGATGCTCCCAATTCTCAGCAAGAGCCAATCACTGAGCCAGACTTGCTGCTCCACTCCTGGCTGTGCGTTCTGGCTCCCACACACAGCACAAGAGCTCAGCATTCAGATCCAAAGTTCTGCCAAGCTGTAGGATGTTTTTGTACACTCAGCTGTCAAGCCTTAAGCTCTCTGTAAGTCTTAGTGGCAATAAAATTAATATTGGAGTTCAACTGTAGCAGCACCTACGTTCAGTCAGTGCCAGCTGAGCAGGCTCAGGGCTGGGACAAGTCACTGGTTCCCAACAGGGAAATCGTGGCAATGCCACTGGAGAGCACACAGGGAAGGGCTCCGAGTCCCACTGCCCGCGCAGCACCCGACAAAGAACTCCCCGAAACAAGCAGTGCTCAGCCAGCCCAGGGGCAGAGCCAGCTCCTGCTCGGGCCAGGCAGCACAGCAGGGGCACAGGAGTAGCTCCCAAGGCTTGTGCAGGAAAGCCCAGGCACGTCAAAACCAACAGGGAGCTGCTTAACTTAGACAGGGTGCTTGGCTTAACTCACTGCCAAGAGATGTTTGACTCAAGGGTCCCAATGTCCCAGCAAAGCCCCAAACTCCTGCGAGCTGGTGCTGGACCATGGTCCCACACCTTTGGCCCGGCTCCTCCCTCCAGGCTGCACAGCCACGTGCCCCAGCCAAGTGGTAAACAGGATCAGGGACCTAATCCGAGCTAAAAATAGCATCACCTTTCCTTTTAGCTCAGGGAAAAAAAAGCTTTATGATTGAGTTTGCCAAGCAGCTTCACACACTCGTGGGTGCTGGAAAAGAGGCCAGAGCAAGGGCAGTGCTGGCACAGTATCCCAGGATCCCTGAGGCTGGAAAAGCCCTCCCAGCCCATGGATCCCCCCTGTGCCCGATGCCCACCTTGTCCCCCAGCCCAGAGCACTGAGTGCCACGGCCAGGCCTTCCCTGGAGAAGTTCAAGATGACCCCGACCTTCAGGGTCAACTGGAGCCCTTGGATTTCCTCACTCCAGTAACCCCTGAGGGCACAGGCAGCTGCTGGCACCCGGCTTGGAGAGGATCCTGGTGCTACACGTTCCTTCCCCTCCAGCAAAGAAGAAACCTTAACACTCATCCCTCCCTTTTACGGCTGGAAAACACGGAACTGTTCACAAGTCTAGGGGAGACACGGGGTCAGAGATGGACAGGGAGCCCCAGCATCCTGAAACGCCACAATAAATGGCATTTGAAGCACTTCTGCTGCTTGGTTAAGGGAAGTGCCCTGTTTGCAGAGACTGCAAATAAAACCAGTTTGTTTCTGAACTGCTCACCTACAGCTCAAAAGCTTTAAGAGGAAAAAAAGTAGCTTTGCAGAACTTCCATTCGCACAGCAAGAGCTGAAGGTGGCAGAAGGAAGGGGAGGGAACCCCCTGCAAACCCTTTCAGCACAGGGAAATGAGAAAAACCAACATTCTGAGCATGTTTCACGCAGCATTCCAAGATGTGAGCCAGGCACTGAGAACAGCCAGGGCACTGCTGTGCCCAGAATCTGGGTTCCAGGCTGTTAATTCACCAAATGTCCCAAAGCAGGAGGTCAAATACAAAGATACAGGTGGTGACTTGAGCTGCCTTTCCAGTCAGATGTTTATTTAGAATTATTTGGATGGGAAGGGACCTTAAAGCTCATCTCATTCCTCCCTCTGCCATGGGCAGGGACACCTTCCACCCGTCCAACCTGGCCTTGGACACTTCCAGGGATTCAGGGGCAGCCACAGCTTCTCTGGGCAACCTGGGCCAGGGCCTCTCCACCCTCCCTGCCAGGAATTCCTTCCCAATCTCCCATCTCTCCCTGCCCTCTGGCACTGGGAAGCCATTCCCTGTGTCTGAATTTTGAATTCAGAATCCAGTGAAACACAAGGAGCTTGTGCACCCAGGCTCCTGCAGGGACAGCAGTTACCAGAAGAAAATACAGTGTCCAATGTCCACGAGGGCCCTGGGAACGGCTCCAGGAGAACGCACTGTCCAGGAAGGAATTCCTCCTCATGTCCAACCTGACCCTGGCACAGTTTGGGGCTGTTTCCTCTTGTCCTGTCCCTTGTTCCCTGGGAGGAGAGGCTTGGAGCAAGCTGGTCCACAGAGGTGTCCCTGCCCCTGGCAGGAGTGGAACTGGATGATCTTTAAGGTGCCTTCCAACCCAAACCATTCTGGGATTCCAAGCAGGGTTTCAGAGCATCCACAGAATGCAAGCAATGGGTGTGATTATCCAATGCCCACATTCTACTTGAAAGGCTGTTGTTCATTATCAGTGAAAGAACTTTCCCCATGTCCCACTGAGGCTGCTCCCTGGGGATGTGCACTCAGATCAGACCTCTGAGAAGGTCCCACAGCTGGTGACAGCAGAGATGTTTTAGGGACACTACAGGAATCAGACTGGAACTAGTCCTGGCTGCTCCTGGCCCTCTGTTTGTACTGCTCCAAACAGAACCACAGAGGCAGAAAACCTGACAGTCACAGGAAAACAACACTACATCTCAAGCATCCGCTTCTGGTGTGTTGAACAGACGCTGTGGGAAGGGCTGCACGTGCAGAGCTGAGCCCAAAGACACAGCCTGGGCCTCACTGGGGTGTCTGGGCAGCAACACACACCCACCTCCCACAGCTGCATTACTGCATCTGCACTCCTGAGAATCCCCTGGGGCACAAAAACACGGCCTGTGACACAGGAGGGTCAACAAAGTATTGGAATCTCCCTCTTCCTGCACAAAAAGCCCAGAATCCACCACATTAAATGAGTGCTGATTGTTCCCTTTCTCTCAGACACCAGACAAGAGCTGCAGGGGCACAGTGACCAGAGTCACTCACAGCTCCCTCTGCTGCAGAGCCCACGGCAGGGGGGGCAACCAGGGGATCTTCAGGGTCCCTTCCCAGCCCTTCTGGGATTGTGTATCCAGGAAACACAACTGGCTTTTGTGCTCAACCATCCTCACTTGGAAAAGCCTCGCACAGGAGGCCAGACTTGCACATGTGCAGCCCGAGCTGAGTGGAGAGGAGACCACAGCTTGTGCAGAGAAGCCTTTCCAGGCTCCTGCAGTGCCAGAGAGGAGCTCACTCAAGTACCTCCAACCCCTCCCGAGCCAAAACTGTATCAATGGGAGAGACCATGCAAAGGTGGAGCTGAGCTCTGAGAACTGGTATCTAAACTCCACCTACTGCTTTAAATCAGGACAGAAATTCGTCTTCCCTGTGAGGGTGGGGAGGCCCTGGCACAGGTTGCCCAGAGAAGCTGTGGCTGCCCCTGGATCCCTGGGAGTGTCCAAGGCCAGGCTGGACGGGGCTTGGAGCAGCCTGTGCTGGTGGGAGGTGTCCCTGCCCATGGCAGGGATGGGACTGGATGATCCTGAAGGGCTTCCAACCCAACCCAGTCTGTGACTCTGTGAAATACAAAGAACGTGTCTGAGGTCCTTCCCCAGCACTGAACTCCTCTCCTGGAGCACAGCACAAGAACAGCTGCCCAAGCCTCAGCCTGGGATCCTGCTGGGAGTGGCACTCCCGGGCAGGGCAGGGCAGTGGGGATTCCCCTCCTGGCACAGGCTCTTCTCTTCCTGCTGGGCTCTCACAGCCCTGCCCCACCCTGCTCTGCCGCAGGGAAACAACACCCAGCATTCTTCCAACTGCCTTCGGACAGGTGGGATCCACTGCCCCCAACCCAGCAGCCAGCCCCTCAGGCAGCTTTGAAAACAAGGTGTACTGCTAATAATAACCAAACTAACCCCACCTGAGCCCAGCACTGACAGCCAATCCTGTCCATCAGCTCCACAAATGGGCTTCGCCCAGCTCCAGCCAGAGCAAGCACATCTGCACCTCCACAGCTGCAACCTGGGGATTTTGATGCCTTTAACAGGTTAAAATTCCCAGCAGGAAGACAGGCCGTGACTTGGAAATCAGTGTTTAAAATGGCAGGGCAATAATTGGATTATTGTGACTGGAAGAAGGATTTTGTAGTCTGCTGGTTTGCTCCAGCCATTAAAGGGGATTACACTTCCACCTCATGCATTCCAAATTCTAATTCCATATGGGAACTCATATTTTCAGTCTCCATGTGTCTATTACAGATGTTCAAGGTGAGCTTAAAGCAACTTTGAGCTCACTAGAATTCTAGGACCAAAGGGACGGATGTCAGAGGACACCACCTGTGGCCAAAGCAGAGCTCTCCCCTGCAGAGCAATCACTGACTTGACAGGGAATCCACAGAATCACGGCATGACTGAGGTGGGAAAAAACTTCCAAGACCATCAAGTCCCCCCTGTGCTTGATCCCCACCTTGTCCCCAGCCCAGAGCACTGAGTGCCACGGCCAGGCCTTCCTGGGACACCTCCAGGGCTGGGCACTCCAAACCTCCCTGGGCAGCCCCTGCCAGGGCCTGACCACCCTTTCCAGGGAGAAATTCCTCCTCATGGCCCCCCTGCCCCTCCCCTGGCCCAGCTGGAGGCCGTTCCCTCTCCTCCTGTCCCTGTTCCCTGGGAGCAGAGCCCGACCCCCCCCGGCTCCCCCCTCCTGTCAGGGAGTTGCAGAGCCACAAGGTCCCCCCTGAGCCTCCTTTGCTCCAGGCTGAGCCCCCCCAGCTCCCTCAGCCCCTCCTGCTGCTCCAGCCCCTTCCCAGCTCCTTCCCTTCCCTTCCCAGCTCCAGCCCCTCCGGGTGTGTCTGGTGTGAGGGGCCCAGCCCTGCCCCAGCGCTGGAGGTGCCCCAGCAGTGCCAGCACAGGAATTCTGAAGAAACAACTCGAGAAAAAATGCAGGAAAAATACATCCAAGGGCTGTGGCCGCTCAAAGATGTGTGTGTGAGTGATGAGTGAAGGAAACTGCAGCTCTCTATTAACGTGATGGAGCTTGTGCCAACTTGGGCTCAGTCCTGTGCAGCCACGAGTCTGCTTCCCTGGAAGTGCTGCCAAGGTGTTTCCCTGGCCAGCAGACACGTTGCTGTGTCATGTGGTGTGGTCCCCAGAGCAGTGGCCACCAACTGCCCTTCCCTGTCCTGCAGAAACCTCTGCAAAAGCACTTCACAGCCACAACAGAGACCTTCACCACTGCTCCATGTCCTCCCTGCACACAGGTCCTGTGCCTGGACAGACTCAGAACAGGGAAGGACCTGTGAGAATACTCAGGGGATTAACACAAAAAAAAATCATCAAAAAACCCAACACAGCAACAAACAATCCCTTCCAGTAAAAAAAATCCAGGAAGGCTTTACCAGCTTCAGCCACCAGCTCATTCCACAAACTGGGATTAATCACTTAATCTTCTGCAGCACCACCTCGCTGAGAAGTGACAGGCCCATTCCCAGGTTCTCCAGGAAGAACCTGCTGTGCTCCACCTCAGCCTCCAGACTTTTCCCATGGAGCAATCAGGAAGGACATCGGCCCATTGGAGAGAGTCCAGAGGAGGCCCCGGAGCTGCTGCCAGGGCTGGAGCCCCTCTGCTCTGGAGCCAGGCTGGGAGAGCTGGGGGTGCCCACCTGGAGAAGGGAAGGATCCAGGGAGACCTTGGAGCCCCTGCCAGAGCCTGAAGGGGCTCCAGGAGAGCTGGAGAGGGACTGGGACAAGGAGTGGAGGGACAGGACACAGGGAATGGCTTCCCAGTGCCGGAGGGCAGGGAGAGCTGGGAGACTGGAAGGGATTGCTGGCTGGGAGGGTGGGGAGAGGCTGGGCTGGAATTCTCAGAGAAGCTGTGGCTGCCCCTGGATCCCTGGCAGTGTCCAAGGCCAGGCTTGACGGAGCTTGGAGCAGCCTGGGCTAATAGAAGGGAGTAGGACTGGATAAGTTTAAGGTCCCTTTCCACCCAATCCATTCTGGGATTCTAAAGCCCATGGCCGCAGCAGCTCCCCCTCACATCCAGCATTTCACGTGGTGTTCCTGGCTGACCCGGATTCCCAGATCCCTTCTCCTGCCTGCACTCACCCATCCCGGCACTGCCGGGCGTGCAGCAGGAAACCCTTTTGTCAGGTCACACACGGGGACTTCCCGTGAAAAACAAACAACAAACGTCTTCAGCACCGGTCCAGGCAGTGCCCACTTCCCTCCCTGCACAGGCAAACCTCAGCCCGGCCCTGGCTCTGCCCAGGACCGGCACGGCTGCTCCGGGTGGGAACGGCCCTGTGGCACCAGCGCGGCCCCGCCGCTGCCGGAGCCCTCCCGGCAGAGCAGGGGCACTCCTGGAGCGTTTGGCTGTGCTCCCTCCCTGCTCCGGGAAGCTGCAGCCCAAGGACCGTGTTAAACACAGGCAAGAGGAAAAGCAGCAGCTCCACGAGCGGTCAAAACAGGCAGGGAACTTCCTGCTGAGAGACCCAAGAGCCGTCAGCACACGGAGCCACGCGGGGCTGCCCCCAAACCACACCTGGGGCGTCCATTCCACACCACGCTGCTGAGCATGGAATAAAGTGACCTTCAGCCTCATCCACTGCACCACTACCATGGGCAGGGACACCTCCCACCAGCACAGGCTGCTCCAAGCCCCGTCCAACCTGGCCTTGGACACTCCCAGGGATCCAGGGGCAGCCACAGCTCCTCTGGGAATTCCAGCCCAGCCCCTCCCCACCCTCCCAGCCAGAGATTCCTTCCCAATCTCCCAGCCCTCTGGCACTGGGAAGCCATTTCCTGTGTCCTGTCCCTCCAGCCCTTGTCCCCAGTCCCTCTCCAGCTCTCCTGGAGCCCCTTCAGGCTCTGGAAGGGGCTCCAAGGTCTCCCTGGAGCCTTCCCTTCTCCAGGTGGGCACCCCCAGCTCTCCCAGCCTGGCTCCAGAGCAGAGGGGCTCCAGCCCTGGCAGCAGCTCCGGGGCCTCCTCTGGACTCTCTGCAGCAGCTCCACGTCCTTGTGCTGCTGCTGCCCAGGGCTGGAGGCAGCTCTGCAGGGGGGGCTCAGCTGAGGGGGCAGAGGGGCAGGATCCCTGGTCCCCTGCTGCCCACGATCCCGGTGGGAATGCAGCAGGATAACACATCCCAAATCAGACTAAATGCAGTCTAGTGAATACTGGCTCTCCCTGCCAGCACTGGGTTAACAGGGAGCACTCACAGAGCTCTGCTGAACTCTGGGCTGCCACAGCCACTGTCTGAGCTCAGTCCCAGCTGGGCACGGCAGAGGCATCACCCTGGCACAGGTCTGGATGCAGGATCACCAGCTGAGCCTGGACACCAGTGTCTGGTCCAGCTCAAGAACTGGCACAGGCTGAACACGGGCACCTGAAACCTGTGTCTGTTCCCCTCAGCTTCTGTCCTCTGTGTACCATGAGCTCCTCACCCTATTCAAGGTGGGCTTTTTGAGCTGCAGGGACACCCAGTCCTTGTCCCAGCAGAGCCACCAGTTCCCAGCCATCTGCAGCTGCACTTTGAGTGAGCCAGGAAATGAGACAAACCTTGTTTATCGACAGTGACTTCCTGCCCACACAGGGACCCTTCCCTCCCCTCACCCTGCACCGCTGCCCCACGGAACAGCCCCACAACCTCAGAACAAGATCCACAGCAGGGCTCCCACTGAACTCCCTCATCCATCCACCGCCCCAGGTCTTTCCAGCAGACACCAAGGCCACACTTGTGTGCTTTATCTTGTTTCCAGCTAATACTGAACCACTCCAAGGGATCATCATCAGGAAGATATTACCTTGGTGTTCTCCCCTCCCCGCATTCCCACCATGTCCCCAGCCCTGGAGGACACTCATCCCAAGCTCCTGGCTGGGAAGACTGAGCTGGCACGAGAACAGATCAGCACCAGCAGTTAATTACACAAACCAACGTTTTTTTGCTGGTTCAGCTGCATTAACCACCTGCAGGCACTGGTGGGGAGGTGACAGCAGAGGAGGAGAGGGGGACAGAACTGAGCCAGAACATCCAGCTGCGATGGCCTGAGGCTGCTGTCCAGGGCTCTGGGCTGAGTGACAAGGTGGGGGTCGGGCACAGGTTGGACCTGATGGGCTGGGAGGGCTTTTTCAACCTGGATGATCCTCTGACAAGCAGGTCTCCAGCTGTCAGGAAAACACAGAGCCCCAGGCCCTTCCCCTGCAGCTCCCTGACTTTTGGGGTCACCCCACCCCAGGGCCAGCTCAGGTGGGGAACCTGGACACAAACTGGGAGGTTTCCCAAGCCTGAGGACAGTTCCAAGTCACCTTTCAAAAGCAGAAGCACAGGATACCTGGAAGCTGCCACAGTTCTCAGCGTGGTTTTATAATTTTCCCTACAAACCCCAAGCAGCAGCCGAGAGCCAGCCCAGGCACACAGGCCAAGACAAGAACCAAAAGCCACTATTTCAACCCAAAAACACAGGGGAACTTATGGAATATTGGAGCTGGAGTTTGACCAGAACAGTTTAACATTCCTGCTGAGCACACCAATAGAACTATCTGCCAGAGCTGAGGTTTTGGCAGGGATTTACTCATCTTTTTCTGCTTTTGTCTGCCCCTGTCCTGACTGGGCAACGTGGAACCTGCAGTTCTGAGGCCTCAGCGCAGCCTCTGGCTAAAGACATGTTTGAGCCCTTAAGTGGATTCTGGGAGAGACCAGAAGATGGACAGCAGAGCACAGGGGCTGGAAAAGATCTGGTCCCACCTATACCCTCCACTGCACATCCTTCCACTGTTCCTTCAAAAGAAACAGGTACAAGTTATACCCAAAAGCACACAGAGAGAAGCACCAAATTGTTTGCTTGTGGGACAGTATCTTATTTCTTAAAACCTCCAACTGCATCCCATCTCCTGAAAGCACAGCAGCTATTCTGATGCCTCTCAAGCTGCAAATACAAGGTCCAAATGCATTTATTTATTTAAATATCCCTTGCAAGTCTCAGCCGCAGGTTTCTATTTACATTTGCTTCCCAGCCAGACTTTTCAAGTCCTGTTTGAACAGATCCCTCTTGGAGAGAGGTTTGCAGAGCTCCAGCTCCTCCCCCTCTCCAGGAGGGGGGCTTTACCCCCGCGGGGATGTCGGAGTTCGAGCTGGGCTTTCCCAGCTCGGCATTTCAGCCCAGCTCCCGCAGGTCGCACTGCTGCGGTTCCCTCTCTCATCCCTGTCCCGCTTGTCAACTTCCCTTTTCTCTTCGCCCTGTAACGTGCCTGTCCCACACAGGGGCTACCCCGAGTCCAGCCTGGAGACAGGACAACAAAAAACCACCGTCAGGCTGGGAAACTGGGCGACAAAACCTCTCCTGTCAGAGTTTGCGACTCCGCCTGACCTGGGGCAACTCCGCAGCTCCTACTACACGAGAGCCACCAACACATTGCAAATACTGAAAAAAAACCACTCCTGTGCGCGTCACTTGTTCGCCGATGCGACTTAAACCCTTGCTCATCACCGCCAATCCAGGCGGCAATCCCTCCCCCAGGGCGCTTCCCAGGGAAATTCCTGCCGGGAAGCATTAAGCAACTGGAGAACAGGTCAAAA